>JAJJMB010009125.1:259461-354056 GCA_023531105.1 Papaver atlanticum | reverse complement strand
CCCCCCCCCCCCCCCCCCCCCCCCCCCCCCCCCCCCCCCCCCGTAACTGCATCATGCTAAAATCTGTCTACTGTAAGGGCACAAGTTGCAAGTTCTTATCGAGGAAAATATTACCTGGCATGAAATGTGGGAAGGCGAGCTGGTAATGAACCTGAAGATGCAGCAGTTTCGACACCTACAGAGGCCCTGTCAAACATTACAAATGGAATTAATTTTATGTTCAGTCTCATTGTTCTGTTCTCTACAGTACATGCTAAAGAGATACCAAAAATGGCAACTAACCTTGAAGACTTATCCAAAATCCCATTTTCAGTTTTATCTGGAACACTGGCGCCCAGAACCACATTCACAGACGTGGTTGGTTCTTTTCTTGACTCTAAACCACCATTCGCTCTAGAATTTGATGGTTGCTCCACATCTAGGTCAGTCCCCTGATCATAACCACTTAAAGGAGGTGCGCTGGGGACATCATCATCAGATAGCTTCTTATTTTGTAGATGTCTTGCACGAAAATCCTGCAGCGTTTTTTAGAGGTAAGCATCACAGAATCACAATAAAACCCAGCAATGCAAATGAATAGTGCAGATACACACTAACAGAACCGAGAGAAACTTAGATGGCCCAAGCGTGCAATTAGACTAGTCACTGGAACACTGTGAACACACGGGAAATGCCAACAGTATTGTGATAGTGAATACAGAAACTTAAGAAGAAACAAAAACGACGGATTTGACGAACATTAGTACTGTGATAGTGAATACCGAAACTTAAGAAGAAACAAAAATGATGGATTTGACGAACATCACAAGCACAAACTGTGTAAGACACAGACATGAAAACCAATTCTGTAATTACAAATATAGAAACTCACTTAAAATAATTTATTGATTTTTTTAACTATCACGGCAAAACAAACTGTAATAAACTGATTATACTTAACTTACGAGATGTTATTAGCTTACAACATACATAATTATTAGTAGGGCATCTCGATCATCATAAAGAATTGCAATTTGGAATAATTTAGCAGTAAGGTGTACAAGGCGAGTAATAAACTTAATCACATAATGTAATAGGAACAAATATGACAACATCGAAATGAGGCTACATATGGGAATCTGGGTTCTCACTAAATTCACTGCATTTAACTACATACTGCCAAAGCTATCACAGATGGCTCACCCAATAACACGCATGAATAAGCTCATGTACAATAAGATGATTATTACTAATGAAAGAACAAAAAGGAGACAAGCATCGAAGAAGCTGACCTTTTGACATTGAATTTCGGTATTTGACTGTGAAGGAACACTTGAAGCATACCCCTCAGAAATGTAAGTTCCTCCACCAGGTACAGCAGAACTAGTGTTAGTTCTGTTTCTACTTGATGGAAATTCAGAACTCATAGAATCAGATGATTCATCATCTTCAGTATAATCATGCACACCCACTGGATACCTACTACCACCAATTCCTCTACCTACAATTCCATTCCCCACTTGTCTCTGCCTCCCTGTTTCTAATGAAGAACTAAAATCAGAAGTCATTGCATCACTAGTATACTGCGTTTGCCTTGGCAACGGCTTTGTATATCTCCGCGGAGGCGAATCAATTGAATATCTGGCACTTTCTTCGTCTGATGATTCATCCATATCTGAACTATCATCCGCATCTACTGAACGTGGTAACGGAATTACTCCAGATGGCAAATGCCCACTTCGAAACTTATCCGTTGGTGGTAACCCGAAACCTCTACCTCCTCGACCTCCATTTCTGGTCAGTGGATCCACCCATGGTCTCTGTTCAGCCGTTGTTCCAGTAAATTGTCTTTCCTTTGTACCAGTAGTACCCTAATTTTCATGCAAATCACCATAACACTAAGTAAAAACACATAACAAGAAGAAGATTCAATAAAATTTCCGAAAATTGAGTTTGTTACCTCTCTAGCCCATCTAACAGCATTCTTATCCAGTCCTTCAGTAAACATAGTTTTCTAGGGTTTTCTCCCAATCACAGAAGAAGTCTAGATTGTAATCAAATCTGAAACAAATGAATATGTGAAATTTTATCTTTCCTTAATTAACACATTCAATAAACATCAAAAAGAATCCCTAAAAAAAGTTTAAAAAAAAAGAAAAGTAAATAAACCTTAAATAAGTAGATCATAGTAATGCAAGTAAATTACTTACACTCAAAGTATTGATGGTTGAAAAAATCTGCAGATTCGAAATCAGAAAAAGAAGAAGAAGGGATGAATTATAAAAAAATGAAGAACAAGGAAAGAAAAGAGAGTGTTGTGAGTTAATTTCCTTTCCTTTCTGGTCTGGTTTTTTTGTTTTCTCTCTCTAAAAAATTAAATACCTTAAAAATTCTCTCACTCTCCAGTGTGTTGTGTTTTTCTGTTCAATTTCAAAATTCTTAAAAATCTCAAAAAAGAGAGTAAACTAAAGTACTTTCTATCGCCTTATTTACTCTTTAGTCCCTCATTTATCTCTAAAATCAATATTTAATCTAATATTCGTCTAATCGACGTGTATTTTAGGTACTAAATTCAAAATTAGCTAAATATTAGCCCCAAAAATTATTATCAATAAATTTTAGATGGAGTAAATAATAAATAAATTTACTTAATTACTCACACTTTTCAGTAGTCCACACCTCCGTCAAAGCAGTCAAAATAAAATATACCAGGAAAATGAGGGGCACGAAAATGACGAGGGTGTTTGTTTGTTTTTCCTGTAAGGGGAATAATGATGTGGCAATTGATATTTTTATCAAAATGGCTCTCGGCTGTACTAGGTTTTTTTTTTAAACTTATAACTCGACCGTTTTACAGTGGGGCACACACTTTGCTTCGGTCGGTGTTTAGTTTACTACACGTACTTTGGTATTGGTACGCGGTAAATCCCCCGGTTTACGGATAAGTCATCGTGGGTCCCGCTGACACCTACTATTACTGAATTTGGACTTCGTGTTCTTTTCTTTCATACTAAAAATGTCGAAAAAGACCTTACTGTCAGCGAAACTGATTTACCCGTACGTGTGTATATATTCTTGCCTCGCAAAAATCTCGTCTACTTCAGCAGCAAAGAAAAGACTGTTTGCCAGCTAAAATCTCGTCTACTTCGCAAAAATCTCGTCTAAATTAGTGCACATTAAGTACTTTCCTAAGTTTTTTTTTTTTTTTTTGATGTAAAGGACTTTCCTAAGTTAAGATGCGTCGTTTTTATGTTTGTCTGATTAACAGATAAAATTTTAAGAACTGTTTGCCAGCTAAAAGTTATCACTTAAGATAGAATGGCGAGAAAATTAGGAATGGACATGATGACTAATTTAAAGTGTTGGGGCTTCTTAGTTTGCAAGTAAACAGCAAGAAGAAATCGGACAAATACTGACAAAGTGGCAGCTATAGTCTTACAGTGGTAGAATAGGGATCTACAAATGAACTAAGTTCGAGTCTTTTGTTGACTTTAAGGCTTTCATTGCTGCAAGTTGTAGTTTTTTCTTTTGAAGAATTTAGCATCTGGATTAAGATTGTTTCGTATGGTCAACAACCGAATACAAAGCGATGTACAAGCCAGTCATACAATGTTTTTACTAGCTTGCAAACATCCAACAAAGCATGTTGATGTCAAGAGGTAGCTCGGTTCAAACTGAGCTTAAGCAGCTGCTCGGTGGATAATCATGCACACACATCATTTCATATACTTTACAATGTCGAATTGATATCTTCATTTAATACGATCCTCTCTTCTTCTTTTTTCCTGTGACATGAGTGAGGCTACAGGAAACGATATGCTTTTCTGAGTGGGATTTCAAATTCACATTGTTTGTGCCATGATGACTTGACTGGTAGCTGGTTTGAACTTTTTGCGTGCAAACTTACTATTATTTGCTGATAAGGTCGTTTTAATTTTGATTTAGGACGGGGACAAGTAACTGATCGAAATGTTTAATAGCCTTATTAGTGATAAATTTGTCTACGCTAAACTCCAAAGAAATGAATAAAGTAGGAACATTTTCATGAAAAGGGGAATAAGCAAGGAATAAACTTTAGTTCAATTTGTGGTTTTTTGCCGAGAAAACATTGATTAGAGATACAAGAGTACTATTTCAGCTCTTAATTAGTTTCAATGTTTAAGCAAAAAGTGATCCAAATTTGAAACTGTTTTGCGTGTAAAGCTGCCCAAGTTTGAAAAAATGTTGTGGAAACTGATTTAAGCGAATTATTAATTACAAATGAAAATGTTATTTGGATATTGCGTAATGAGTATGTTTTAAAATTCGCAATCAATCCAAACTGCATCACACTGGTGGTGAGTGCCGACCAGACACCCTAATGGGTGGTCCTGGAGACAGAATAGAATCATTTGACAAAGGCTTCAAAGATTAAGCAGTACTAACCAATTTACTAGACGTGTATTTTACCAATGCTTTTGCGGTTTTGCCTCTAACGAGAGATCAACAAATTCTTTGATGTTGCACCACTAGCGCATACCTGACTTTAATATTCAGGGCTTTTGTGCGAACACTACGACTAAGAAGTAATAGAATTATGAAATCATCAGTAAACTTGGCCAATGGGCACCAACCAACACAACTCACTGTTCAGCTTCCTCCTCTGAAAAGGTTGATTAACGGTTTGAAATTGTACACAGAAACGGATGAAAAGGTAGATAGCATGTTCAACCATGTGCCCTCCCTAACTACATAAAAATCTGTCGTTTGTAAGGAACTGAGTGACTGCTTTTATCATCCTTTTCATGATATCTCAAAATAAGTAGAATCGAATTTGCACCGCCTTTTGGCACATGTTCAGAAAGCCAAATGTGTCATATTCTATAACGCTATCTATCTACCAATTGTAGAAGGAAACAAAACAGTCGAGCACAGATCAAAATAAAAATAAAAATTGTAGCCGAACAGTTCCATGGCAAATAAATAGGAGGTCAATAGAAAACATGGTACCAACTGAAAACGATCCATATTGTTCTTCAATAACTACATCAAATCAAATACCTTAACATGTTGTTGTCACTCCCATAATGATGCGGAACTCTTCTGTATGTAATTGCTTTTGATTCATGTTATTCTTTGCGGAAGCCCCCTGCTTCACTAAATTTTTCTTCCACTCGTGCAACTGCAGTATCCTCTCCTCAATGCTTTTTCTTGTTACTAATCTTACAATCTTCAAGTCTTGTTGTCCAATACGGTGTAGCCGGTCCATAGCTTGCTCTTCAACTACAGGCTCCAGCCACGGCTCCAACATGTATGCCCTGGATGCCGCTGATAAATCTATTCCACTTACTGAAGGTTTAAATTCTACTAGAAGCACAATAGGTGATTCTGAATCTTGGTTGTTAAATTTTTGTATCACATCATCCCTCCTTTTCGCACTTGTTGTCCCATCCAATCTCAATATCCCAAAACCAGCAGATTTAAGTGGCTCTATCAGTAAGACCAACATCTTTCTAAATTGTGAAAACACCACTGACTTTGCTGAAGGATCCTCGTTCCTAGTCGAGACCAGAAGCTTTAGCAAAGCTCACACTTTGGAGGAGTAGGTAATACTACCACTTCTTCCTGGCAAAGACACGGCCACATTATCAATTTCATATTCATCATTCCGGGGCTCTTCTGATGGGGAGGAAAAAAGGTCTGATTTAGAAAGATGGTGACGAGACATAGGAAAATGTCCATTCTTATGCTTGAGGTTGAGAGCTTTCAGTATACACTTTTTGCAAAAGATGTGTCCACAGCATGTAATGACGATATCTGACAGTGGGGAGATGCAAATCGGGCAATCAAGGTAATCTTCTCGTAGTTTTGAGAACAACTTCTGCAGCAGTTTTGGGTTTTTGGATACATCTGCAAGATTGACATACAGGAGCATTTCTGAGGGGCAAGAGTCAACATCGTTACACAGTTCACGAAGCCTTTGAACAGTAGCGAGTATACTTGAATACTCTGCCACAGCACGGCCAAGACGGATGTAAGTTTGAACCGCTTCCTGGCAATCCAATTCCTTGTGGTCATACCTCACTCGTTCTTCATCAGAAAGCTCCAGAAAAAAAGTCTCAACAGCTTTCGGAGGCAGTTTGACCTGACAGTCAGTTTTTAATCTCCTCAAAGAAATGGTTGTCATTAAGTCTTGCAAATGAGAAACGGGAACCTTCCCGTTTTTCAGAGGGCGCTGCACCAGGCTTTGCCAATGGAACTTGACTGAAAATGGATAGAAACATAGAAAATTCATGGCATAATACATATCACATGAGGTGCTGACGATGGGCATACCTGTAACCACCCACTTACACTGAGCTTTTAGATGAAGAAGCCTTTGATCCTTTAAATTCCATCTTCTAAGCACATGTGCATCATCTAAAATAACTCTGTACCACTCCATAACTATCAGAGCTGAGTTTGAGTACCATCTTAAATACCATTCCCCGGTATCGTAAGTGGTCAAAACAATATCATACTTTCTAAGCTCTTCAAGCTTAATGCCATTACCATTCGGTAATACATGATTATACACAAACAATTTCAATGAACCAGGTTTTGTATGTTCATCTAATTGTCTTGTCCACGTTGAAAGAACAGCTGGAGGACAAACTACCAATGTTGTTCTTTTAGGACTCTCTCTTTAACAATTTTCGCCTAATTTAGGTTTTTTATGGGTGCCCAGAACTTCATTACTCTGTTTTCGTTTCCCAAGTTTATCATCATGATAGCCTTCTTCTAGGTTTTCCGAAGACAAATCAGAAGAGTTTAATTTTGTATAAGAAGTATAATCAGTAGAAATAAGTGATAATAATGTTAAAGTCTTACCCAAACCCATGTCATCTGCAAAAACCCCACCTTTCAAAGTTGGTCTTTTTTCTTCCCGTTTCTTGTTATTCAATACATTCCTGTACAATTTTCCTCCTTGTTCATTATTCTCTTCTTCTACCCAGAATGGCTGCAATTCGTTCGAATTCTCCCTATGATATAACCAACCTAACCCATATTTGTGATGCAGTAATAGTTCTGTCTTGATAATTTCTTTGGAAGGTTCCAACGCATCCCAATTTATACTAGTAGTATTCTTCTTGATTTGAGAAGTTAAACACTCGTGAAAAGTTTCAAGTTTTATCCGTTTCGGTTGAGTTTTTAGTGACCTGTTGAGTTTACGAGATGAAATAGGATGATATATAAGGTCTGTCATGAAGAAGACCGAAAGATTTTAGAAGGAGAGAGTAATTCTGATCTCGAAGAGTTCTCTCTGTATCACGAAACCCTCAAAGAGTTTTATTTGGGAGGAGCGAGGATATTATTAATTTACCAGGTCTAGGAGACCTTCCCTTCTGGAAGATAACCAAAGTCACCTTCCCTACAGGAGGAACTCTGTTCTGTTGGTTGCCCTTATCTCAGGGACATGGCCTGAAATATGGGATTCCCCAACAGAAACTGGTCCTTATTGCCAGAACAGGGAAAGACAGGGTGAACATAAATTACTTCTATCTACTAAAATTTAAGGTAGGAGGAAGGTTGTCATTTGATACCATAGCCATGAAGATTCTCCTTTACCCATGAAGCTGCCTCCATCAATGTCAATGCTTCTGCTTCTTCAGAGCTGGCTGCAAAGAAGGTCCCAGCTCTAGCTGTGGTAACCGTACCTCCCTGCAAATGTATTTATGTATGATGGAGTACCCTGCAACATGCACTTCCAAATCCAAGACTCATTATAATGTTTTTTTTGCATGAAATGCATGGTATCTCGAAAATATTTATTTTTCAGCCAAACTAATATATGCAGAAGCCCAAACTTGACTTCATTATTTCTGAAATGAAGCACAAAGCATCCAAGAGTGTTCAGTATTGATGTACAAACTACGAAATAATCACGCAAATGATGCAAACTCAAGCCTGAACTCATCAGAGTGTAGTAGTTGGTCCAGGAAATTTAAATACAAATCTTAAGATCAAAATAAAAAACTAAATTCTTAGATGAATTCTTAATCAAAAATATCATCCACATTACACTCCCCACCGAAAACTTTGACGCTGCGAGGAGAGCCACAACTGCCGTCAGCAATGAGTGCTCTATCATTAGCAGCCATATGCGCAATAATCTTGTAAATCATTTCAATCTGTTTACAGATGAAGAAACAAAAAGAGTTAGCAAAGAGCAATTATACTGTACAGACTAAAAAGATGCAAAAGTTGCCATAATAAAGTGAGTCCCCACAAGTTTTACCTGTTCAGGAGCGTGGCAGCGGTCCGCTATTTCATCAAGTGTCAAAGGTTCAACAGGCTCTTTGCAGCTGAAAGACAACCCACAAAAGCATGTAAGAGATAATAACGTCTTCTACAATAAAGGAATGACCCTTTTTCTATGTATTTTGAAGAAAATGTTGTACGGAATCTCCTGTATTCATCATTTGAAACCAAGTACACAATACAATAATTGGCAACACATACCTAGCCTCATTTAGTACAGCCAAAACCCTCTTTTGAAGAGCTAATACTTCCCCTGCAGCCTTTTTTCCAGCTTCAACTCCTGATATCATAAAAGAAAATTGGAAGAAGAAACGAATGAAGCATAAAATGAAGAAGTCCCTGGAATGAGAACCGTAGTGAAATGAAGCAAACTAGCAGTTAGGATGGACTGGAACTTTCTCATATCTGCTATTAAGAACTATGGCAAGAAATTTTTTTACCAGGCTGGTGGTAGGCATTGATGTTCACAATCGATGCATAGATCCCAACCGCTCGCTCATAAAGTGCTATTAGGGCCCCAACAGATCTGGGAGTCACTTCTTGTACTGTGACTGTAATTGACTCCCGGTCATTGGAATAAAGCGCCGACCTAGTTCCCTGTACAACCATCCAAATATTGATCACCGTCGAAAAGAAAAATAGGGAGAAAAAACTGTGGCAGCTTAATGCTGGGATGATTTGACAGAAAATTCATCATCAACAGAGTCGCCAATTAGAGTATCTGTTATGTTAACTGAACAGAGATACAGATGCATGGACGACTTAAGCCAAAACTAGGATGTTTACACATCCTGGTTCATTAAAATTTATATTTATTTTAGAGGCTGAAAAGTGAATAATGGTAAGAGTTAAGCTGGAAAAAAAGTAGGGAGATGGCAAACGATAAAAATAAGAAGAAGATGCCTAGGATCAATGTATAAGCTTCTGTTTACTTTTGTTGTGGGTAATGAGATACACCACGAAGCTGGTAGCAAAAACAATTCAGAAATAAGGTCATAGTTCTTAAGCCTTGCACAATTGTTTGAGATTTCTCCTACACACATGTAACTGCTCACTGCTGTGCTGACTGAATGCAGTAACTACTATCACAAACTAAATCATTATAAATAAAAATACTAACCTGTAACATTCCGAAAAGGTAGTCACCAGATGTCACACCAGGTTCAAGCTCCCAATCATGACCAGGAGGTCTGTCACGTAAAACTTCGATGAAGGTAACAAAAAAGTTATGTACCCCATCTCTTAGTTGTTGAATATAGCTGGTCAAGGTTGAGATAATGCAGGTGTTAATCATCATTTTCGACTAAAAATACTTGATATATGAATATAGAAAGTGAAGACCCACGCATGCTGATCTGTGCTCCCTTTATTTCCATAGACTGTAAGCCCTTGATTCACCTGTCACAAAAAACTCTTGCTTATTCAGGCTATAAATGAAATCAAGTACATGGAAACTGCTTCATGTTCTCTAACCATGCAAAATCAAATCCCCATCGAGGTTCAATGTTTTGAGATGGTTTTTGGAAAATTCTGATGAACAACTGAGAGAACTTATGTTAAGTCAAAAAATAGCATATTGCAGTCTGATAAACAAAAATACTTGAGCCAAGCAGCTCATATTCATACCCGATTACCATCAAGGTCGAACTCCTTTCCAAGTGATTCCATGACCAACTGCTGCAAATACCTACTAAAAAGTAACAGGCTATCCTTGTAAGGAAGAACGACCATATCCTGTGACATAATATAAAAGATCAAAATCATTTCAAAATGAACCCCTAGACTAGCTACTGGAAAAAGAAGAAACAGCTAGCAAGTGCAAACCTTGGCTCCAACTCCACCAGAAGCCCAATACCAACATAAAGCCAGCAGAGCTGCGGGGTTATCCTTCAGCTGAACAACACAACACCATCAAAATAAACAAATAAAATAGAGTACGTAAGAACAAGTAAATTATAGCATTAAGCAAAAATCATCTAGACCCCTTTAAAGATATGTAAATAAACACATGCTTGACTTTAAGTAAAAAAAGAAGTTAACATATTCTGGGGTTGAACACTAAGAAACCGAAAGTAGAAATTATACTATGTAATATCACGGAATAGGTTCACTTTTTATAAGCAATCAGTCTACGCAATGAATTACACAGCAAACTTCTTTTTACAGATCCTTACCACAGTAGTCCTGTTTGCCTCGTCCATCAGCGATGCACCATCAAGCATCTCTCTGATGTCAATTCCCTGCAACCATAGTTGGTTAGAAGTCAAGAAACAAAAATACTCAAGGGAACTGATAAACAAATCAAACAATAAATAAAAATACCTGCAATGCTGCTGGAAGTAGGCCAACCGCAGACATTTCAGAGGTCCTACCTCCCACCCAATCAAACATGGGAAATCTTGCTACCCACCCCTCAATTCTTGCTGTATTATCCAATAAAGAATTTTCTTGGGTAATAGCAACTCCCTGCAATAAGTCCATTGATAAGAACAAAGTGAGCTTTTGGATTAATACAAGGATGTTATATGTGGATTTACAACCAAATTCATCTAGTTCACTTTATATGCTTTCTCACACTGAAGCAAGAGTATACTCTTTAAAGAGTAAAGCAAAAAGACGAAAGAAGAACCTGAGATGAAAACCTGTTTTGAGAAGTCCAATCCAGCTTCACGGAATGCCTTTTGTACTTCCAACAGGCCATTACGAGTTTCAGGGGTACCACCACTCTGCTCAAAGTAATTAGACATGAGGATGCATGAGTAACATATCTAAAAGGATGCTTGAAATCCAAAATGTGAACATAAACAGTCAGAATGCGGAAAGCTTTTTTATAACCTTTGAGATCACTATAACTAGTGTGGAAGCTAATTCTGACCCCAGCTGCGCAATTTGATGATCAATACCCGCAGGATCAGTATTGTCAATGAATCTTATCTGCAACAGAAATGAAATATATTAGTGATGGTAGATCAACAACACAAACACATTCCATATAACTAGTTATAAGCTTGAAGCTTTGACTATGGCATTCACAATTAAAACCATATAGAATGTTCGCACACAAACTTCCATCTTAAGATTAATTTACAATTTACAAAACACACCGTCAAAGGAGGAATATCAGGAGCCAATGCCTCTGAAACAAATTGTGGTCCAAGAGCTGAACCTCCAATACCAACTGAAAGAATCTGGGTAAAACGAGGTGCTGCTGGTGGCGTAATCTGTGTTTATATCAAAACTCAAATTCAACATCACAAAAGTTACACATTGTTGTAAATTTTTAAATTATATTACACTACAATTTCTAGTTCCACGGCTACTGAAAACATATATTTATACACGAATTTGCCCAATAGAATTGAATATATTAAACACGGGAAATGAAATAATGGAAATGAAATGTGAAACAATTGAAAGATGCCTGACCTTTCCCGTAATGATATCGTCGGCAAAGGTACAAATAGCATCAAGACTGTTTTCAATCTGCGACCTTAGAGTGGGAGTAGGAGAAAGCGCGGGATTACGAAGCCAATAATGACCAACCATTCTTCCTTCATCAGGATTAGCAATAGCTCCTTTCTCTAGTTCTTGCATTTTTTTAAACGCATCTTGAAATTTAGGTTCCATTTCTTCAACAAATTCATCAGTAAATCCAACACGACTTACATCAATAAACAACCCTAATTCCTTATGTTGATACATCCAGTCAACATACCTTCTCCACAATAACAACGAATCTTTTTCTAATCCTTTTTTCTCTACTGAAATCACTTCATGAGGAACTTCTCTAGCAATTGACCGTGTAATGAACCGATTGTTACTACAACTTGTGAGATTAGAACGAAGTGGAAGATACGAAATGTTCAGATCTTCTCTTATTGACTGAATTGATGATGAAATTGAAGTAATTTTCTTTTTAATAAGGTTCTCAGATTTGAATGTCGATGATGATGAACAGAAACTTGAAACTGATGATGCCATTTTCAGAAGAGGAAGCTAGAAAGAATCTTGAAAAGCGGAGATTACAAAGTGAATTGAAATTAGGTTTTGAGTTCAGTCCGACTCCATTTTTATTTTTTTTCTATTCTGAGCTTGAGTTTGGACTTATTTTGGAGACAGTGGGTGGAGAGATCGACTAAAAAACATAACACGAAAAGAGAGTGGGAATCGGGTTTCAGTGGTGTACGAGTTCTTATTATATATCTGGTAATGGTATTGTATCTGTTGTGTTTGGTGTGTGGTACGGCACACTGGACCCAGAATTACCCTTGGGTTGGTGGATATTCGGATTCCTATGTTGTATGGCTAAAGTTTCTTTTTGTCCCGTACTTTTACTTTTACAGGGTTGTATGCGCAGCCGGGAGCAGTTTCCTCGGAACAGAGGCGAACCTTGTATGTTGATCAAATCTTCTTACATCCCCGGTTAAAAGATCAATTGGCATTGGAAAGCATGTAGTGTTCCTCAAGTTTGACGGAATCAGGTGATTATTTTTATAAATACTGGTTTGTCCAAGATTTTTGTAGTTAGAAATTTAGAATGCAAATTAGTTTAAGTTACATTAGTTACAACTGCCGAGAGTTGCGTATCCATTTATGTGACCCTTCTAATTTGAATCTGAAACAGTTTAGCCCAAAAGATATGACTCTTCATGAAGAGGCTCTTGCAAGGTCCAAGGGATGAAGAGACTCTTTGTTATTTTTTTAAGTCTCCAACCATGTTTATGTTTATAAATCTTAAAACAAACTCTGAGAACCTGACAGTCAGCAACATAACATATATCACGTGATGGAGATTGGGACGGATGCGATATATGTTGCGGCTAACAGCTTCCCGAAGTTGGGTTTCCGCGAATCCAGCAATGTGATAAGAAGGGAGACTTGGCACGACTATGCTTGGAAAGCAATTTCCGAATTCGGTGCGGAAAGCGCCAATACACTTTGCTTCGCCTGTGTGTCCTCCCCACACAACTTGTACTCCAGCCAGGATTAAAGGAGAGAGTTTTTGGCATCGACGAAGTCAATGTGAAACTAGTCACCCTTATGATAATGACAACTTATGATAATTCGTGGGTGCGTACGGACAGAAGCGACGGTCGAGCCGGATCCCAGGTGAGATGATAAGTTTAGCAAGGGCTGGGTCGTCACCCCGTACTCAAAACTTTGATATTCTTTGTGACGCGCCGGCTTCGCCCGAGTTCGGTGTCAAGTAGGCAAGGGCCACTATGTCGACGCCCCGATATAGTGTCAATTAGGCAAGGGTCTTCCCATCATCGACGGGTGCGGGGGGCAACGAGGCTAGTCGCGTCAACTAGGACAACTAGGATTCATTTAGGTAGTTGGAACGTAGGATCGTTGACGGGTAAGCTTAGGGAGCTAGTAGCTGTGGCGTGCAAGAGGAAAGTGGACATCCTTTGCGTTTAGGAGACAAAGTGGCCAAATGAGAAGGTTAGGGAAGTAGAAGGCACATGTTTTAGGCTCTGGTTTACGGGAAAAAGCACTTATAAAAACGGAGTGGGCATCCTAATCAACAAGAACCTGGCGGAGAAAGTCGTCGAAGTTCGAAGACAGGGTGACAGATTAATTCTCGTGAGAGTTATGCTAGGTAAGGTGGCTTTGAACGTTATCAGTGCTTATGCGCCCCATGAACACTCTAGTGAGGTGGACAAGATGGATTTTTGGGAAGCCCTAGATGGATTGGTAAGCAGTGTGCCACCAAGCGAAAAGTTGTTCATTGGAGGAGACTTCAATGGACATGTTGGATCGTACAGAAGGGGATACGAAAGGGTACATGGCGTTTTGGTTACGGGAACAAGAACCAGAGTGGTGAAGATTTTTTGAACTTCGCGGTTATGTACGACCTTATGATCGCGAACACCTTATTTCAGAAAAGGGATTCACTTCTGGTTACATATGTGTGCGCACAACGTGCGACATAAATCGACTATACTCTCACTGGGAGGGATGATAGGCAAGAGTGCTCCTACTGCAAGGTCCTCCCGGGAGAATGTGTTGCCACACAACATAAACTTCTAGTGGTCGACTTGTTTCTAAAGACATGTTTCTAGCGAAGAATAAGTGTTATTCCATCAAGAACTAAATGGTGGAATCTCAAGGAGGATACTGCTCGAGCTTTCAGGGGAAAAAAAGTGCTTTCAAACGGTATACTCTGTGAGGAGGTAGAGCAGAGCATATGTGGAAGGAAACAGCTAGTCGACTTCAGCAACTAGGAGTGGAGGTGCTAGAAGAATCGAGGGGAGGAGGAAAACGCGAACCAAAAGACACTTGGTGGTGGAATTCAGAAGTACAACAAGCAATCAAAGATAAAAAAAAGACTGCTTCAGAGAGGCTCAGGCACATGAAAGCGAAGAGAATATATAGAAGTATAAGGTGGCCAAAAAGAAGGCAAAATGGGTTGTGAGTGTTGCGAAGGCACGCGCTTATGAGGGCTTCTATCGTAAGCTTAGCACGGGTGAGCGAAAGAAGGATATTTACAAGATTGCTCGGCTAAGGGAGAGGAAGACGCGCGATGTAATCCAGGTCAAATGCATTAAGGATGCGGACGATCGAGTTTTGGTGGAAGACGCGGAGATAAGGGAACGATGGAAGGAGTATTTCGACGTGCTTTTCAACGCAGGAAGCGATACTCTTCCAGTTGATCTCGGGGGCCACCCCGACATTGCGGACACGAGAGAGGACACCTTTATCCGAGATATCCACGAGAGCCATGTGAATGAGGCTTTAGAGGGACCAAAATGGGGGAGGATTTGGGACCTGACAACATCCCTATCGAGGTGTGGAAGTGTCTGGGAGATGAAGGGATATCTTGGTTGACCAAGTTATTCAATGGAATCTTTCAGGCAAATCGAATGTCAGATGAATGGCGAAGAAATGTTATCGTTCCGATCTTCAAAACAAAGGCGATATCCAGAACTACTCAAATTACAGAGGCATCAAGTTGATGAGCCATACAATGAAGCTTTGGGAAAGGATCATCGATCGGCGTCTTCAAAAGGAAACGTGTGTAACGAAAAATCAGTTTGGCTTTTATGCCCGAAAGATCGACAACGGAATCAATTTTCCTGGTAAGACAACTAATGGAAAGATATCGGGAGTAAAAGCGAGACTTGCACATGGTGTTCATCAACCTAGAGAAAGCATACGACAAAGTGCCGCGCGAGGTGCTGTGGTGGACTTTGGAAAAGAAGAGGGTATCACCGAAGTACATAAATTTAATCAAGCATATGTACGATGGAGCTGTTACTGGCGTCCGGTCGTGCAATGGTGTTTCGAGCGACTTTCCGATAAAGATAGGGCTACACCAAGGATCATCCTTGAGTCATTACTTATTTGCTTTAGTGATAGATCAAGTAATGAGGGACATACAAGGTGAGATCCCATGGTGTATGCTTTTTGCAAATGATGTGGCGCTGATTGGAGAGTCCAAGTCAGAGGTAGAGGAGAAACTAGAGTGCTGGCGACAAACTCTAAAATAAAATGGATTCAGTAGGACCAATACTGAATATCTGAGGTGTGACTTCAATGATTCCAGACCGGATGATGGGGATGTTTTGCTCGACGGACATCTAGTGCCTAGAAAGGATTTCTTTCGATATCTGGGATCGATAATCCAAAGTGATAGTGGTATTGAAGAGGACATTTGATATCGGACCCAAGTAGGTTGGATGAAATTGAGACTGGCATCGGGCGTCTTGTGTGACCGTAAAGTTCCCCTAAAGTTGAAAGGAAAGTTCTACAAATCGGTGATTCGACCCGTGATGTTGTATGGTGGGGAATATTGGGCGACAAAATACCGGGACATCAGAGAACTGCACACAACTGAGATGCGTATGCTGAGGTGGTCTTGCGGGCATACACGACATGATCTAATCAGGAATGAATACGTACGCAAGAAGCTGGAGGTACCACCAATCAAGGAGATGTTCACCCAGCATCGGTTGCGTTGGTTTGGGCACATACGACGAAGACCTCCTGATGCACCGGTTTGCGTAAGACACATTTTGTGCTCTGAGGGTAGGATGAAATATAGAGGTCGACCGAAACTTACGTGGGACGAGTCAGTGAAGGGTGACTTGAAGAACCGGAATTTAACGGAGGAAGATGCGTTGGATAGGCAGAAGCGAAGAGCAACGATTCACGTGAAAGATGTAGGATTTCTGTACTTAGATTTAGTTGGCCCCACTTACTACAGCATGTTCACGCACAGCGTGTCCATTCAGAATGATTTGTCTCAGGAGATCGTGCTTCTCTTTTCCTTAGTGACATGAGTTGCCAGTTCTTTCCGAGACAGTTGTTTCCCGATGGACAATGCGTGTTGGCGTATGAATGGTGTTTGGTTCCCGTATGCTTGTTGGCTCTCCGCCCCTAGCGGTAAACGACAAGCTCGATTACCTCTTCAGGCCCGCCTCGTGTTCCTATTTAGTTCCTGTGTTGCCTATTTATCGAGAAGGTATCGATGGTGTCCCCCCGTTTGTTGCGTTATCTTACCTATTGTTGCTAAGATAGATCTTTCATGCACAACGTGTTCTTTTGGAACAACTTGTCTCTGGTGCTTGTGCTCGCCCTACCTTAAATGGCTTGGCTGGCTTATCCTACTGGAGACGGTTGTTTCTTGATGGACAATACGTGTTGCCGTATGAGTGGTGTTTGGTTCTTGTGTGTTGGTTGGCTTTCCGCTCTGCGTGGCGAATGACAAGCCCGATTACCTATTCAGCATGGTCCCGGATTCGTCTTCGGGAAAGACTCGTTTGTTTCCTGTGCCTATCTATCGAGAAGGTATAGATTATTGTCCCTCGAAGTTGTGAACATGTGAAACCATCCTGGCATATTGTGAAGGGTGGGACTCCTCCCCGTAGCTATGCAGGAAGCAGGATCGTGAAAGGGGGGACTCCCCCCTGTAGCCCTGCAGCCCGGGCATGGATGTGAGTATACCCACCCCAATGGTCACGATTGCGTAATCCCATTGATGTGGTGACTACTCTATCCTCTGTACAAAAAATGAACGCGTCATGGCATGTGCCAAGAATTGGATACTGTCTCTGTACAGGTTGATTAGGCAGGCGAGCCGGCGTAGAAACTTAGCCATACTTTTATGAGATAAGATCTTTACGAGATAATATCTCTAGCCCTACCCTGACTTGCTTGGGACTAAACGGCTTCGGTTATCGGAGATTGGGACGGAGGATCTAACTTTTACCGCCCAGCGAAATAACTTTCACACGACTCAACCTCTGTCACCGACGACTATAATTTCAATTCCTATAAATTCAACTTGTTTTCAACATCTCATCTCACACCCCTACTCTTTGTACTAAAAATCTTCTATTCACAAACTATTTTCAATCTTCTTCTGGTTTACAAAATAATTATAAGAATTCTCAGAGGAAATATAAAAAATAAAAGAAATTGAAAGTGTCGAGAATTATCTCGGGCTCCTGCAACACAAAATGTTGAACAAGATCGTTTATGTGACTTCGAAGATTTTATACTAATGTCAGGTCCATATATACTTTCACGTCATACGTCGGTGCATCAAGAAAGATCAGCAACCTGTCATAGACTGAGAGGTGTTTGGTCATAATTGCACCTTGTTTACTAATAGCTATGGGCTCCGATCCAACAAAGAGTGGTTAGATATCCATAGTGTAAGTTATATTTTATAGATCACAAAAAGCATAACATCATATGTGTGACCCTATTGTTAAAAAGGTGGTGGCTTGCGATTCATACTTTTCATTTATATAGACTAGTATGGACGCACGCGCGATGCGCTTGCCGTTATTGTTTCGAAACATATCAAGCTTTTTTCAGTCAGTAATTTTCAGTTACAAATACTCATTTCTAAGCACACAAAAGAAGTGTATTCATACTTTTCAATTGCAAATACTCATTTATACACACACAAAAATTGTGTATTCATGTACCACAATAAGTAAAAACAATATCTACGGCGAACATAATTCTGCCTTACAACAACTCGTGGCCTCTGTTTGCTCTATGATTATATATATGGCTACGACGGGTAGACGAAGACTTCCTTTCAAGAAATATAAAAGAGAAATTCTATATAGCTGGTGCTTTGTGTTTCAATTCTTATAATTCAAAAATGATAAGTGGAGAATTTGTTGGCCTACCAACCTCGTACAATCACCTTGATAAAATCTCCACAATAGCTGCCAAAGCATTAGACCATGTTCTGTAAGCAGGCTAAATGGATATCACCAGCAGCTAACTTTCGTACCTTACCGACACACCTGCATGAATAAGATCAAGTACTTGGTTTACGCTTGATACTTGGTTTACACTTGATAGGAGGTCTAATTGAAATACACATGAACTTATTAGGTGACTTAGGAGCATTTTATAGAGCCATGGTGTTTTCAGTGAGACATGGCAGAAACCGAGAATGAAGTGCGGTTTTGAACACTTTTTTATGACTGATATCTACCCGAAGTCTAGCACATCTCAACTTCTATGTCATAGAACTACTAATGCTAGCTAGACAAACAAAAAATTAGGAAATATTTTATAAAGTATGATGCAGAGTTTCAGGAACTACAATAGGTCGAATACAATCGCCAATCTTCACTTTTTTCTATCACTCTCTTACTATATAAACATACACCGAATCATCAATTTTCGCTTCTCTCTATAACTTTCTTACGATAACCATACGCAGAATCATCAATCCTTAGTCACTATTAAATATGCATATGATGTATGGTGTATGTTATAATCCCACACACGAATCTTATCATATCTTTTACAAATGTATGAGAAGAAGTTGAAACTGACATTTAAACATGTTTATCTTGTAGGAAAATCAATAAACATATGAACTTCATAAATTTTAAAAACAAAATTCACAAATCTAATGGGTTCTTTGAAAGTAATTGTAGGTGTAAAACATACATTTGTCGAAATCCAAAAGAATTGAAATCAATGGAAATTGAAATTGGGAAAAAAAAGTCAAATTTTAGGTCAAATAAGAGTGGATAATTGGTGACAGAAATTCGAATGAATTAGATTTGGATTCGACGAACCCTGATAGATGAAGACATAATTTCGAGATAGAAAAAATGAGGTTGTAATCTGGATGCCTCGTAGTCGTTTTTTTAATGTAGTTATGTTGTTCAAATAAAAAGAACAGAGTGTCACAAAGAAAACGAAGATGGAAGAAGAAGTATAGTAAGAAAGGGATCAGCGAGGGTATTTCAGTAAAAAAGGGTGGCCACGGTCCATAAATCCCTCTTTTATTTATATTAGTTATTATTATTATTAAGATAATGAGATTGGTAAGTTTGAATGTACAAATACATTTGATTTGAAATACATTATGATTTTATAATTTTGAAGAATAAAAATTTATTGTTTTCGTTATTATAGGAATTACTTCGCTTGAGTTATGGTTTATTTATGGAATAACCGAATGGGTGTTTAATGAAAAATGAAAGAATGCTCTTCGTAGTTTTGATGAACCCGTCATACGAGCGGACCATAAAAAGTTGAAAAGTAACAAATTACATTGTTCAGCATTAAAAAGTTTTTAAAAGCTCAACATGAATTCAACCAATGTTTAACTTGAAAGAGTATTGTATTACAGTTACTTGAAAGATTGGTTGGCTTGAAGCGTTACAAGATCTGCATGTTATATTTTTAGGTCTGAAGTTTTAGCATAAATATACCGAGCCCTTTATAGGAAGTATAAGAAAGACAAGCTCCAATAGTTACAGGGGGGTCATAGAGGTACGTAAATATCAAAATTTAATTGTCTCGATTGAGTATTTTTTAAATAAAAAAAATGGTCATATACGAATTTAAGAATTTATTTCTAATGTTGGTGGTATAATTACTTCCAGGTTTTCCAATCAAGGTTTATTGACAACCAAAGAAGAGTTCCACTTAAAAACAAATACTTTAAGACAACTGGGCTAAAGAGCAATGTGATGATGAAGCTGCATATGTACGTTTTTGCTTTTACATATCAACAAATGACAAGAATCCCCATGAATGTTGATGTTCATCCTTACCAAGATTTTGAAGAGTTTGCAAAACCTGAAGCGAAACAAGTTTCTGATTATTCACTACGTATGGTTGTTCAATCAGTCCGTTATCGGGGAAAGGTTTCCACGAGTTACAGACTAATTTGCAGAAGTCATAAACCCCCCACATCGTGGTACAATCATTGAAACATATTTTGAAGGGTTGCGGTAAGCAGGTCGAGTAAGATTTTAGCAAAATGTAAGGTCATGTAGTGCTCAAATAGTATAACAAAATTAAACAACCCGATTGATATCGAGATTTTGTACATCTATGAATTTGATCTTCCATCATTAGCGTGTCTTAGTCGTGACACATCAATCATTCCTGACAGACCTTCCCCGAAAGAACCATGCTCAATGAAATATCTCACAGACGAGGCTTCCTCATCATCCTCATCAAGTATAACCTTGCAATGGGAGCCTACGTCGATCCCAATTGTTCTCAAGTTGTAGATCGTAATTATCCTTATTACATTGTCATGGATGCCACTATAGATGAATTGAAGGCTCAATATGGATATTGGTGGGTGTATCAACAAATGGCAACTCTGCACATACAAGAAGTTAACAAATATAGGGTGGAAACCATGATGTTTGGATTTGAATTATCAACTTTGAATACTCCTGTTAGTGCAACTTCCAGTTGTGGTCACGGTGGCATGGTACAAAACTGTAAGCTGAACACAAGAAACTGCGGTAGAGACACAACATCGTGTATTTCAACCCGAGACGAGACCATTTGGAGCATAGATTCATCTTTGGAACCTAAATAAGGCTTATAATCCTATACCGCCATATTCTTCAACTTCAAACTTACCTACCTTCCTCCTTTACTTTTCAACCTTTGTTTTGCTATTTTCTAACCTTATGGAGGAGGAGATATGGCTATTTCCTCAAAAAAATTAGTTGGTGGACATATTTCGGGTCTCAGCTCCTGTAACCAGAATGCTGGAAAAAAAGTATTTTTAATATTTGTAGTTTAATTTTTACTATGTATGTATATATTTCTAGTTTAATTTATATTGTGAATGTACTAAAATTTTAATTAATGAGACTACTACTTTATTTTGAAATCCAATTAATGGTTAGATTTAGGATTAATCATTAAAGTCGAGAAAAAAAAGGTTTAATTTGTGCAACAACTAGGATTTGAAACAATCGTAGTAAGTGAATGCTTTGTTTTTCCACTTTTGTCATTGTCGAGAGATCTTCTTACCAAATCAGCATCAGTTTCACCTCTCATTCTTAATCGATTTACTTACATGGTTACCTAAAATTTGTTTATTTCTTTGCTAATTATTCGAAAATGATAGCTTAAGCCAGCTCCATCACGCCCCCTAGGATTTCCAATGTCATTGATAAACTTTTCATAAAGGCTTTGATAAAAATTCACATTCGTCGGCGCTAAACCAAGATAAGATTGGTATATAAAGTATACTTGGGACGATGGGCTCGCGGTTGAGCCGTTTTTGAGAGATTGGAGAACAATTATTTGATACTATAAGAGATTTAGAATGAGATTTGAAGTTTGGAGAAGGTGTAACTTGAAATAGGTGAAATGGTTTGTATTTTTATGGAATTCAATTATAATTGTTGGATGTAGACGTTGGGTTACAAAACTATGGCCGTGTGGCTGAACCATTGTCTCATAGTGACCCAATCTGTGATATGTGGCTTTTATTGTGTCTGACGTCCTAGGTTGTGTGCACGACGGCTCTTTCGTCTTGATGTACAAACCATCAATTTTGTTGGTTCGTCCATCTGTTTTTGCTATTTGTTCATCCCCATAGTGGGAGCAAACTGAAAAGATTACTAACTTGAACATTTTTTAGGAATTTTTTGAGATACATTATTTTATACGAACATTTTTGTAAAGTAAAAACGAATCAAAATTTGGATGCATTTTTAGAGAAGAGATTCCTTTTTACAAGAACATATTTTTTTTAATATGGAAATTACATTTCAATTCAATCAAACCAAAATAGTTATTACATGATTTCTTACAAGATTATCAAAAACACCAAAATACAAGTAATCAAAACCCGAATACAAATGGTGACACCAATTACAAATACATCGCGAAGAAAAACATCCATGAACTGCAGAGATATCCAATTTTTGGATGTATAGTAGTGATGAATAATGGTGTAAACCGGAATCAACTCCGACCATTTGAAATAATTATCTTCTTCATTAAGAGGTGCTCCAAATAAAATGGTGTATTTTTCCCAAAACCTTGTAGATCCAAACAAATCCATATGCCCTAAATCCCTCTTGTTGAAGATGAATCTAAAAAAACCCGAGCGAAATAGTTGATGTTTTTGATGAACCGAGAATAACAAGCCAAGAAACACCACGGAGGTTTGAAAGAATCGTTGTTAATTGGATGCAGTATTTTGGTCTACTAGTATATATATATTTGTATGAACTTCAGTGATTATTTATTTGTATTTTCTTATGGCCTTATAAAGAATTCAAAAAAAAAAAATCATCAATGCATTTAGTGAAGTAATTGCTTTATCGGAAAAATTATTCATTTGGAGAGGTTATTCATTAATTGTACATTCGATTATCGAGGTTTGTCTATAGCTATTATTAATGCAATGTTGTATGTATGAATGCCTTTTTTTAAGAAAACTACAAATGTTTATTGTTATGCCAATTTCTTGTTTATGCTTATAGGTCAATCTTTTATCAAGAGTACTGGTATTTCTGTTGTATTAGAGGTTGTTGAGATATGGCCAATGGCCTTGATTACGGCTAACCCTGTTATAATTGCACAAGTGTTATTTTATGCCTTTGACAGAAACCCATAAGGTGGAATTCATTACCTTCAGATGAAACCCATAAGAGAAGAGTGCTGGCATATATGGCCAGTGTCATCACCTATTATCTCCCAATTGTCTTGGAAGAAATTGGGTGGGAATCTGTTGGAACTAGAAGCCTTAACCTTCGTGAACCGTAAGGCAAGTTCACGAGTCAGGGTGCTACTGTTCGTGAACCGGGTTCGCCAACCCTACTCCGCCCGAGAACTCAGATGGACATGGTTCGTGAACCGGGTTCGTGAACCGGGTTCGCCAACTGTTAGCCTTTTACACCAACTTGAAAAAATCAGATCACCACGGTTCGTGAACTGTCCCTAACTAAACTTGTGGTATTTCTGAAACTCAGATATCAATGGTTTGCGAACAGGTTCGCCAACCTACCCTGAGCCGAAATATCAGAAGTTCTGAATTTATCTCTTTTGATGTTTGAAACATTCTAAAATGATAAAATCATTGCCTGGGAAATTTTCAATTGATTCACAAATTAATACTTGAACAATAAATTGTTTCGAACTAATATTGTTAAAGACCTTTGAACATCCAATGCTTGAATCATATTTCGAAATGTTTAACAAGACAAGCTTGACTCGAAATTTCTTCTTTGCAATCTATTATAAGTCATACAACATACTCTCGTAAGATAAATAGTAAGATAGTGAGTAAAGTAGAGTGGTTCAGTTTTTACGTACCTAATTGATGAAGTTCTCCAAATGTCTTCATCGATCTTCGGTTTTCGAGGGTGATGTCTGATACTCAACTACCAAATTCTAATCTAGTCGAAGACTTGAATTAGTAGACTATAAACCAAGATATAGTTTTGTTCAACTAGCATTGATAACGAGCTTGAGATAGCAAAACTTGTGGGTTCAACCGAGCATTGATCTAAAAATAAGATTAATGATAGCATAATCATTGCTTACTTCAGCAGTAGCCATATCAACACAAAGATTAATAAAAACAACTAACAATATCACCTTCCCGGTAATCCCCTTGCACTTCTAATTCATAATGTATACTCAACTTTATTTCTTTTAATTTTATTTTTGTACAAATGGTTCAGATGGGGACGGGCTTTTTTAATAATGCTCCCTTATGGACGTGCCATTTCCTATTACCGAACTAAGGAGCTATATAACGAGATGGGTTAAAACAAATATCGTAATGACCCGTAAGTCCTTTTTTTTGTACAGGACACAAAGTTATTATCGCAAATATAAGCGATAAGTAATACCGCAGACCGATCATCATATTGTTTCTTTTTTGTTTGTGTAGTTCATAGGGGGTTCTGTAAAGCTTTGGACACACCAGATAAAAAGATTGGGAGAGAACCTAAGTTTGTGAGCATGTCCATTATTCTGAAGGGGTGATTTAGTGTTGATGTTAGAAGCCATCCATCAAGCGGAGAAATCAACACTGATTTTCATATGATTATTCATAAAAACGATGCAATTATACACATAACTCTTCATCTGAATCACCATCATAGATAGGGACGTACCTAGTGCTTAGGCCACATAGGAAGCCACTTAGGGCTCCCGGATGATAGGGGCCCCCAAATATACTAATTATTGTGTATTTCACCTAGAGGAAAAAAAAATAGAACCAATATCGTGTAGTTTACAAAATTCTATAGTTTTTTTATTAGTTGACCTGAGTTTTAACTATTTTGGCCAATTAGATCTTTGGCCCCAATTAGTATTCAACTTTCTACTAAACAGAAGTAAGAACCTAGCTAACTGGCGAAGTTATATTAATGCTTTCTTGATAACTTTGAAGGCATTTTGTATCAAGCTTAAAATTTGTCTAAAGCATGACATAGGTTCCGGTATCGGTGTGCATGACTTGTATGGTGAAATGAAAGTTCTAAAAAAAAATCCATAAGAAACTGAAAGTGAATTTCTTGAAATATATGGAAGGTTTGCTTCTGCAGAAATTACATAAAGGATTTTATTGACAATTCTAGTTATAGTTTCCTTTGTAGAAAGAAGTTTTTCAAAGTTGAAGTTGATCAAGTTTTACTTTCGGTCGGCAATGTCACAATTCTTTTTTTGAATAACCTATTAATGTTATCTATCGAGGTCGAAATGGTAAACAACATGGAATATGATGTAATAATCGACGAATTTACATCGAGGAGGCCGGGAAGGTCAAGTTTTAATAGATTAGTTATGTGGTTGTGTGTATTTACAAATTCTACTATATATTACTTACGTTATCTTTTTATTTTAAACAATGAGAAAAAAAATTAGGGCCCCCATTTCATATTTTCACGTAGGGCCTCTAAAAAGTTCGGTACGACTCTGATCATAGACTATCCCATCCTTATTATCGTTTTCACTTTATTCATCCGAATCACTATCATAGACCATCCCGTCCTAATTATCGCTCTCACTTTCTTCATCTCCACCATCACCATCCTCGCTATCCTCATCCTCAACATCCCGACCTTCTTCTTCATACAACCAAGGTCCACTCTTGCAAATGAGAACTAAGTACATGCCCTTACATCCGTCTAGGGGATTGCATGCTTCCGTGGTTCAAGGTTAAGTGACAAACTTTATTGTCTTGGTTAATGCGATTGTCCAAGTACTTCTTAATTTCTAGCGCTCACTAAGGTGTGGTGTTGCCTTTTGATCTATCACTGACAAAGGAAAAACCTCTTGGGTTGGAATTCCTTGTGTTATCCACTCCTGCAAAGGAAAACCTACACCAGCGTTGATGCCTCCTGAATTGAGAGGTATAAGCCATCCATAAAGCGTAAAAATATTTTGTAACCAATATAAATCATGTACAGGAGCTTGATACAAACTTAAGATGTTATTGTGTACGGGTCCTCGAAATATAAGAGCAAGAAATGTCTTCTAATAACGAAGTACATGCCTCACCATCTGTCCAAAACACACATCACACTTCACGCATGCTACGGTGTTTCAAATATATCAACCACTGAGGTGAGACCATTTTCATTGACCTGGTTGATACCTAATACAATTTTGATTTGGGGTTTGCCTCAGATCAACATGTTCGCTCTTGGAGAATTATTTCTTCACCTGTTGAACACATTTTTCGTGAAGAAAAAGGCATTCCATGTTATGGGGAATCTTGTTCAACCATGAATTTCCTTGAAAAAGCCTGTTACATTATGGGCTTAAACGGATACTATTTGGTTGAGAAGCCTGCTACAAGGATTTTTTATATAGATTAAGTTGCTTGTTTCTTTATGAATTGGTGTTCATTAAGGTGTGATGATGCCAACACCTCACTGCTTTGATATTAAACCAATACGCGATTAAACTCCAATAGGCGTCTGAGTTGACATAGCACGGAATATGTTTCTTTGTTATCAATAGTTTAAAAGCATGTTCTTGTCATTTACATGTTGAGTTTATATGTGTAGATATGGTTTGGGATTGACTTAAATATATATTTGTCGAATTATTTCGATACATTGGATCAACACTTAAACCTACTATGATGAAAAGGATGTTGTAGCACTATAAATGTGCATTGGTGCACATCCAATATATACACAACCATATACCATTGAAACCAAAATGAATAAATAAACAAATCGGTAAGGAAACATGACACAAATCACAAAGGTTTACATGAAGAGTGTTATCTAAAAAATATAATATAGTTATATAGCGAATGTGTAACTAACGAAGTTACGATCTACATCTATAATACAAAACAGAAGGGGTTTTTGAGCCTTGGACGGTCGGATAACATTTTTAGAGACAAACGTTGTATCCGACCATCCCAGTCCCATCCCAGCCAAAGACATCCGACAGATATAAGAGTTGTAACCTCATTTCATTATGACTTTGCATTGGTTGGGCTCCCTCATAATTAGATCATAAATAAAGCTGAATATGAAAAGAAAGAAAAATACAAAATAAAATAAAAATCATTAGCTTTAATTCTCCATCTACAAATATATAAATATGTAAATATTGATTAACCTGTGTGGATTTCCTCAACATATCAAAAGCAGGGTATTTATGTACTTTGACATCACCTCATAACTCAAATGACTTAAAAATAATTATAAGGTCGTCAACATATACAAGTCCCAAATTAATAACAATATTAATATTTATTTGAGTACTCCATTTATTTTTATTTTTAAAATGTGGGTTTTAAAAAAATAAAAATAAATAAATAAATAAATAAATAACTATATATTTAGGAATAATCTTTAAATGTATAATAAAATATTTAAAATTCACAAAGTAAGTTAATTTTTTTAAAATCTTTTAGAAAATCTTAGTATAACAAATTTTATTTTATTTTTAAGAATATACCTATCTAAACTTTAATCATGTAGGAGTTTATTTAAATAGAAAAAATGGTCGTGGTATGACTACTCTTGCGCAGTACAATTCGTTTCAGTAAGTACGCACAGAATATCGAAATATTACATGAGTATTCAAAACATGCCATACATAGCGTAAAGGAAAATAATCGCTCATTAACCTCATTACACGGCCAGATACATCTAGCTGTATATATGATGATTTTAAGCATGCTAATTAATTACGTTGTCGTTGTTTTTAGATTGTGTTATTGCCTGTTATAAACTTTTATATTATCAGTACATTTTAACTTTTAATACATTGCATTCTCTATTCCACCAATATAAATAAGTAGCCTGAGCTGATATAAAATCTCCTGCATTAGCAAAATATATTCGACTGTAGATTGTATTCAGAGGAACTGCGAACACTGGGATGAAATATTCATATGACAATTCCTCAAAGAAACATGGATAAGATAGTTTTTCATGCGTTTTATACTATTTTTTAAAATGAAAACTACTACGAATTTATTAGAATCGTGTTACACGTAATATTGATTCGGTCTAAACCAGTGCCGTTATGGCACGGGTTATTTCTAGTTAAAACAAAAAACACAACTCTGGAAAACAAAAAAAAACAAAAAACAAAAAAGCTACATATAGATAACCTAGGGAATTGTTAGTGGCATGGACATCATGAGTACACGTTTCCGATTGTCCACCAAAATTCTTCAACGAGACAGCGCTCCTCATGTAAGGAATGATTGCAACCCATGTTTCTCATGGTAATGTCTCCCAACAGGGTATTGCCCCTTTATTTTTTGTAATGTTATGAAAATTGTGCTGTTTCTATCTCCTAGCATAATGGTTTGGCCTATATACTCTTAGGTTTCTAGTATAATTTTTATTGTAAGTCAGACCATAATCTAATTTCCTTTTATATCTTTTTTAATAACCTTACTTCTATCATAGTCAAATTCATGATTGGTGACCCACTCCATTTTTTTCTTATTATGCAGGTTGGATTTAATGCTGCCATAAACCTCTTTGTTTTTACTTATGCTCTTTTTTTTTTCTATCTTTGAACTTCCTAGCAATTATAAAAAGTAGAAGATCCTGAGTTAAAATACATTTCCAGCAACCAACAATGATGTCTCTACAATCCTGAATGTCAAGCCAAGGATATGGCGGAGTCATCCCATGACCTAATTATTTTCATGTTGTGGGCTTCAAAGCACATTTTGACATATTATCAAAAAAAAAGAGCAAAATCTTCTTGCTTATCTATAGATAAATCCCTAGCCTCATCCCTGGCAAATTACAACAAAACTAAAAAGGAATTGACTAGTATTCCATCTTGGGTTGGAACTAAGAAAATTAACATTATGGTCGGAACCTCAGCCAAAAGATTAGAAATGGTGACGTATTGGTATAAGAGAAGCCAGTTATCAAAGGAAGAGCTATGTTAAGTCTTTGCTCAATTAAGGTCGTGCCATCTCTTTTGTTTGTCTATATGAAAAGAAAAATCAGTGTATAACCAGGTGTAGATGGTGAAATTTGGATAAGGGGCAAAAGTGTCATTTTAACCCTATAGAAAAAATTCAACTCTCACGGGAGAGATTAAGCCCTGGCCCTTAAGGCATCCTTAGTCACGATTTCTAGTATACATCCACGCGAGACAATGCTGGTCGTGATGCCGTGATTCCTAGCGCACATCCTCGACGAGATACTGCTGGTCACGTAGTCTGTAGAGCGTAAAACGTCCCCGGCAGACTTATGAACCAGAACAACCACAATTTCATCATGTCTTCGCGAGACGCAACTGATTGTGATGTCATGATTCCTAGTATACATCCTAAACGAGATGCTGCTGGTCATGTAGGCTCTGTAGATGCATAAATACATCCCTGACGGACTTATGACCCAGAGCAGAGATTTGCATATCTCCTGTAAGCACGGCTCACCCTATTAGAAATCAAGGATTGATTCCTAGTACATCATCGCAAGATACACTGGTCATGTTTGCTCTAGGCTATGACTCGAATTACTGAGGTTTCCGAATAACTCCTAGGACATCCCTAAGAGATACACTGGTTATTCTGCCTCCGGGCCCTTTCGACAGACTCCTAGAACATCCTTTCAGGATACACTGGTCTTGTTGGCCCATCATATGGACACATAGTTGATTCCTAGCACATCTCTGCAAGATACGCTGGTCAAAGACAAGTAAGCCAAAGTCTCGCAGAGGCATTAATTGTACGTACAAAGCCTTTTTCTCTCTCAGGACGAGTCCCAGCTGACCATAGAGAGATTCGGATCCGTTAAGAAAATCTTTGGAGAGATTTTGATCCGTCCGCAAAATTTTCGGAAAGATTTTGATCCGTCCGCAAAATCACGGAGAGATTCAAATCTCTCTGCAAAATCACGGAGAGATTTTGATCCATCTGCAAAATCACGGAGAGATTCAAATCTCTTCGTAAAATCTCGAAGAGATTCAAATCTCTCTGCAAAATCTCGGAGAGATTCAAATCTCTCCTCAAAATATCGGAGAGATTCACGGCACACGCTGTTAGAGCATAACTCAGTTGAACCCACCAAGCGTTGGTATGTAAAGTTTGGTTGTCATATTTTAGTGAATCAAAACTCAATTAAAGAGTCACTTGATTATGTAACTAGAGACAACTTCGTATAGGATAGACTAAAAAGATTAGGATTATGAGACATATAAGTATTACTCGAAGACTTGAAGAATGTGAAGAAGTTACAAACTACAACGACGACATCATCCTTCCTCTTGAGGTTAGTAATATTTTGACTTGAACTGTTTCATTCCTAACGTATCTTTCAAGTCGTGTTATATTGAAAACATAACTGTGAAGCTGTGAATGATTATACTCTAGTAGTAAGACATGATCACATGATCATAGTGTTAAGGAATTAGGATATGAAGTATAATGCTTTAAAAGACGAGGGTACCCAAATATACCTTAATCTAAAACTTTTCCACCTATAAGTCCTTTTTCTGAAAGTGATTGTCTATAGACTGAGTCGAGAAAATACATCTAATCGGTTCACACTTCGTGTGATCGTCTATGGATACGAGATCGAGACAATACGACAACAAGATAACTTGTGTGATTGACTATGGATACAAGATCGAGATAATACAACAATGAAGTATGTTTACTTGATAATAGGTTCGGACTTAACCAAACACTAGGGATTGTCTATCAAGTAAAATAGGAATTAACGTTTGTGTAATTTACTTTAAATTATAATAACAACAATTATAATTGCGGAAAATAAAAGTAAATGACACAGCAAGATTTTGTTAACGAGGAAACCGCAAATGCAGAAAAACCCCGGGACCTAGTCCAGAATTGAATACTCTCAGAATTAAGCCGCTATACAAAATCAAACCAACTAAGTATAGTTGAGACCAAGCAACTAAACCTATAGTTCACCTAGTTTCCTCAGTATCCCTGCGCCTCCAACTTGTTAATAAGTCACGCACTTGGAACAATTCCTTTTTTTCGTATTCCAAACAGTAAAGGAACAACAAATTTGTTCGGTAACAACTCTTTTCAAACAACGTGATTTGAGTTTGACAAAGGCTCTTCCGTTTAACCAATAAACTCCTTTGTCGGGTCCTTTGATCAATCTCTCAACAATTACCAAAGTAATTGTTAGACTATGCAATCAATACTATTAATCACAAAGAAGTGTATTGATGTCGATCTACTCAACTAATCAATCCAATCTATCACAAAGATAAACTAATTATAGTTTGATCCCTTTCCAGACGAAACAAGTATTGTGCACACCAAAGATTATGAACCCAAAAAGTCTTCTTGTCTTCAAATCTTTATAAATCTTCAATCAGCACCTGCACACAATCAACTTGAATCTCTTGTGATCAATCACACACAGAACGGAGTCTGTTAACGTTGGATTATCACAAGACATCTTTAGATCTACAAACAGTCTAAAGATCCCCGTCGAAACTTCGATCTAGTTTGAGTGAATCTTACATCAGAAGAGAAGATTCTCAAGCATAAACAAACTACGTGCAATCAAAGTTCAACAACCGTTAGTCAATCAAATCAATCGAAAACTAATAATAAACCGCAATTATCTAGTTTCCCACCAACGGTACTAATAGAGCTTCTCAATCCCAAAGAAGTCTTTAAACTGAGCGGCCGTAAGAGATTTCGCCTAATTAGGTTACTTTCCTCTCCGAATAGGCGGCTCCACCAGTAACAACACAACTAGGTAGTTTTGCTGGCTCTGAGGATTAATTTGCTAGAAATGCAAACTTCGATATTTATAGACAAGGAAGTTTGGACACCAAGGAATTTTCAAAACAGAATATTCTCAAAGATGTGCAATAAACACAAAATCGGTTTTCATAATTCCTGGAAATGCACTGTCCAAATATTGACCGAAATCCCAATAGAAAAATCTATAATCAGTAAATGCATATTACTAATTATTATTTTCTAAAGATATGCATTTAATTGCTGGAGATTAAATATCATATAAAAACTAAAAAACCTTAAATAAAAAATTCTCAATTTATTTCGATCCTGGATTCTCTTTTAGCTATTAAGGAATATCTTTGAACAATTAATAATAAGAGTTACTGCACATGTTCAAAGTATGTCGACATCTTTTACTTTGTAAGTCCTTTTTCATACTTACAATCTTGGAAACGATTTGCCACACTTCTAAACAAGTTTAGAATTGGTTCGTCTGAATTCCAAGAACTATGTGATTGATTATCCTATCAAATCACCAATTATGGGTTTCTCAGTTCTACCAAAACAAGTTCGGTTCTACCTCCATGTGAGTACTGTGCATAGTCACGATAGTTACCAAAATTCGGTTGACTAGGTACTAGGATCGGTTCCCCACAACTTATGGTAACTACCTGTATTCGGTTGCACATGTCCATAGGATCGGTTCCCCCAAAACTACAAACTTGTTGCACATGTTCATAGGATCGGTTCCCCCATCTACTAAAAACGTGTTGCACCTCTTACAAGGATCGATTCCCTCTTGCAAATTTGTTGTACCTCTTACTAGGATCGGTTCCCCAATGACTAGATAAAAGTTTCTATTTACAAGGCATCGATCATACCATCTTGAGTGATTACTTAAGATCGGTTTCACTAATAAAAGTCATACCAATACATAAGTCAGGCCTTGTGAATAGTTTTACCAAGATACATAAACAAGTTTATGAGCGGTTATACTAAACACACATATTGGTAATTCAAAATAGATTTACAATGAATAACAATACCAATAAGCCTAGCGATTTCCCTTTTGATTCACAAAACGAGTTTATGAACTTACTTCCTTTAAACGAATGTAAAACATTGTTTCCTAGGATGAAATCTTCACTCATACCCATACATAATCACAATAGCATTCATATGATCATGTCAATGTCTTATATACAAAGTTTAATGGTTAAGCAATAAACCTCATATTGTATTCCTTAATACCATGTCTAACTAGAGTTTCATACACAGCTTTGCAGTTATGTTTTCAATATTCACGACTTGAAAGATACGTTAGGGAAAGAAACAGTTCAAATCTAATATTACTAACCTCAAGAGGAAGGATGATGTTGTCGTTGTAGCTCCATACTTCTTCACATTCTTCAAGTCTTCATGTAATACTTTTAAGTCTCATATCCTAACACTTTCAAGCTAACCTATACGAAGTTGACTCTAGTATGTAATCAAGCGACTCTTTAAATGAGTTTTGATTCACTAAAATATGACAACCAAACTTGACATACCAACGCTTGGTGGGTTCAACCGAGCTATGCTATAACAATCTCCCTCTTTGTCAATTTTAGTGACAAAACTCTTACATCATATGGATAAACAAATTACAAAAATTCATTATACACATACGCTTGATTCCAAGTTCAACAGCACAAAACCTGCATTAAATTCAATCCTTAAATGCCGCTGCTGACATTATAATAACAAAGCTAATACTCCCCCTAAAGGTAAGATAGGTAGATTTTCAATCCGCACGTCTTTGTTATTTCCATGTAGTTCCTCATAACTACATATCATATGGTATGTGACTCCCCCTTAGTCTATGGTTTCACTCTTTTCGTTAGAATAAACGTTTTAGCACAAATGTCCTTTCCCTTAGTGATAGCAACTCACAACAAGTCAATATCACTTGGTTAAGTCCGAACCTATTATCAAGTAAACATACTTCGTTGTTGTCAGTTCTAGAAAACCGACAACAATGGTTTCAGTTTCGGTTGGTGTCTAAAACCGAACCGATAACCATCGGTTTTAACCGATTAACAAGGGGCGTTGATTTGAGTATAATATAATAGGATAATGAGTAAACTTTTTTAACCCTAAGGCGTCTGTTATCTCCTCACTTCTCACACTCAGTTCTCTCTTCAGTTTTCCCCATGACTCCATTAACAGTCAAACACGAGCACCAGCAACATCACCACTTTAAAACTAGTAAGCTACCAGTCTACCATATTCTTCTCCTTTTTCTTCTTCTTTTCTTCCTCATCTTCTTTATTGAGTCAACCCATCATCAGTTCACCACCATAACAAAAACAATTCAATCCTTGAACCATCTCCACCACACCAGTAAAAGAAATCACTTAATAAGAATGTGGTATCACAGTTCTCTTTATTCTTATTTGATTGTGACGTTATGTGTTTGAATGATACAAAATTGAAACTAGGGTTTTATGAAATCAAAAAATTTGGGGTGTTTTTGTAGGAATTAGGTTCAATTGATATATTGACTTGCATGTTTGGAGATAATTTTCCATACTTATGTTCTTATTGTGTGTTAATTTATGAATTTTTATAAATAAATGATAAGTTAGGGTTCCTCATGTTAAGATTTAGGTCTTTTTTCCAGAATCAGCTTTGTTATTGTGAATTTGATGATAAATGATTGAATGGGTTAGCGGTAAGTTTCTCTAATTTGTAGTTTTAGCAGTGAATTTTTTTTATGTGGAAACTTAAGAGTTGTTTAAGCATATGCATAGACAAGTTGAAACAATGAACTGTCAATGATGCGATTACTCTCTTTTACGCCAAAATAGTTTAAACTCAGGTCATTGCCTTTGAAGGTAGATCATCTTAGTTAACTGTTATGAATGTTCTAGATAGATCATCCCAAATGATGACCAAATATGTGGTTATATGCAGTATGTGGTTACTCGCAATTTATGTATTTGCTTTTCAGTTGAGATGCTTGTCAACTTATTGATTGCTGAAATTTTGGTGCATATGATGCCACTGCTAAGTTATATTGTGCATCAAGGGTACGCCTGGTTTCTTGATGTGGTAGAGAAATATGAAAATTTTGGCAGCGATTAAGGATATCATTTTGAAAAGGACTTAATTAGGCGTATGTAGATAAATTTAATACCGTTGAACCAGGTTTTATTTGTTCTCTATACTGCTGTTATATGCAGTACCACTATTGCTTTTGGTTTTTGCAGGAACTATAAAGATATATGAATTTTGTAGCACGCAATTGCACTATTTATTTCTTATTTTTGATCAGCAGTACTTATTGCATTATTTATCTGACCTTTTGCTTGCTTAACTAGCATTTGTTTTTAGAACCCCTACTTCAAATGTTTGTTGTTTATACTGAATAAGTTTTGGCATTGGACATTTGCAGCTTATGTATTTGGTTTTCAGTTGAGATGCTTTTCATCTCATAAGTTTCTTGTTGTTGTTTCTTGTGTATGGTTTAGAATACCAATTGACATTATGTATGGTTTGTCATATTGCAGACTTGTTGTTTGAAAATGCGAGGTTCTAATTCAACACCTACTGCCTTTATTTCTTCTAATAAGCGGCCACCTCGACCCCGACCTAATGCAAGTTTAGTTGGAGGTGCAAGTGCAGTTGGAGATGCAAGTGCAACTGGAGATGCTAGTGGAGCTGGAGATACTAGTGCAGATGGAGATGAAACTGAAGCCGGCATAGATGATGTCGAAGATGTTTCAGGTATTTTCTCTACTCATTGTTTGTAAAATTGAGTTGTACCGTAAGTTCTCTGAACTGTCATTAAACACATTGAACTTTACTGCTGTTGTTAGAATAGTATGCATTCCTTTATAAATTAGTTTCCTCAAATTTGTTTCACATATAAAATTTGTTTCAGTATCTGTTGTTGGCAATCAGATCAATACCAATTATATATTTATATTCTCCACATACTAGGGCATTGCAAGTGTACCATTCTAGATAATGTGAGCCCAAGCACATTTAGGACTCTTGGCTAGTTATAATTTTCTAGCCAGAGATAATCATTGATTTCTTTTTCCAAACATGGTTGTTGTTGCTGTGTGTCTATATGTTGTGTTTGTGTGCGTGCATGTATGAAGTTTAAACTATGGGTTGCTATATCTATGCTTTCTTCTTTAATTTAAGTGGTATAGTTTTGAACTCCACAATGATTGTAGGTTACATTATGTACCATTGTACTGATTTGGTTGAGCAATTCATATTTAACTCGAGTTTGCGTATGTGCAGGTATCATTACAACCTCCTATGGAATACGGAACAATCGATTTTCTGCTGACCCTCTCAGGAATGGTACCTCTAGGTTGATTGTCCATCTAAAGTCTAAAGATATGTAGCCACTTAAGAAGGAACAACCAGTTATAATCATGAATTTTTTATCAAGGAGAAACTAGACTCTTTAAAATTTAATGTTTCTGTTAATAGTTAATAGGTATTGGGAGTTGAACATTTGATGTATTTTAAACTTTAGTGGCAGGATCTGAAAATTTACCTGTCAGTTTTTTGGGACTGACAGATATTAAAAAAATCCTGTGACTAAGCCGGTTAACCAAAAACCGAATGGTTTTATACAAAACCGAGTAGAAACCGAACCGAGTGAAACCGAATAAGCTTAATGGTTTCATTGGTTTTTAATATTGAAAAACCGAGTACTATGGTTTCAGTTTTGGTTTTGCCAATAACCGATAAAAACCGAACCATGTGCAGCCCTAAATCCAAAGTATTGTTATTTTCATAGGTTCGTTGGTCACCCAACCAGAGAGTGCAAAGCCTTGAAATGGATTTTCAAAGAAAAGATTGAGGCCAGAGAGTTTATACTGGATGACAGAGAGGGCATACATAAGAATCCTCTACCTCAACACCAAATTAGAAGTATCTCTGCTGATGAGAAACCGGTCGAAGAAGTAGCGGCCTCACTAATACATGGTCTATGCGAACTCCTCTATTTCTCCAAGAAACAATTAAATGAGATTTTCGATGTTGTAATTCATATTTCACTGGGGACTCTTGCCTCACCGCCCAAAGATGTTCAAGTTTCATTTGCAATGACAGCTGTTGTACAAGACATTACCTTCACGGCCAAGGACATGATGATGGAGGAAGGGCATAACCGTGCTCTATATGTCCCAGCATTTCTTTGAGGAAAAGAATTTAAGCGTTCCCTAGTAGACACTGGAGCCTTGATTAATATCATCCCTTTACAAATATTGCAGGAGGCTGTAATCCCTCGGGATCTGATTGATCCTCGCTCAACCATGATTAGTGACTTTGAGGGGAATACTAGTAATACCTATGGACATGTTGAACTCGATCTCCAAGTTGGGACGATCCAGGCCAAGGTGAAATTCTATGTTATCGAAAAGACTCCAGGTTACCACATGATTCTAGGACGTCCCTGGATTCAAGAAAACCAGGTTATACCCTCGACCTATCATCAGTGCATCAAGGCAGTTCATGAAGGGAAGATTGTTCGGATTGCAGCATCGCCCTCGCCTTATGTTCTGGCTAGCGAGATAATTATCCCTAGTAGGATCCCAGACCCTCCTAGCCAAATTTACGGCACTCCTCTCCCCACGTGGGCATCTATTCAAGAAGCTGATCGTCTTCCATCCCCGACGCCTCTCAAAGAAGTTTTTAAGAATCAAAAGAAATGGTTTCGTTCAAGAGGATCAACGCTCCGGTTACTGGAACTTTGAGTTATTCAAGTCACAAGAAGGGCAGCTTCACACAATAATATGATCCTAAGGGAAGGATTCTTTACTTGCATCGTTACTAAACCTAGTCGGATGGTGAGTCTCTATTTTGGAAATAGTCAAGTTGTTCAACTCGAAAGATGAGATTTATTAAACTCCATGGATGAAACGTCCTGAATGGGGACTGAACGGAATTCGGGCTCGGGAAATGAGTCTACGAACTATATAGTAGGACGCGTTTGGTTAGGCATTTTATTTCAATTAGTGGTTGGTTAGATTTCCTTTCGACATGTATTTCTTTCTTTCAATCAATAAATTGTGTGCCAAACACTGTGCACTCAAATCTTTTAGAAAATCTCATATCCAAAATTTAAAACCTAAGAAAATAACAATAAGAAAGCCAAACCACTAATAGAAAACTTGTCTCTCAAATCACTCAACAAAAAACTAGCCAACCTAAAGAAAACTGTCCAAAAACAGCTTTTCTCCTTGGGAAAAGATTTCCTTCTTCCTGTTCAGTTCCTGCAACTCGCGTCATTTGCTTTGCAAGCTCCACCTCCTCGGCTACCAGTTTCTCCTTAAGGGTAAGAGCATCTCTTGAAAAGCGAGGGCCAGAGTGCAACAACTTTTCAAATTCGGCTTGGATATTGTTGAGCCATTCTCGGATCCATTTCACGTTGAAGCGAAGATTTTCACAAGTGGTCACGAGCTTCTCAAGATCTATGAAGTAACCAGAAGGGATGTTGTTCAGGGTCAAATCTCGTATGGCATCAAGGGTCTCCAACAAGTCGTTAACTATTTCGATCATAAGATGAACAACATAAGTTATTATCCCCATTGTAGCAATGTGGCCATATCTTTTCCAAATCTACCGATACAGTTCGGCATATTTGGTAGCAACACCGAATCCCCCTATGAGTATTTCATTTGAATCCAGGATTTCACTAGGGCCAACAAAATCAAGACCCGCGGTAGGATATTCAACGATATTCGGGTTTCTTCGACGCGAGAATCACCGGAAGTTGGGGACTGATGGGTGGCTGAAGCATCGTCAAGAGAGGATATTTATATTGTATTTCTAGTATGTGCATCCTGATTCATCCCCACGTCACGAGTCTACAAAAGAAGATGGAATCAAATAAGGTATATTGAGATATGGAAGTAAAAGGGAAATTTAAGTTTGGCGACTAAATTTGCTTCACAGGTGGAATTAGGGTTCACGGAGACAAAAGCCACGTCTGACACTAATATAAGGGAAGTTAATGAAGTCATAATACCCCAGGAGGCATACTTCAAGGCGTCACAACATGCAAAGGATCAAGGAACATGGGAATCGTCTTACAATTAGGATTGTTGTACACTGCCATGAGAAAACGCAGACGAAAATTCGTAAGGAATTTTAGGGTGATGTCTTGAGAAAATATATTTTTCTATGTCTCTGATACAACATATCCGAAGGGCGCCTCAAACGGACAAGCGATCTAAGAAATGTGGTCCCAACATCAAAGTAAGCGCAATCTGAAACGCTTCTGAAATTCTATACGGGATTCCTGATGACAAAAGTACGTGACTGGTTGACTGACCTAAACAACTCGGAATTAGGTCATTCTTCTTGTGTTGAATAGATAATTCTTTTATGTTTTCAAATTGGGGTTGGGAGATCAAATCCAACATTGTATGAAGATTCTACAGTCCATTGTATGCAAGTCTATTGAATCTGAAAATTTATGACGAGTACTCGAATAAAGGGATATTCCTAGGGTATGATCACCTCTATACCAACCATGAATGAGAATATTTATATGAGTAAAAGGAGGGCGATTCTTACCGGTGTTATTTCTGAAGAAGGAGGAGAAGGGTTTTCCGTCATGTTAGGTTCGAGACGATCTATGTCGGCTTCTATGTCGTCCACCTGAGAATCAATTTCTCTTCGAGCACGAACATAACGTCCAATCTAAAAAAAAGCTCATCCAGTTAAATTCTAAAGGAATATGATTAGGTCATGGAAATCGTTAAACAGAGAAATACTTACTTGGTTTGTGCAAGGGGATTAATGTTTAGGACTTGGTTCACGGGACGCGAAAATTACATCATCTTCCGGAATATCTTGTATGAAGTTACTAATGCTCACAAGTTGTTCCATCCAGTAAGTTCGAGCTTTTGGAGATACACGGCCGGTCCTTTGGGCATGAAAGAAGGGAAAGTTTCTTTGCAAACCACTTACAATACCGAGATTCTGCTGGATCCTAGAAAACGTGGACGGTCCTTTGCGAAAAGGGATATCCTGGTCGAATCCCATCTGACGAGCAGTTCTGTCAATGTTGTAAGGTTGTATGCTAAAGTCACCACGATTATCCAAACTCAAGACACGACCCGGAGAACTGCTAAATATATATGTAGCTTCTTCCTCAGATAAGTGATCACGGCCTTCGGGAAGTAATATGGCGTATTTCATTAAGGAAAACGAATGCAACTGAGCCACACCCTCGGGAATTTGTGTCCAGGGATGAAAAGTGACAGATTTTTCGTTATCCATCAATGCAGACAAGGGTTGCTGAATCGGATATTTATTGCACCAACGACAAATACTGGCTATTGGAGGATCACTAGTCTTCAGTGAACGAAGGATGGGGGTGTATTTCTCAAAGTGTTCTGATAACCATGCCTGGAGGAAGCACACGTTCACCCAGGTATCCGTTATTTTACCATTCGAATATGTCATATCCTGTACAAAATTGTCTAAGGTTGAGTACATAGTCCCTAAGAATAGGTTTCCAATAGGAAATATTATACCCCGAGCCAGTTTTATCGCCATAGGAATCAATGCATATTTTAGCTCTTCGTCATTCGAGTTCTCAAAGACATCTTTAGATAACCATAATAATATGAAAGCAGCAATTTATGTGGTTGAATAAGATGCGAATCCGAAAAGTCCTTCATTAATACGCCAACGGCTAATCCAAAACTTATATCTGTTCTTCTTAATAACTGCTTGAGCATGAGTTTGATCAATGGCTTCGGAAAGAGCTAGAGATACTTCTTTTTCACTATCGTCTAATATTAAAGAGAAGATACCTGTAACTGGAAGATGAAGAAGTGCGGCTACGTCTTCGAGAGTAATTGTGATTTCTCTCCAAGTGAAAACGAAGGTGTGAGTTTGTTTAGTCCAACGACATAGCAAGGCTATCAAATCAGCAACGTCTTTCTTTATTTTTAAAGACCCTGAAGCTAAAACTGCATGGTAGATACCAGATCTTTTTAAGATTTGCTGAATTTCGTTGCTCCTAAGCATGGATTCTACCCAGTCCGTCCAAGAATCCATGGGTTCCTGGCGAGCTTTGAATTTCACTACTGAGGGATTTACAGTTTTTCTTTTCATGGAAAAGCGCAGTACCGAAGAAGGAACGAGTGGTTGATTTTGAGAAGTAATTCTACTACAGAAAACGAGATCATCACTCACCTGGGGACTAGGGTAACTGTCGATCAATTCAGTAAAGTGGTGGAATTCATCATTGAAGTTAGGGATCTCTTTATTGCTGGCAGCTCCATTACTCATTGCGGAATTGCCCATATTGATGTCATCTTCATCACACATATTAGGAGATTTACGAACCATTCTAAAGACAAGATCAAAGCAAGTAGAAGGCTGATTTATTTTCTAGGCAAGAAATATTAGACAAGAGGAAAATTCACGTACAAGAGTTATATGCATGCATGAAACGGCCAAGATATGGAATTCTAATGGAAATAGTATTCGTGAAAGAGGTGGACCGGTTTTCATGTGTCGTCCCACGTCAAAATACTTCTCTTTTTGATTAAACCCTAAGAAGGAAGCATTGAAGCAAAAGGAAAAGGAATTAGAGCTAAAAGAGGAAATCAAAAGAATTTGGGTCAAATAAGGAAACCAAGGTCTTTTCTCCTTCCAAAATTCCTCCAAGCCGTGTCCAAGCCCTTCCTATGCGTGAGAATAGTTTTCTAGGACAATGGTACGTCACTTATTCTCTCGTAATTTTTTCAGAGGGATCAAAGTCGAAGAGAATTAGGGTTTTGGGGAAAATAGCCCTAATTTGGCTTAAATAAGGAAACCAAGGTCTTTTCTTCTTCTAAAGTTTCCCCAAACCGTGGACAATTCCTTTTCATGCATGAGGATGCTCTCCTAGTCCAGCGGGACGTGATTTATTCTCTCGGAATTTTTGCAGAGGGATCAAAGTCGAAGAGAATCAGGGTTTTGACGAAAATACCCTAATTTCAAGAATTTAATAAAAAAAGGATTTATTCTAAAAGAGAGGGGACCGAGCCTCTCCCACTCTCTTGGACGGTTCTATAAGACTCTATCAATCCCTTTTAGCTCATTACTCTTCAACAAAAACGAGCTCATAAGGGATTTTGACCAAAATACCCTTATATTGCGATTTTGAGTATTTTCAAAGAAGAAAGCCTTAATACAGCTAGGGATTGACCAAGCTATCATATACTCATTCCAAAGGCCTCATACACGTGAATATTGAGTTCTCTAAGTGTTTGAAGAAGAACGGGATTGAAATGGAATCCAGAGAAGCAGAATTTCAGGGAAAATAAAGGGAATCTGGCTCAAAACAGGGGATTCGGGTTCATGATTTCCAAAAACAGAACCAGAAGCGCCAATCTCTCTTTAAGACGTGAATATGCCTAAGGAAGTTCCATACCTCTCTCATGCTAAATAAAAATCAAGCTCACAGTGGTTTTTGACGAAAATACCCTTAGTTTCAAAAGTATGTATTTTCTCTAATAAAAAGGAGCCTGATTGGTACAAGGAATTAAACAAGCTCTCATCAAACAAGGTCCCGACCCACCAGATAGATGCACACCTTCCAATCCTCGTCAAGCCTCTCCGGAGTGTCTGAAGGAGTCAGACGCGGAAAAAAGAAAAGAAATTAGGGTTTAGGTACAGTACAAGCCTGAATTCAGAATTTACATGGGATATGGACTCCGTAACTTCAAAAGTAAGTACCTATATTTTCTCATGGACCTTCACCAACATCAAGACCATCCAGGAGACCGTTCAAAAATTCTCTCTTCCCCACATACTCGCCTATACAAACTCAGATGCTCAAGGATGCCCAAAGAGAGAAAATTAGGGTTTTGGCCAAGTAAACCCTAATTAACAAATTCCATTCGACGGAAATTTTGTCTCATCAAGACTTCATTATCATGTCATTAACGTCCAACACAAAATCCCAGGAAATTCCAAGGTCCAGAATCGATTCCAAGATCAGAGTCATAACAATCGAAGGCTAAACATCAATTCGGGGATTCTGCAAGTCTAAAAGGACGAACGAATTGTAATTGCGTACGAATGATTTGTTGCCATCTATATACTCATCATAGAACAATCAAGGTTCTACTCTGAGTAGGGGACTTAATGTAGATGGTGAAATTTGGATAAGGAGCAAAAGTGTCATTTCAACCCTATAGACAGAATTCAACTCTCACGGGAGAGATTAAGCCCTTGGTAGTGTAATGGAGGAGATGGAAGCAAGGCAGGCAGTTAAATCTTTACATAGTACTGGAGGAGATGGTATTGTGCGGCCTCGGCATGTAATGGAAGAACAATGTCTTATTGGTAGTGTAACAAGATCTGTATGCAGTAAGTTAAGTTTATATGCACATTTGTTTTCGATTCACTTGGTAGTATTTTTATTTATTTTTTCCACTTGCTTATTGGAAATGCGGGGGTACAACAACCACACCCAAACAATTCGTTTGGCAATCTGAGAGGACTTATTCCAATATACTTTCTAAACAATCAATTAGACAGTCAGACTCAATCTAGAGAAAAATATATACAAGAGTTTATATCTCTAACTCTTAATTCAATCTGCAATCAACAAATAGAAATTTGCGAACCCGATTGAATGTGAGAGAAGTAACTTGAACGGTACCAAAGACCAATGTTCAAGGATCAATCAATTTCAATCAACAACCAAAGGTTGGATTTCCTAATTGATCGATACAATGCACAACCTGTAATATTTCAATTATATAACAAAATATAATGCGAAAAATAAATAACACAGACACCAGAATTTTGTTAACGAGGAAAACCGCAAATGCAGAAAACCCCCGGGACCTAGTCCAGCTTTAAACACCACACTATATTAAGCCGATACAGACACTAGCCTACTACCAATGAACTTTGGACTGGACTGTAGTTGAACCCTAATCAATCTCACACTGATTAAAGGTACAGTTGTGTTCCTTACATATCTGATCCCAGCAGGATACTACGTACTTGATTCCCTTAGCTGATCTCACCCACAACCAAGAGTTGCTACGACCCAAAGTCGAAGACTTGATAAACAAATCTGTCTCACACAGAAAAGTCTATTGGAATAGATAAATTTGTCTCCCACCGAAATACCTAAGAGTTTTTGTTCTGTCTTTTGATAAATCAAGGTGAACAGGAACCAATTGATAAACCGATCTTATATTCCCGAAGAACAGCCTAGTATTATCAATCACCTCACAAAAATCTTGCTCGATTAACGAAACAAGAAATTATGGAATCACAAACGATGAGATGAAGGTGTTTGTGATTACTTTTCTATCTTGCCTATCGGAGATATAAATCTCAAGCCAATCTTACGATTGTACTCACACATAATAGAAACAGCAAGATCAGATCACGCAACTACAAAGAAAATAGTTGGGTTTGGCTTCACAATCCCAATGAAGTCTTTAAGTCGTTAACCTACAGGGTCTCGTGAGAAACCTAAGGTTAAAGGAGAATCGACTATAGCTATGCAACTAGTAACACACAGAAGTGTGGGGATTAAGTTTCCCAGTTGCTAGAGTTCTCCTTTATATAGTTTTCAAATCAGGGTTTGCAATCTAAGTTACCTTGGTAACAAAGCATTCAATATTCACCGTTAGATGAAAAACCTAATTCAACCAAGCAAATATCTTTCAACCGTTATATCGAACTTAGCTTGTTACACACAAATGAAATGTACCCTCATTTAGGTTTATGTAACCGTACCTAAATGTGTACACCATGTTGGCTAAACAATAGTTAACCGAGGTTAGCCATATGATCACTCTCATATCAACCTTGTTCATCTTAACCATAACTAGTTCAAATGACTCAAATGAAACTATTTAAAGAGTTGTTTAATTGCTATATTCTCATAGAAGTATACAAGAACACAATTGAAGCAAAATCGGTTCGATTCACTTGAATTAATTCATGAACATTATAGCCACGGTTTGCAAAGATTGCATTCCTTATTATATAAATGTTTAAGTTCATGTACACAACCGATTTTAGAACTTTAACCTTCAAGTATGCAAACGGGTACGCATACTTGAAATACCCGGACCAAGATTGGGTTTCGCCAGTACGCAAACGGGTACGCGTACTTCCAATCCCAACAAAAATATTCGGACATGAACCTTATGCCAGTACGCGAACGGGTGCGCATACTTAGGTTCCCGGATTTCTCAAGCCAACTGGTACGCGTACGGGTACGCATACTATTGTTCCCGGACATGGATTACATATGTGCAAGAGTACACAAAATGTCATATCCACTAATGGTTAAGTGTTCTAAACTCTTATTTCAATCATTGAAACTATCTTAGAGGATGACAATAGCCGTTTTCACACACTATTAGCATCAAAGCAATTTTCAAGTTATTGAAATAATCATAACGAAACATTCCAAGTCTACACCAAATGATTGTATCACACAAACCATGTAAGATGTTACTCGGCAATTTTCATATGATCATCTTTTGACTTGCGTCAAGAATATAAGATGAACTTGGTCGAAGAGAAAGCTTGCCAACACATGTGTCTTGCCAACACTATATCGTAACACGACTCATGTCTCAATATACGAGATAGAGTAGAAATAGACTTTCCAAGTGATAGATGAGTTTCAGTCTCCACATACTTTTTGTTGATGAAGTTCCACAAGCTCTCCTTAGTAGTTCTTCGTCTTCAAATGATGTACACCGTAAAGTCTAAGGCTCAACTACACAATTTATGTCCTAGTCCGAGACATCTATAAGTAGACTAGAAATCAAGACTTATAGTTTTGATCACTAATATTGACAAACATGCTTGAGATAGCAACACATGCGAGTTCGACCGAGCAGTGCTCTAACAATCTCCCCCTTTGTCAATTTTAGTGAAAAAACTATCAATACATATGGATTACAAAATAAATAAAACTTTGTAGCTTCTCATCCAAATGCTTGATCTCCTTGGCATATTCAACACGACTCGAAATCTTCGTCACTTCCAAGTAATCCATGATTCTAAACGTGTTCAACTCAGTATCATAGTTGTTGAAGATCCGTAGCGATAACAATGAGAAAACAAATGCTCTCAATCATTGTTATACAGTGTCATGGTATCATTACACAACATCAAAGTTCAATTGTATCACAACTTTGACAACAATACTATGGTGATATGTATCACTCCCCCTTAGTCAATACTTCATCTCGACATGAAAACCACTCCCCCTTACATAATGATCCGTAAACCATATGTATTTGTAGTATGAAACTACACATTAATTCTCCCCCTTTTTGTCAATATAAATTGGCAAAGGTACGAAAACTAGTGGGATCCTCATGAAATTTTCATAGAGATACTTCATGACCAAAAGAGAATAACATACCAACTTATTTAGATGCAATCATATAGCCGAAGCTAAATGCATTCATCAAGGAGTTTATAAACATACAAGATAACCCCTACAATATTCCACAGCCGCACTCCCCATAAATATTTGGCAATTAAGCACAAGTTCAAAAAGAACTCTCCCCCATAAAATGTCATTCCCGAAAGAATAACAAGAGCGACCTTACTTTTAAAAGAAAAGAAGGATTTCTTTGGACATTAACAAATCACATGAAACATGAATTTGTATCCAAAAATCTCAATTGAATTAACCACAAGGAAAATGATCAATTTAATTGGTCATGCTCAATCATAAGAAAACTTACGGAGCCGCACAGTACATACACAAAGATGTGGATCAGGGAAAGATCAATACTGCGGAATAATCAAAGATTCATTCTATTTTTCATCACGATTTGCACAATGACATATAATAGACTTAATATTTGTAGACAAAAATTCATCCTATCTTCCATCAATATTTGCATAATGACATAATAGGCTTAACTTTTGTTGTGAAAAGTTTATTCTATCTTTTATCAATAAAGACATATGATAGACTTAACTTTTGAGCAAGTATGGGACAATCATAGTTCACAGACGCAAACACAAATATCCCATAACAAGTTGCAATATATAAAATCATAAAGATTAATATTGCAAAATCATCTTCCAGATAAACTTTAGAATTTATATAAATAAATATAAAAACATTGCAAGATGAAAATCGTTGGCAATAGCTATGTGTAATCACAATAATTGATATTCCAAGCTCTAGTTATCCTTCTTAAAACACAAGAATAAATTCTCATAAGAAGTTTCCTAGACATCAAGACAAACTCGTAATGCACATACAAGATGATTTGTCCTTAGAGGGTAGAAACAATCTTTTTTGCAAGTATTTACATAAAGAATAGCTACCAAAAGCGTATAAAAAGATTTTCTTAACAAAGAAGAACATACAAAGTCATTATCGACCATGCACCATAGTTCACAAAAGATGATTATGAACATTCAAGAAACCCATAGCAATACGTACTACTGCCCATTCTTGAACTTCCTTCTTTGTGATTCACCAACAACATTCTTGTAAAATCTATAAATGATCTTATAAGAGAATCACCCCAAGAATCCAAGTGCCCAAGTCCAAGAGAAGTGGAACAAAAGCGACGAAACGGAGCAAAAACACTCAAAAACAAGAGTCGGAACAAAGACCAATCTTAACTCTTTCAAATTCAGGAATTCTCATCTCTATTTTCAATAAAATTCAAAGATGAAGAGAATGCAAAAATAATGAGGTCATTCCGAGATCGGACGAAGAAGTTACGGCCAAAATAAGTTTACCGAAAATCGACATCTACAGGCCAGTATGCATACGGGTTTGCAAACGAATTTTCGTGACCTGGAGCAGTATGCAAACGGGTATGGGCACTAAAACCCCTGGTATGTGTATCATGAAGTCCAAACATCCCGAACTACTATTTTCAAACCTAAACATTTAAGAACCTTAAACACAGATCAAGTTAGGTAGAAATGAACGATAAGAAAGGTACATGGATCATTATAAGTACTCTAAGAAAATGATAAAAACACAAATCTTGCTCAAGTTTATAGGCACACCTTTTAGAAGAATCAAATTGAATTCTACAGCCTTACCAAGGATTCAAAATCGTACCTAACGCAACATGTACGCCCCAATTCTCGTGTTTCCCTCACCGTATACATAGCAGGGCATTTCTTGGTGAGAATGCACTTCGAACACAATCAAGTCGTGTTGAGGTGAACAATGTCTTGCTCCCCATGGCACCAAGAAAGAGTTTCTTTCCAACAACTCTTACATCTTACAGTATTGAGAGAAACCCAAAGGACTGTTTTTACAGGTTTCTCAAATAACTTAAAAAGAGCACAAGACAGTTTGTGTTCCTGATTTCTTCGTTTACAACTTATAACCAACAGTCTTTGCAGATAATATTCAGTATTGCACAGGGAAACTCTTTTGATACGAAGAGACGTCCTCACTTTTTCATAAGGAGAAACAATATTATTATCTTGGTACGAAGTATCAGGATTTGACCAATGAATTGATTCATGCTTAGAGGTGATGTAGTCAGGAGACTCAGACATAAACTCTTCATGTAAATCAATTAGTTTGCTACAACCAATTGGATTACACAGAGGAGGAGCATTGGTCTCACTGATTAGTAAATCAATGTCAACCTCAACATGAATATTATTCATCAAAACTAGATTTAGCCTATCAAGAGATTCTTGTTCTTTCTGGAGGTATAACTCAACATCAAGAGATAAGCTTTCCAGTTTCTTTTCAAGCCCTGAAAACACTTCAAGGGATTTTAAAACAGGTGGAGGTTTAGATAGAATTTCTTCTACATATTTTATTAAATCAGTCATGGAAGAGAATTCAGAAATCCATGGATCTGGAGGTGCGTTTATAGAGATAGCACTTCTGTCCATATTCAGATCGCTACAAACACAGACTTATGAGGTATTAAATATGTTTGCATGCTCTGATACTAATTAAAAATACGGGGGTACAACAACCACACCCAACAATTCGTTTGGCAATCTGAGAGGACTTACTCCAATATACTTTCTAGAGAATCAACTAGACAATCAGACTCAATCTAGATAAAAGTATATACAAGAGTTTATATCTCTAACTCTTAATTCAATCTGCAATCAGCAAATAGAAATTTGCGAGCCCGATTGAATATGAGAGAAGTAACTTGAACGGTACCAAAGACCAATGTTCAAGGATCAATCAATTTCAATCAACAACCAAAGGTTGGATTTCTTAATTGATCGATACAATGCACAACCTGTGATATTTCAATTATATAACAAAATATAATGCGGAAAATAAATAACACAGACACCAGAATTTTGTTAACGAGGAAAACCGCAAATGCATAAAAACCCTGGGACCTAGTCCAGCTTTGAACACCACACTGTATTGCTACAGACACTAGCCTACTACCAATGAACTTCGGACTGGACTGTAGTTGAACCCTAATAATTCTCACACTGATTCAAGGTACAATTGCGTTCCTTACGTCTCTGATCCCAACAGGATACTACGCACTTGATTCCCTTAGCTGATCTCACTCATAACCAAGAGTTGCTACGACCCAAAGTCGAAGACTTGATAAACAAATCTGTCTCACACAGAAAAGTCTATTGGAATAGATAAATCTGTCTACCACCGAAATACCTATGAGTTTTTGTTCCGTCTTTTGATAAATAAAGGTGAACATGAACCAATTGATAAACCGGTCTTATATTCCCGAAGAACAGCCTAGTATTATCAATCACCTCACAATAATCTTAATCGATTAACGAAATAAGATATTGTGGAATCACAAACGATGAGACGAAGGTGTTTGTGATTACTTTTCTATCTAGCCTATCGGAGATATAAATCTCAATCCAATCTTATGATTGCACTCACACACGATAGAAACAGCAAGATCAGATCACGCAACTACAGAGAAAATATTTGGGTCTAGCTTCACAATCCCAATGAAGTCTTTAAGTCGTTAACCTACGGGGTCTCTTGAGAAACCTAAGGTTAAAGGAGAATCGACTCTAGCTATGCAACTAGTAACACACAGAAGTATGGGGATTAGGTTTCCCAGTTGCTAGAGTTCTCCTTTATATAGTTTTCAAATCAGGGTTTGCAATCTAAGTTACCTTGGTAACAAAGCATTCAATGTTCACCATTAGATGAAAAACCTGATTCAACCAAACTAATATCTTTCAACCGTTATATCGAACTTAGCTTGTTACACACAAATGAAATGTACCCTCATTTAGGTTTATGTAACCGTACCTAAACGTGTACACCATGTTGGCTAAACAATAGTTAACCGAGGTTAGCCATATGATCACTCTCATATCAACCTTGTTCATCTTAACCATAACTAGTTCAAATGACTCAAATGAAACTAGTTAAAGAGTTGTTCAATTGCTATATTCTCATAGAAGTATACAAGAAAACAATTGAAGCAAAATCGGTTTGATTCACTCGAATCAATTCATGAACATTATAGCCACGGTTTGCAAAGATTGCATTCCTTATTATATAAATGTTCAAGTTCATGTACATAACCGATTTTAGAACTTTAACCTTCAAGTATGCAAACGGGTACGCATACTTGAAATACCCGGACCAAGATTGGGTTTCGCCAGTACGCAAACGGGTACGCGTACTTCCAATCCCAGCAGAAATATTCGGACATGAACCTTACGCCAGTACGCGAACGGGTGCGCATACTTAGGTTCCCGGATTTCTCAAGCCAACAGGTACGCGTACGGGTACGCATACTATGGTTCCCGGACATGGATTACATATGTGCAAGAGTACACAACATGTCATATCCAATAATGGTTAAGGGTTCTAAACTCTTATTTCAATCATTGAAACTTTCTTAGAGGATGACAATAGCCGTTTTCACACACTATTAGCATCAAGGCAATTTTCAAGTTATTGAAATAATCATAACGAAACATTCCAAGTCTACACCAAATGATTGTATCACACAAACCATGTAAGATGTTACTCGGCAATTTTCACATGATCATCTTTTGACTTGCGTCAAGAATATAAGATGAACTTGGTCGATGTGAAAGCTTGCCAACACATATTCCGAGAAATATGTAAGTGAATTAAAAAACTCATCTCGAAATCTCAAAAACTATATCGTAACACGACTTATGTCTCAATATAGGAGATAGAGTATAAATAGACTTTCCAAGTGATAAATTAGTTTCAGTCTCCATATACCTTTTGTTGATGAAGTTCCACAAGCTCTCTTTAGTAGTTCTTCGTCTTCAAATGATGAACGCCGTGAAGTCAAAGGCTCAACTACACAATTTGTGTCCTAGTCCGAGACATCTATAAATAGACTAAAAATCAAGACTTATAGTTTTGATCACTAACATTAATAAACATGCTTGAGATAGCAACACATACGAGTTCTACCTAGCAGTGCTCTAACACTTATAATGTCTATTGTACTTTGCAGGGAATGGCACGAGAGCTGCATGGAACTGAGCGGTTAGAGAAGAGACCCATTTGGACAGGGTTGAAGTTGCGGCGGTGGGTAATTGATCCAGATCTTGTATGGACTTTCAATATCTTGAATTGATTGATTTCTTTGCTGGTTCTTATCCGCGTATTGATGGTTCCAGTAATAGACAAGCTCCAGGAGAAGATAATGAAGTCATCCTTTTCATCTTTGACTCTTATATTGAAACTGAAATGTAAGTCTTTCTATGTTATTTTGTTATTCTGTTTTATGATTGAAATTTGTATTTTATTTTCCCCGGGGCCATATTTGAAGACCCATTCATGAGAGTAAATGACATTATTGTAAGCTTTTTTTTATTATTATAATCTTTTGATTATAAGATTCCAAGTTATTTTCAACTTAAGTTTGATATCTTTTGTGATAAATTATTTAGGTTATGGATGCTGCTTACACTCTACTGCAAAGATCTTCGACAATCCTATTGTTGAGAAAGAACTTCCATGGTATTGATTCTAATTTCATTCTCAATTTTGTTAGATATCTTTGAACATGGAGTTGTTTGGTGAGTATTTGATCTGATTTGTGTTTTTGAATTGACAGGTATGAAATTGAGCAAACAATACCTACCTGCTCATTACATTCTAATATGGGTTCCCTTTTAAATGTAGTCAATGATATATGAGAAAAGGGGGAACAAGTAGTCACGTGCAGACGAAAGGTTTGTTACTATCATGCGTAGCTTCATTTATTGCAAGCTTATTGTGAAATTCGCACTGTCCTGCTTCATGATTTAACTTATTTTGTAAGGATTCTTAATATTGGTGTTCTTTAACTTTCATTGGGATTTGAATATGTTTGTTTACTCTGTTAGAGCATTGCTCGGTCAAACTCGCAAGCGTTGCTATCTCAAGCTTGTTGTCAAGTTTAGTTGCCAAAACTATAAGTCTTGATTTCTAGTCTACTTATAGCTAAGTCTCGTACTAGGATAGAAAGTGTAATTGAGCTTTAGACTCCGTGACGTTCATCATACAAAGACGAAGAACCACTCAAGGAACTGGTGGATCTTCATCGACAAAAAGGTATGTGGAGACTTGAACATATCTATCACTCAAAAGTCTATCTACTCTATCTCCTATCTTGAGACAAAAGTCGTATTGCTATATAGACTTCGATTATACACATTTGCTATTTCGAGCCGAGTTTATCTCGCCTATCTATTTCTCGAAATATGTGTTGGTAAGCTTTCGCTTTGGCCAAGTTTATCTTTACAAGTGACGAAAGTCATGTTGATTATTTCAATATCGTGAAAATTGCTTTGATGAAAAATAGTGTGTGAATAACCTCTATTTAACATCCTCTAAGAATGTATCAATGATTGAAATAAAGAGTTTAGAACATGTAACCATCTTTGGATATAAGAATATAATGTATTCGCACATTATTGTATAAGTCCAAAACCGGGAACCAAATGTATGCATACTTGTGTGTGTACTAAATGGTTGATGGAGACTGGGTAAGTATGCGTACCCGTACGCATACTGGCGGAAGTTCACGTCCGTGAATTTCTGCTAAGTTTGGAAATCAAAACCAACTCAATCCGGTTACCTAAGTTGCGTACCCATACGCATACTGGCGGAAAGTTCACGTCCGTGAATTTCTGCTGAGTTTAGAAACCAAAACAAACTCAAATCCGGTTACTTAAGTACGCATACCCGTACGCATACTTAAGTGTGTTACTTTCTGAAATTGGTTTGTTCATGAACTAAAACATTTATATATTAAGGAATGCAATTTGCAAACCGTGGCTATAATGTTCATGAATTGATTCGAGTGAATCAAAATTGATTTTGCTTCGATTGTGTCTTGTATACTTCTATAAGATCTAAGCAATTGAACAACTCTCGAACTAGTTCATTTGAGTCATTTGGACTAGTTATGGTGAAGATGAATAAGGTTGATATGAAAGTGCTCATATGGCTAACCATTGGTTAACTACTGTTGAACCAACTAGGTGTACACGTTTAGGTACGGTTACTCAAACCTAAATGACGTATATTTCATTTGTGTATAACAAGCTAAGTTCGATCTAACGGTTGAAAGATATTAGCTTGAATCTAATCAGGTTTTCATCTAACGGTGAATATTGAATGCTTTGTTACCAAGGTAACTTAGATTGCAAACCCTGAGTTGGAGACTATATAAAGGAGAACTCTAGCAACTATGAAACCTAATCCCCATACCTCCTGTGTGATACTAGTTATATAAGCTAGAGTCGATTTTCCTTTAACCTTAGGTTTCTACCGAGACTCTGTAGGTTAACGACTTAAAGACTTCATTGGGATTGTGAAGCCAGACCCAACTATTTTCTCTGTAGTTGCGTGATCTGATCTTGTTATTTCTATCGTATTTGGGTACAATGGTAAGATTGGCTTGAGATTAATTTCTCCGATAGGCAAGATAGAAAAGTATTTACAAACATCTTCGTCGCATCGTTTGTGATTCCGAAATATCTTGTTTCGCTAGTCGATTAAGATCATTGTGAGGTGATTGATAATTCTAGGCTGTTCTTCAGGAATATAAGTCCGGGTTATCGATTGGTTCCTGTTTACCTTGATTTATCAAAAGACGGAACAAAACTCGTAGGTATTTCTGTGGGAGACAGATTTATCTATTACTGTATACTTTTCTATGTGATACAGATTTGTTTATTAAAGTCTTCGACTTTGGGTCGTAGCAACTCTTAGTTGTGGGTGAGATCAGCTAAGGGAATCAATTGCGTAGTATCCTACTGGGATCAGAGACGTATGGAGCGCAACTGTACCTTGAATCAGTGTGAGATTTATTGGGGTTCAACTACAGTCCAGACCGAAGTTAGTTTGTAGTAGGCTAGTGTCTGTAGCGGCTTAATACAGTATGGTGTTCAATCTGGACTAGGTCCCGGGGTTTTTCTGCATTTGCGGTTTCCTCATTAACAAAACTTTTGGTTTCTGTGTTATTTCTTTTTTGCATTATATTTTGTTATATAATTGAAATATCACAGGTTGTGCGTTTGAATCGATCAATTGGTAAATCCAACCTTTGGTTGTTGATTGAAATTGATTGATCCTTGAACATTGTTCTTTGGTACCGTTCAAATTTATTTCTCTTGTATTCAATCAGACTCGTAGATTTCTATTTGTTTGAGTTGGGATTGAATCGAGAAATTTAGATATAACTCTTTGATATACTTTTTATTAAGATTGAGTCTGACTGTCTAGTTGATTCTCTTAAAAGTATATTGGAGTTAGTCCATACAGATTGCTAAGCAAAATATTGGGTGAGGTTGTTAGACCCCCGCTTTTTCATACTCCTTCTTGGAAGGTCTGTTGGACAACTTGGGGATTTAGTTTCAATTTATAGTTCAGTATTTTTTGTAAGTTAATTGAGTCATAGTCTGGTCTATGGATCGATTAAGAAAAAGTGGGAGCAGATTAGTTAGGCATGCATCCCTTGTCTATGTATAATATGGTTGGAAACAGTTTCTTGTATGTTATGGTTGATAAGTAAAAATTTAAAAGTTGATATGTTAAGCGTAAAGGGGTAAGGGAGGATCTTTATCTAGCTTTATATTTCTTAAAAGGTTTGATTAAGGGAGAATTTTGATCTAATTTTGTGCGTTGCAAGTTCTTGTTGTATGCCTATCCTTTGTTGTTCATAGAGGGGTAACTCATGGATGACAAGTGGCCCCCTTGTCAAGACTAGTTAATGGGAAACCATTCACACCGGTAGTTGGTTAACAATCATTACCAAATTGCTTGGCATCAAATTCAAGGTATCCATAATCTCTGGCTAATAAAAATCATACCCTCAGAATTTTCGTGGGCACCGGTAGTCCTGCTCTTTCTCAGGTAGAACTTGTAACTCAGTATTTTCATTTCTTAAAGTTAGTTAGTTTTACTCATTACTCTTCGCCTTTTTTATTTAAATCCAATCTCTTACATGTCTCACCTATTTTACATATCTCTATTTTTATTTGATTTTTTCTATTAACAAGTTTTTCTTTTGGTTTGTGAAGCTCTATACCTGTCAGGGCGTTGCCATTGAAGACTATAACGCAGCGAATCCAGCAAGCCATGGTAAATCTTGTATGCATATTTCTCAGGTACCGGCAGTCCTGCTCTTTCTCAGGTATAACTTGCAACTTAGAATTTTCATTTCTTAAAGTTAGTTAGTTTTACTCATTACTCTTCGCCTTATTTATTTAAATCCAACCTCTAACATGCCTCACCTGTTTTACATATGCATCTCTATTTTTATTTGAATTTTTCCATTAACAAGTTTTTTTTTTGGTTTCTGAAGCTCTGTGCCTATTAGGGAGTTGCCATTGAAGACTATAACGCATCGATTCCAGCAGGCCATGGTAAGTCTTGTGTGTATATTTAGTAATTGGTGTTCCATTCTTGGAACCTCACTGTCATGCTGCAACTAGGTTCCTATTGGGGTTTTCGGTGTGCTGATATTGGATTGCCTAATCTTCATAATGTGTGTAATGAGATTGAACAAGTGGATAGTTATTTCCCAGGGCTATCTTACATATCATTTATTAGTTCTTACCTCCACTTGTATGTGTATTGCAACTTGATGATGTAACTGATCTTGTGATCCCAAGGGTTAGCTATGAACTTGTTACTCAAATTAGATAATCAACAAAGATTTTAATTCTTGTTCAAGCTGGTAATTTGTTTATCTTTTTATAGCCATCTCTTAGTTTTCTGTTATAGGAAGTTTGAACTTGCAAGAAGCGAAGTTTTCTTATAGAAACTGATTGATTGCGTTTTTATCTTGCAGTGTGTGTTTTGGTTTTGTTTATAATTTCTTGTAGGAGGCATGAATGGTCTTCTAGTGACACACACTGCTACTGACCAAGGTCACTGAATACCTAAGTCCTTTATTTAGCTTAGAATCTTTGAAAAGATGACATTGATGATAAATACTACATCGTGTTCAGCTAGTGGCGTCTTCCTTTTTTTAAGGACTGCGTACATGTGGCTTTTGGAATAAGCACAAGTGCTACGGTTCAGTAGTGACTTTGCAATTAACATTCTCCCACTCGTTAGGTATACTTGTGGATGCTCTTCCTACTATTTTATGCGGACGTTCTAACATGTTTTGATACTTACTGATTATATTGATGTGCCCTGTTATTAACTCTAATAGAATCCACCTCCGTGTATATTATGTTTGACTAGTCATGTAACCTAGCATACAAGGTCTGACATTTTACTCTTATTCTGAATGTAGTTCGATAACCTTTATGGATCCCTATGGTCTTATGAGAGCCACTGATGTCATGATTGTTGTTGTTGCTGGATAAAGAGATGTTGGAAAGGGTTGTGCTTTTGCTCTCAAGCAACCTGGTGCCCAGGTTATAATCATTGAAATTGATGTCGAAATCTGTAGGACTTGTAGCACTTCTCTTTCAGAAACCTTGAACCTACTGTTTAAGACTTGATTCTTTTCTTGTATGATTTTGAACTAAATTCATGAATACAATATTAATGTAATGGAATTGTCATTTCGTATTTGATGAATCAAGCTTTTGTTATTTGAATTTCATTTTAATTTGAATTGACATTTCAGTGTAATTTGAGTTTGAGTTTGAGTTTGAGTTTGAATAAGAATTATTTCAGGTCAGTCAGAATGAATGCAACCAGTCAGCCGGATCTGATTCATTTTTTTTATATATAAATTAAATCTACGACGCAGTCCACGCATCTTACCTAGCGACAACCTGAAAGTATCGCAAATCAAATTTATTTCGAGTCAACTTGAAAGTGTCGTTTCAGAAAAAGACACTAAATCTACGACACTTTCTTCGGCAACTCTAAAGTGTCTTATAATTGGTTAATACGACACTTTCCAACTATCTTAAAACGGCCTTTTTCGACTAGTGTCCTTATCCACGATTTCTAGTATACGTCCCCGCGAGACACTGCTGGTCGTGATGTCGTGATTCCTAGCGCACATCCTCGACGAGATACTGCTGGTCACGTAGGTTCTGTAGAGCTTAAAACGTCCCTGGCAGACTTATGAACCAGAACAACCACAATTCCAGCATGTCTTCGCGAGACGCAGCTGATTGTGATGCCATGATTCCTAGTATACATCCTCAATGAGATGCCGCTGGTCATGTAGGCTCTGTAGATGCGTAAATACGTCCCCGACGGACTTATGACCCAGAGCGGAGATTTGCATATCTCTTGTAAGCACGACTCACCCTATTTGAGATAAAGGATTGATTCCTAGTACATCATCGCGAGATACACTAGTCATGTTTGCTCTAGGCTCTGACTCGACTTACTGAGGTTTCCGAATAACTCCTAGGACATTCCCGCGAGATACACTGGTTATTCTGCCTCCGGGCCCTTTCGGTAGACTCCTAGAACATCCTTTCAGGATACACTGGTCTTGTTGGCCCATCATATGGACACACAGTTGATTCCTAGCACATCTCTGCAAGATACGTTGGTCAAAGACAAGTGAGCCAAAGTCTCGCAGATGCATTAATTGGGCGTACAAATCCTTTTTCCCTCTCAGGACGAGTCCCAGCTGACCATAGAGAGATTCGGATCCGTTAAGAAAATCTTCGGAGAGATTTTTATCCATCCGCAAAATCACGGAGAGATATTGATCCGTCTGCAAAATCTCGGAGAGATTTAAATCTCTTCGCAAAATCTCGGAGAGATTCACGGCACACGCCTTACCTAGGGCTCAAGCCTATTTCTCAGCCTCTCAAACACACCCACGGCTAGTAAATTGAGCCTGAACTATACATGTCTATCCAAAAACGTGGATAAGCTCTCTTGAGCTCCGCATGCTCAACAAAGGGACCCACAAACATAATGTGGTCTTCACGTGACATATGTGACCGTCCATGGAGAGAGGGAGATCAGCCTCAGCTCCTCTCACACTCTGCACATGATTCCTGAGGAATTTCATGCCTTTTCACGTGACTCATCCTAGTCATTCTCACAAATCAGAGAATATCTCTCTATCTTGGCCAACTCGTCTAAATAGAATATTTCTCTCTCAACACATCATCACAAAGGCTGACTCAGCTTCACACAAATGGGGGGATATCAATTAGGGTTTTGGTCTGGCGGTCTACGGCACGTGTGAGGAATACCCGGCTTATTTCTCACCGCATAAGAGAGTAAAGGCGGTGGAATAATGAGATAAACTCAACCTAGTTTATCCCTATTCCTGAAGAAACGGGAGAATTGCTCCGCACAGCACGAAAAGCAATCCTTATCTTCACCGACCTGAGATTAGAGAATTCAGCTATAAATAGGTCCTCTATTTTTCCAAGCTACGATGATCTTTCTCATAACCTCTCAGAGTAATTCTTCTTCAAACCCAAGAATTCTCTGATCTCTCTCTTCATCTGCTTCCCTCCCTAACCATCCCTAAATCTCTTCCTTGTGACTGAAGCAGCCTTTGAACGGCCACTGTGCGTGGTTTAGGCGAAGATTGTTCGTGCTCAACCTCCCGTAACTCACTTTCAGAAACCCTAGAATCCCACTTCTAACCTCTCTCAGATTTTAGGTAACTACACCAGGATCAGTCAAATCAAAATCATCAATTATACTTTTTAAAACATTAGCTTTCTGATTTGAACATATATATTTTATGAGTTTTCACCATGTGATTTGTTGATATTTCGCTTGTTAAATTAAAAATTGGGCTATTTAACTATTGGTATCCGGTAGATGACCAACACCTAGATTTTATACCCAACATTTAAAATACTAAGGGATGATACCTAGACTTGTTATTGACTATCAATTGAAACGATTAACCTAACACTCTGTTGCCAAAATAATCAAAACTATTATTTAATTAACATTGTTAACTCGCCGTTAGGAATGAGTTATTTATTGATTTGAGAATCGGTAGTTTTCTATTAACATTTTCGTTGTTCTATGATAGGTGTCTAAAACACCTTGATTTTTATATCTATTGTTTATGCTTTCCTTGTTATTTCTCTTGTAAAATATGTTTACTTTTGAGCTTATCAGGTACCTTGGAGTCATATTGAGCAAAAGAAGGAGAAATCATTCATTTGGAGCCGAGTTGAGCCAAGCCAACAATTTGCAGCTTAGTCTAGAGAAGCAAGGGGAAGACATTCTTGGTTGGCCCTTATCTAGCCTACCTGGGTGGCTATATCCACTAACCTTTTCCAACAGAAGACCTAAAATTCAGAGAGATTTATTTCTCTCATCATAAGCGTCTGTTTCATGTTAATGGCGGCTCCATAAGAAGAACAAGAGCAATTTGTGTTGCCGCTGCTGTAGAAAATCAGTGGAGAATAGTGAATAAAAGCTAGGGTTGCTGTTCAGATGGGATTTGTGTGATGAATTTCTTAAGCTGAGAATACACAGAGAAGGGAGGAATTGATGCTGCTGACTCGAGTTCATGGTGGTTTCAGCCAAAGAAGAAAAGGGGTTTTGCTCGAAATTGATTTGTACAACAAACTTGGAAGAGATGGTGGTTTCTGTGTTGAACTCGAAAGCGGAAGATGAAAAAGAAGGTAGATCTGAGATGTTGAAATTCATGGAAAGTTATGTTGAAACTCATGGGAGACGTTGAGATTATGATGAAATTGAATCGAGAAGAAATTGAAATCTTGGGTTGTTTTGAATTGCTCGAAGCTGTATTCATGGCAGCAGAAGATGGAATTCTGGTGGTTGCGAGGAGAGCAATGACTATGATGCAGTTGAATGTATGAAGCAATTGCAGGATACGGTGAATGATGAGGTGGTTATCTGAATTGCTGGTGGTGTTGGTTGCAGTGGAGGATAAGAAGGCCTAAGTTGATGGTGGATTGAACTGAGTTTGCAGGGAACTAAGCAGCCAAGGTGTTATCATCTATTGAATCTGTAGTTGGGTTGTAACGAGTCTGACAGTGAAGACATGGAGTTGCTGCTGTGCAATTGCAGGTGGAGGTTTGTTGGTAATTTGAGATAAGGGTTGTATGATGCACACAGGCAATTGCAGGTAGTGCAGCTACGACTGAGCTGGGGTTGAAACTGAACTGAAAATGCTCAAATCTGGTGGATGAATGGAAGATTAGGAAGTGGTTGAATTACAGTCATGAGATTAAGAAGATATTGTTGTTGGTTGTGGTACTGGTGGTTTGGAACTGGTTTAGATGAATGTGTAGGGAGTTCACAGGATTGAAGCAGGAAATGTCAGTATATGAAATGGTGATGATCTGTGTAGCATGATATGAACAGGTGGTGTGTGTGTGTGTGTGTGTGTGTGTATGCAAGGTGTGGCAGATTGAATGAGTTGAATTGCAGGTTGAGAAGCTGCAAGAGTAGATGATGCATTGATGGAGGTGGAATAGCTGTTACTAAGGAGATGGTGGTAAGCTGAAATGCAGTACAGGGAAGACTTGGATTCGCTTAGATGTATGCCTGGGATTTTACAGGTTATGATTTGTGCAAAGTGTTGCCACTGTAATGGGTTATTGAGAATGGTTAGTTGAGCTGCTACAAGGTGATACTGTCAGTGAATGTGTGGTTGCAGAAATGGAGTGAATTGTTGCCAGGATATAACAGGTACAGCTGAGATGAGGAGATGGCTTTGCAGGCATGTCGCAGCTGCAGTTTTGTAGTGATTATGAGGCAGGGAAGTAAAGGCTTGAGGGAGTTCGAAGTTGGATGGAAAGAAGTGGTGTTGTATGCCTTGGTCTGGTGCTGTTGTTGCGGGTTATGCTCTTGGCTTGAGGTGGAAATGTTGGTACTGTGGCTAAATTGATTGAATGCAGAATGGTTGTATGTAGAATGGAGCTGCAGACAGTGGAGATGTACAAGGAATGAGATGAACTGAGAATGGGCAGAGATTCCAGCTGGAGGGAGAACTGAAGCTGTACACAGCCATTATGGCTGGATTGCACTGGTGAAGCGCAGTACATATTCTGGCCTGTTCAAATGGCTCAGGCCTGAGCAATTCAGCCATCCAGCCGAGTAAGACAGCTGATTTGTAGCTAACTCATGATCCTGACTCACCTGATGACATCACTGAGTTGAGTCATCTGACTCGGTCTGAGTTTGACCGAGCTAACTCCATTGACTTCCCGAGCTGACTCGTTTGACCGGTAGCCGTTCGGACTTTACCGGTCACCAGAGCTATGTTCCGACTACTTTCCCGGCCAACTTCCGGCGATGAACCCAGTTTTCCGGCGACTACTTTTTGGCAAGAATTGTATTGGGTTATTTCTACACATAGTTTTATGGGCTTGGTGGACTTTTTGGTGATGGACTTTGGGTATTGGACCTAATTTTGGAAGTTGGAGAAAAGCTACAAAAGAGAAAGTCTTCTACAACTTGGGGGAGGACGTATTATTCTACTGGGAGCTTTTGGAGATAGCGACGACTAGGGTTTGCTTTCCTTATTTTTAATCTTCTTTATTATGATTATGATGAACTCAAAAGCTATGAGTAGCTAAACACATACTATTGGTTAAGGGTTAAGTTGATTTCTCAACATGATATTTGATTCAATGCATTAGTTTTGTCTCAACTTTATTGTTTATGATTCATTATTAATATTGTTATATGATTTGATTGCTTGTTTGGTTGAGTCCGGAATCAATTGGATTTGCATTCATCTCTATTGCTAGATTAGGATTTTCAATACGCAAAAGTTGAATAATTTCTGATCACAAGTAGCATAATTGTGAGTAGTGCTTGTAGTGATATATCCTACTAGTCACAAGTGAGTCATAACCTTAGTTAAATCGGATTATTGCTTTTACATGGTCGATTGCTTTGATTTGTCTATTTCATAAAACTTAATGCTCTTGGGTAGTTAAATCTAGTTGTGCTTTTACACTTTAGGTTGCATTCTAAGTAGAATTCATATATGCATCTTTTAATGTGTTTGTGATGAGATCAGGAAATTAGCGGGATATTCTAGGACTTTTAGTAAATGAGAGATTAAAATTTCAATTCTAGTCATTGATGAAAATACATGTTTGTGAATGATATTATCCCGTGACCAATATCTTCCTCTTATTGATTACTTTTAATTATTTACTTTGCTTTCAATTATTCTTATTTACTTTGATAAAATCAAAATCCCCCCTTGGTTACTAAGAAACTGAAATTTGTATAACATAAGCCTCCCGTGGAACGAACTCTTTCTTATCACATACTATATTTGTATTTAGTTGAAGTGAGAAAGTGAAATTATTTTTGACGCATACGACAACGATCATTCTACACCATTTTTTCCTCCTTTAAACCTGCAACTGCCATTGCCAATTTAGAGACGGGAAGCTCAAGCATTGCATAATCTCCACAAATCAAATCAAATGAAAAACCCTAAACAGTCATTTTAATCCACATAGGGAATATTTCAACAATCTCATGAAACCCATCCTTACACGTTTAATCACTACCCCACAACATTACTAAGTATAATATGTTATAAAAATATTGAAATTGAATCTAAGATTTCATAAACCCCTCTCATGAAATCAAGCAATAACAAACATGTTAAAATTTATTCATATTTAGTTTATCTTTTTGTTACTTTCATTTTTATCAACAGTTTCATATGAATCTTCAACAGGAGATTATTTAGATTTTTTCTTGTCAGATTTTTCAAAACCCTAACTTGAAACCCCTAAATCAGTACCATTTCCAAATCATAGATTGAATAATTCAAGTTTGAAATCAAAACCTCTATCGAAGAAGAAGAAACTGAAAGCTGAGTGTTATGGTCAAGATTAATCATATTTCTATTTAATTTTTATTTGATGTTTTATGTTTAATTTGCATTATCAACTTTAATTAGTGGTTTTAAGAGTCATTTACATCATCAACTTTAGTTAGTGGGTTAGTTCCTAGGTTGTTGGGTTTAATCTTTTAGTGGTTATGTGGGGTTATATGATATTTTTTGTAATCACTATTTAAGTTATTTGTGATCAATGAAAAGGTATCGAATGAATTATAGAAAGGGAATGAATTGAGTGTTGTTATGAGGTTACTTTATAAGGTTTAGGTCGCAAGACTAAAACTTGGATGCAAGGCTCATCGGTAAGCTTGGACGTAGGGTCCTTCAATAACCCATTATCTTTTCTTTTGAATCTATTTATCCATCATCTTCATCATCTCCATTTTTATTTATCATCACTTCTTTAACCATTACCTATCTTCACCATTATCAACTAGTGTGATCGTAACAAGTGGTATCATAGCAAGTTTTCATTTTCCGTAACACATTAAGATTATCCATCCTTAGCAGCAACAATCACAAAAAAGAAGAAGATGTTTTATCAAATTAATACTCAATAATTATTGAAAGGGTTTGCAGAAGTTATACAAGCTCTTAGAAAATTTCAACAATTTCTTCAAGATTCTCATAAAACCCTGAGCAATACAACACAAAAATCTCCAAACGTAAGGGATTTCTACCTATGTGAATTTTTTGATGGGACCGAATCCCCTAATTTAAAAATTTACTTAATTTTTGACTTAAATCCTTGGCCATCAATTATTTCGTGTCTCACCATTGGACATTCAAGTCATAATATACTTAGGATTTAGTTTAGCTTGGCTTAATTCGAACCTGTTGTTAAATGTTTTACCTTATACATTTGTTAAATTCTTTTCTATCCCGTTATAACATTACAAAATATCTTCATGATTTCATCGAATCCTAGTTAAAAAAAATCAGCAACATGGAAGACAACACAAGAAGAGGATGATCGCGGTGTTCCAACAAATGTGGATGCTAATAATCAATACGCTCAATTTGGAAGCATGAGCTGGACCTTGGCGACACAATCAGTTCTTAACTATCTTCAAAGAAACCAAAGAGAAAATCCTCAGTTCTTTTATGCTTTACAAGTGGATGATGATGGACGAGCAGTTAACTTTTACATTTAATTTAAGAACGTATTATCATATGTTGGTATTAGGTTCAAGGGCTTATCTCATTTTTTTGATAGGATTCGTGATAAATAATTTAAATGTTTAGTCTTAATTTGGTGATTCTATGTAAAACTGAACACATCTAACTATTTATTACAAAAATTTATTTTCATTTGTTAATTCATGTCTTCGATGTCTTACAGTAGAAAATTGTTGATGACAGTTCTGGGCTGCAAACTAGTTCTCAACAATACTTATAAGTTTGATACTTTTGGGCTAACTTAAATCAAACAATCCAGCTACTTCCTTTTATCAATACAACTTGCATTTTTTTTTAACTTCTTGAAGCACATAGCCAAGGCCCAAGGAGTTTCGCCAAAAGTGGTCCATGACAATATGAGCACCATCAGGATATGTTTATGCCATTTACTCCCTTTAGATACTTTGTACTAATATCACGGTACTGAAAAGATAACAAGAGATATATAAGATAATGGTCAATAGCCGCCTCGGCTTAAGCTAATCTAAATTATATCCTAAGTATCATGACCTGAATATCCAATGGTGGGATATGAACTAATCGATGGCCATAAAATTAAGTTAACAATTAAGTTAATTTTTTAAGTCAGGGATCCGTAATCCGTTCCCTTTTTGGTTTATTTGAAGAAAATTTGGTAGTTACAAAAACAAATATTAAGGGCTTTCCAATCTTAAGTATTTTTGATGTTTACAATATTATTGAAGAACCAAAAGTTATAAAGAAATTTCAAGTTTTGTTCCTTCAGAAATTCAAGCATTTCTAACTTATGAAGTTTAATTATTTGTTACGATTCTTAGCTTTGTTTGTTTGCGAAAATTAAGTTTTTTGAAGAAAGTTGTGGAGGATCAATACACAGGATGATTTCGTAGACGTCTGGGAACTTGGTTTCGAGTTAATTTCCTCTTTCAATTTTGCAACCTTGAGGACCAGGATCAAGATGAAAAACCAAGATATAAGACTTGAGGACAAGTCTTAGATTAAGGGGATGAGATGATGAGCTGTTATAGTCAAGATTAATCATATTTTCATTTAATTTGAATTTGATGTTTATGTTTAATTTGCATTTAATTTCCTAAGCTAGGATTACTCTTTCAAACCAGTTATACGTGTTGTTAGTAGTTGTTAAGAGTCATTTAAATTATCAACTATAGTTAGTGGCTTAGTTCCTAGTTTGTAGCGTATAATGTTTTAGTGGTTATGTGGGGGTGATGTGATAATTTCTGTAATCACTATTAAGTTATTTTTGATTAATGAAAATGTATCAGATGAATTATAGAAAAGGGAATGACACTATATGTCGTTATGAGGTTGCTCTATGAGGTTTGTATCGCAAGACTAAAACTTGGATGCAAGGCTCGTCGGTAAGCTTGGATGTAGGGTTCGTCAATAGACCCATTATCTTCTATTTGAAACCCAATTAACCTTCATCTTCAATATCACGATTTTTATTTATCGTCACTTCTTCTAACCATCATATATCTTCACCATTATCAATTAATGTGATAATAACACTGGGCTCTTTGAAGATAACAAGAAATTGGAGTTATTAGGTTTCATTAATGGATTGATTCGAAGTTAAGTGGTTGTTATGGATAAGGACTCAATGCTATTGTTTCCCAAAATGAAACGATCTTCAAAACTCGAGTTAAAGAACCATCGATTTTTCCTGACATCGATAACCGATTCTTAAATCTTCACTTCGATCTGTTCTTGGAGTTGCAGAAATATGAGAGGATAATATAAAAATAAGTAGAGTTTTAATTTTTGGGATTTATTAAAATGGTTAATTGTGGCCACGTTCCAACTCTAACACGTGTATATAACCAACCAGATGCTAGGATAGCTGTAAACATTGTCAATTAGTGATAAAGCTAATTGGATAATAACGTTAGTTCTGTAACTCTGTATCACAAATCATAACGCAGTAATGTCAAATATTTGATTTGACAGTCAATAATGAGGCACATACCATCTTTTAATATTTAAAATATTGCGTACCACATTTAGGTGCTGGTCATTTGCTGGGTACCAACGATTAAATAGCACCGCTTAATTGGGGCCCCAAAAAACAATTAGGGGCCCTGGATTTTTATCCCCACCCATGGGAGGTGGATAAGGGGTGTCTAAATATAATGAAAAGACTAGATTACCCCAATCTTTAGGATGGTGACACGTGTCAACCTATTAATATTTATTTTTTAATATTTTTTTATTTTTTATTTATTTAAAATAACGACCCTACAGTAGCGACACTTTAGAGTCGTCACTAAAACAATAACGACTCTACAACACCATGACGATTTTTCATACAAATCTGGGCAAAAAAAAAAAGTTGCAAACATTTTTTTTGAAAAAGTAAAAAAAGAAAGAAAGAAGAAGATTAAACTCTAATTAAGTAAGATTAACACTAATTAAATAAAATTATCACTAATTAAATAAGGGTAGATTAGCCATTACCTAAAATATTTGGATAAGGGGTTATTAAAATTAGATTTGGGTAACCTTTTTTTTTTGTCCTCTAATGTGAGGCCCGTGATTGTTTTTTGGGCCCCCAATTAATCCAGCTTAAATAGCCTTTTAAATGTTGGTTTCCAAATTACATTACTATTTTTTATCTTGTTGGGCTGTACAAGAGGAACTATTTATTTGTTGGCCCATGCTATTTATGGACAACAATCTGTAGATTCTGGACAAAATCTTTCTCTAGGGTTGGAAGAGAATTGCTATTACTATTCTAACCCACCAAGACTTTAGAAAATTCATCATCACTGCGAGTATCAGTAGAGAGAAATAGTTCAAAAACCCTAAGCCTGCGGTCTTTCGTTTCCTCTCTTCTCTCTCACCTTCCAAGCTGAAGCGGCGGCTTTGAAGGTCTTAATCTCTCACAACCCTTAAACCTCTTTAAGTCTTTATGATAAATCTTTTTGTTTCGATCAAATAGATTTTACTTGTTGAATTCTGCTTCTCTCAACTCCTTTTTATTTGATTTCGGTTTTCTTACAATTTATTGGAATTTGTGTAATTTGAAGTAGGTTGGGTAACCACCTTGAAGTTGGAACCGCCATGGGAATGGAATTAGAGGGAGATATGGAAGAATATATCGATACAGGAGAAATTGAATACGATGATTCGGATGTGGTCGCACATATTCGTGGTATCCTATTAAAAGTTGCTGAGGTAAGCATCACTGGATGATTGATTGGGTGTTGTAAGATTTTACTTCAATCTGTCGTTGGGGAATTTTAAATTACAAAATCAGTGAAACGCAATTAGTGTCGGCGGTATTAGAATACAGCACGAAACAGTTGAAGACTTTTGTTCTTCAGTGCACAACAATTAAAACATGCTAGTGAACATGTATGCAATGAATTTTCGAAAATGCATGTTATAGTTTACTGCAATTTCTGTAAGTTGGAATACAAATGGGTAATGCGGAATTTGAATTTCTTACTATTTCTTATGTTTGTTAAGATAGAGTTGAATATACATGTTTTTTCGTGCCAAGTTCATTTGGGTTTTTCCTTGGGGTAGGGTAAGAAAAGCGAGTATCATGATTTGGTTGGGAAATTGAACCAGCCCGGAAGGGATCCTGATGAAGTGGCGTCGCTTGTGGTAAGATATCTTGCATAAGCCGTCATAACATTCAGCTTTTATACCTCTTTTTTTTCTTCTAGTCAAACTTTTATGTCATATCCTGCAGATGTGTTTAAAGGGTTTATCTGGAGCAGTGGCGTTTATTAATATTGTTCGGCATGAGACTCTTCTGCAAGCTGTAAGTTCGTGAGTTGATATTATCCAGTGACTTGGAAAAGAAATGGGGTTTGCTGTTTGCACCATATAATATTCTCTTTGGTGACCATGTTTTAGATTCTCGGGATGAGTATGTGGAAATATAATCCTGATGTTATGGATGTGTTGGTGGACCTGATTATACGTTTGGTATCTATTTTTGAACTTGTGCATCTGCTTTTTCCTCCCTTCACCCCATTCGTTAGTTGTTTGGTTGCATGATGATTCTTTCTGATTAATATCACAGGCTACTTCTAGTGGAGAATTTCTTGACTCGTCTTTGGACATGCTTGTTACCAATTTTACACCACCTTTTAAAATAGATCTGGATACACCTCGTGGCGTTGTAAAAAAGGAACAAGTGCTTGATCGGGTGCATTCAGCATTGATTACCATCACCGAGCTGGTGCCTCTTGTACCTATGAGATTAGTGCCCATACTTCTTTACCGGATGCCTCACACTAACGCTGATGAACAGGTGAGTATTTTGGATTGCCTGATCCGAAAGTTCTTTCTAGTTCATTTTTGCAGTTGGTATTGATTAAGGATGTTACTTGTAAGAAGTCACTATCAACTATTCTTAAATTTCTCGGAAAAATGTTCCATTGCTTGGGCAGCCGACGGAGAAAAGTGTAAATTAAACGGAGTCGGGTATTATTTTTGTATACATTGAATTGTGACCACACAGTAAGAGTGAAGGCCAGTCTGCAAATGAGAATGCTTTAATCTCTAGCTAGATGTTTCTGCCAATCAGGGTTCATCAGTTTTGACTTAACAGTCCTGCTTCTTTTGGATTATATAATACAGTTCTCACATTGCCTATATATGTATGTCTACTACAACACTACATTGATACGCAATTGTTATGATTGATCAGAGGATATACTGATATTGTATGAAATCTTAATTGTAGATGATGGCATTATATGCGGAGAGCATGTTAAGGCTTGAGTGTGGTCCAATTGGAGAATTTGTTGGAAGTACGATGCTATTTGCATTGGTGGATAGGCTTGTAGAATTAGATGTAAGTACCTTGAAGACCTAAAGTAATCTCTCTCTCTCTCTCTCTCTCTCTCTCTCTCTCTAGGTATTAGCGCGTTGTTAACTTGTACCTTCTCAGGTGGAAATAGAATGGGACGATATTGAGCAAAGTGAATCAAATAAAGGCATATTTCATATGGAACTAGAAGATATGGACGGCGAAGACAATGGTTATGGGGTAAGCTGTTTTACTTCTGTGAATGTCTCCAACACGGTTCTTATTTTGTATATTTAAGTAAAAAGTATTATACAAACATGATATTGTGGCTGTGTTTCCCTAATGAATGTTATAACACGGTACTAGATAGGATGATTGTGAATCCGTTTTTTATGCTATTTCGGCACCATATAAATACAGTGAAACTATAATTAGAAACTGTCAACTTTTTTCTTCAGCTTGCGAAAACAATTAAGCTTGCTCCGAATTTGGATATCACAAATGAGATTGCTAGGAGGCTGGCTTACCTTAAAAAGTACTCGCAGAATCTGGATTACTTGTTGGTACTCATATTTCAACATCTCAAATCTTGTGCTGAAAATGGTCGTTTGGCGAAGGTGTTGTACCACGTCTGCCCTTTTCTTTATTGCTTTCAACTTGCAGTGTATAGGTATTGAGGGGTATAGTATTTTGCTAGCCGCCAATAAAAATTGGCAACTTTTATATTTTTATTATGTTGACCCGTATCTACTGTCTTTAACCATTTAGTTTTTTAGGTGTTCCCGACACTTCTCCAGTCCTTCCATGATACTGTTCTAAATACCCAGAAGTCGAAGTTTGCCCAGGTAATATTTATTTATGTAATAATATTTATTTCTCGTTATCATCTGTAAATGTAACTTGATTTCCCTTTCTGTGCAGTTTTTCATGTTCTATGCCTGCTCATTAGATCCTGAAGAGTGCGGTATGAGCTTTCTGTTTATGCTTAGAGATGTTTTTTTATGCAATACCGGAATTCAACTCACCAGGTAATGTGGGAAAATGCTTTTTGACCTACTTGTCTGAAGTTTCCCTTATGACCATTCGGTTTATCACTCGTAAATATTGTCGGAAGAAGAGTTGTTGGTGATTAGAACATCTTATGGCATTCATGTATAATGAGTTACTTTTTACCTGTAGATTTCATTTTCTCATGTTTACAAGAAATCTTAAGTGTTTAAAGTGTCTTTTGTTTTTGTATGCAATTTCTTTCTGAAGTCTGTTGTTTGTTTTCGTGCTCGTCTAACATTTGTGAATGTTTGGGTTGTAGGATGAGTTCAGTTGCTTATCTAGCTAGTTATTTGTCTCGAGCTAAATTTCTTGAAGGGCATATCATCGCTAGCACATTACAAGGGTCAGTAGTCTCAGTTTTGTACTGTGAGGTTTTGGAATTTCTTACTTCAAAAGAGACAGATCTTTTATTGCCACTAATAGAAAATCATTGCGTTTTTATTCCCCCCTACTTTTTCATACATTCAGGCTGGTAAATTGGTGCGTTGAATACTGTCAGTTTGTTGGTGCTGAAGAGAAAACATTAAACCCTGAAGCACATAGACTTTTTTATTCTGGATGCCAGGTAAATTGTGTTTCTTGTCCAATTTAAGGATTAATAATAACTGATACATGATTTGAGTATCATTATTTCATTTTGAATTTACTGTATAATTCTTTGTTTTGCTTTGGATAGGCCATCATATACGTGCTCTGCTTCCGTATGAGGGAAATGTTGGATGATCCTGATCAAAAATCGATAATTTTAGGATTTCCTCTACAACATATTTTCCGAGACCCTTTGGATCCATTGAAGGTTAGCCACTCATGACCGATACAGTCTTTTACTTTTCATTCAAGATTTCGTAGTTTTCTCACAGAGTCAACATTTTCCCCTTTGAAACAGGTCTGTCTGCCTTTAGTTGTGGATGAATTTCTGAGGCAGGCAAGAGCTGCTTCTCTGATTACGACATCTGAAAATTTTCTTTATAAGAACTTGCTTGAGTCAGATCTTTCAAAGGCTTTTGGTGGAGTGGAAAGACTTGATATGTTTTTTCCTTTTGACCCATGTCTATTGAAAAGAAGCGAGAGGTTTGTGTTCTGCAACTTACTCATGTAAGGAGATGAGTTCTATTATGCTTGCTTTAGGAACAATTTCCCTGAAAATACCTTTCCACCATTTTTGTAGATTTATCAAACCAATCTTTCTGCATTGGTCGGATGTTGTCCTTCCATATGACGATGAAGAAGATTTCGAGGAGCAACTTGGTGACGAGGTTGATGATCATTTGTCAGATGATGATATTGAGGACTCCATGAATAAAATGTCAATTACTCCCAAGAGTTCCTTAAAATTCAGTATGGGGGGTGACCATAAGATGACCCCCAAGAAAATGCCTGCCAAAATCAGACCTTCAACAAGTCCATAATTACTGTGATTGCTTTGTGTTCTATATTAGTGATGTGAAAAAGCTTTTCATTTTCTGTGGAAGAGTAGAGAGCGTGAATCAGGGAAGTTTTGCATGTTATAATTGGGTCAAAAGGTTTGAGCCACTTGTATCAATATGTCCTAGAATTTTCATTGCTTCTACTACAACTAATTTATAAATTTAATTGCTTTTACTTGACATGGTCGGTATGCGCAGCTCATTGTCCTTTTCTTTTGATCTATAGATTTTGTACCATCAATAGTGCATACCTGCTTATATTATTAAGTTTCCCGTTTATTCTATAAATATTACAAATGTACCTTCAAGTACTTGGTTGCAAGAATACTTGGGCAGTATCGAATCCAAATTTTAATGGATGATCACGGATTGCAGAGATGGCAGGAGTACATGTTAAAAGAATCAAAAGTATTCCTATTATTTTCCTTCAAATTGTATCTTGTGACTTGTGGTAGTAGCTTGGTATGTGAAAAACACATTCCACAATAAGATGGGTGAGGGTGAGGCTTTGAAGGGATTGAGATGGTAAAAGTTAATGGAACTATGGCACAAGGTTGTGGTAAGTGGGTATACACATATGAACGAAGTACTAGACACTGCAAAAGGTGGATTGAGAGCTGAATTTTGGTCTGTACTGAATGAGATTCTTCTTAAAGGACACAACATCTAAAAAAGATACAGACAGACCCCTCTAAAATGCTTTCCCTGTTTGTCTTTTGTCTTTGCACACCTAACCTGTTAAGAAGAAGGAAAGGAAAAAAATACTGAAGCTACAAATAGGTCAAACTAGATTTGTGGCACGGGCGGTTAATACTAATTTACTTTGCTAGAGTCCATGAGATACTAAACAAGTTGGCGCAGCAGAAAACTGACATCTTCACCTTGAGCAAAATTAGATGGTGCGGAGGAAGGCTCCGATTGATTTAACAATCTCGACTCTTTGTGCGAATCTGGAATGAAGCTACCAACGATAACCTGCAGTAAAGAAGCAAATCGACCTTTAGATCTTTACAAGTATTCTAGTAACGGGCTACATCACCGAAAACAAAATCAAAGTAACACCAAAAAGCATGTGCGTTTTTGTAAGCCATTAAATTGATCCAGGGTCAAAAGGCATTCAAACCAAATAAACAGCAAAACACGGGAGGAAACACCAAATATGGCTTTGTGGATATGAGCTACTCTATTTAAAAGATTAGACAGACAACTCAAAGGTAGTAAGAACATGTCACATGCATACCTCTTTTTTTTTTTTTTTGATATGGGAAAGCCGGACCCAGGCCCCTACCCGAATCCAGCAAATTGTACTGGCCCCACTGCCAGATCCAACACCGCTTAATCCACTATACAACTAATCTTTTACAAACCTTTACGGTGGCGGGGATTAAACCCCTAACTTCCTACTGGAGTTGATAGGATACCACTGAGCTATGCTCTTGGACCCATGTCACATGCATACCTCAGAAACCAAAATTGGCGCAAACGAGGCCACTATGGGGAACTAACTACAGAATTGCTCCACCAATCAATCAACGATGGTACTATAAGATAATTGGCGCTGGCTGGCACCAACTTACCGAACGAGCACCCAAACTAAATACCAATTGATACTTATAATTTATGATTTTTTTATTTTTTATTTTTTTGAAGCATGAAATCTTACTAAAAAGCTAGGGGTTATTACATTTATATCGATATGCCAAAAATCTACAATAACATGACAGTGAAGAAAAATGCGAGTAGAATTTGAACCGCAGTGGACGCTGGTGAGGTGGACCTGAATGAGGTTGTCAAGGGTCCGTAGATCTTCGACGAATGCTTTCCACAAGAAAAGCTGCACTTTTGATGGACATGGAAGAGTCCATAAGAACTTGGTTGGTGGTGTGTTCCGATGCAATTTATCCGAGATACCAGCCATGCTTCCTCTTTGTTTTCTGGCTTTATCCATAACTTCAACTTGAATCTTTAGCTTTGAAGTTGTGTTGAAGTAGTATTCAAGCTCCGCCCTTGATGGTTTTAGTGCTAATGATACTAATGAAGCTATTACAATGGTTACTAAAACTGAGATAAAGATACACCCAAAATTACTGACTCAAACTAGACTAACCTACAGGTCTATAAAGGAAAAAAAGAAAACAAACTTGCGTGGAAAGTAAAATACACCGACACTGTAGAAAACTGTCTATTAAACTTACAAGCTACTATGAATTAAAATAAAGTAATTGAGATGGTTGAATAAAGAATAAAGTTAAGAACTGGAAATCAGTTTGCCGGCCCAAAAAAACACATCGTTTAAGCTTCTTTACTAGATATTGCTAAAGTAAGTTCCAACCCATGGGGATCTAAAAAAGTTGCTGCTAAGTTGGTTGTTGATTGCTGTGCTGACCGCTGAGGTTGTTGCGAGTCTTTCTGACGTTCAGGTATTCAAGTTTTATTCCTTAATCTTCTAGGTGCAATGCTGAGGTTGAAGCATGCATGAACAACATTAACTGTTATTGCCTTGTAAAAGTCTAAATAGTTCTCCCTTCCCTTCTCTAATCGAACAAGATGAAGGAAACAGACTGAGAAGCCCATGTAACTCTGACGAAATCTAACTGAAATTCTTCTTTCCGATGTTTGAATGCGTGCCAAAATGTAAATGTTGAAGAAATGTCCATAATGGCCGAGTGCGCGAGACCCATTTCATTTATCTGATAAATAATAATTTTGCAAACATAATTAAAAAACCCTTAAAATTAGGCAACATTGATAATATGTCCCGTGTTCACTAATATATTTGGGGTCTATCCCATTACGAAAAATATTAAGGAATATGTCCAGAAAAGAGATAAAAACGCTTAATACACCATATTTGTGGAGTTAAACGTATGTGTTTTTTACACTTTTACCCTTATCATTTAAATCATAATCTTCTCCACAGAGATACAACTTCAGTAAACTTAAGCTATTATGTGTCTGAAATTAAGATATCCATTTATTCATTTCAGATCTATTCAAAGAAACGAATTTCTTATCATCAAGTAATTAAATATTGTTATGTGTGTGAATTAAAAAAAATAAATTCATTTACTCAAATCAAGTGTACAAGCTTTAATTGGCATCCACAAACAAAAGATACTAACCCTAAACTCTGTCTTTAATCCTTACATTAGACAGAACACTATTCAAAGATTCATATGAGCTTGAATGGAAGAGTCCAGGGAGTAGATGTAGGAATCTCAACTTCTTCTTTAATCCTTTCAATTTGCTTCTTTTTCCATGGTCTTGCTTTCCATTCCAAAAGTTCCTTTAAATCTCTTCCCTTTATTAATTCTTTTGTCACCACGATTAATGATGGTTTTCCTGCTACTCGCTCCGCCATCATGACTGTTGGGGGAGACTTACAAATCCGAGCCGCCATGAACGATATGAAAGCTACACAAGCAATAAAATACAATGCAAAAATAAAACAAGTACGACGATACGAAACAATCACCACAACATCAAGGATCATATGGAAAAACCCCTCCAATGTGAAGGATAAACGAGCAAGTCTTCCACTATAATCAAACAATGAGTTACACAATTTCTCCTTAATTAGGGATACACTTCTACTTCAAGGTGCATATAACACTTGAATATCAAATTTTCCTTAATTACACTCATCCCAAAGGATCGATCAACAATTCATTTACCAGTAGCAATAGGTAAGATTCACTATCAATTGACAATAAAAAGAGTAAGATTACTTACTACGAGGGTTTGAACAAACCCTAGATTTCCCCCCTTTAAAGAGATGTGGGAATTGATGGAACAATCTTCACCACACTAAACAAACAGATCCTTAGCTAAGAACCCCTTTTCTTCCTCTTCAATATCAACTCAAAACATCACCAAATAACTTCAATGGCGGCTGCACCTTGCTATCCACTCACTCACTTCAACTGCCTTTTTATCTTCTCTCACGACACCAGAGTGAAAAAAAAACTTCTGAATGTTTTGTTATAGCCTAACATAACACATATTAATATCATCCCTTAAATGGTTAAGGGGATACCTGGAGGTTGGTTCCATAAGGAGTAAACCAAACAATCTCCCCTTTACGACTTATGGTAAGGTGCCAGTCACCACCAAGCCTGCCCTGCTGCAGAAATGAGCATGCTTGTACTTCGTTGGCGACTTTGGCATCATATTAAAACCATTGTCATCTGTATGGATCTTATCAATCCGCAAGACCTTCTCATCGAGAACTTCTTGTATCCAATGGTATCTAATATTGAGTGAAAAATTGAATCCTTGCTGAGATGGATGACACTCGGGTTGTAATAGTAAATGATGAACTTTTGTTTCTTCACACCGAGTTCTATAACAAACCTCTTCATCCATATCATTTCCTTGCAACTCTTTGCAGCTTCAATGCACTATGCCTCTGTAGTAGACAATTCCACACATCTTTGTAACTTGGATTTTCAAGACACGACTCCCCCTGCATAGGTAAATAAATAACCCGATGACGACTTGAGAGCACCTGCCAAATCTAAATCTGTGTAACCTAATAACTTTGGCTTATCACCATCATAGCACAAATACATATTAAAAGTACCCCTTAGATACCATAGTATCCATTTAACCGCTTCCCGATGATCCATACCAGGATTGGCTAGAAATAATCTTACCACTCCAACTGCATAAGCTTTATACACACTATTGCGTACATCAAACTACCAATTGCTGATACATACATAATTTCCTCTATTTTCCGTTTCTCTATATCATTCACAGGACATTGATCACAAGTTAACTTAAAATGGTTTGCAAGTGGACAATTTACCGGCTCAGCCTTATCTATGTTGAATCTCTGCAACACCTTTTCAATGTAGCTTTCTTGTGATAACCACAACTTCCTTGCTTTCCTATCACGAGAGATTTGTATGCCAAGAATATGCCTTGCTCAAATTTGACTTCAACCGGTCAATCTTTTATTTATCTTTTCCAACAATCAGCATATCATCAACACTTAGGAAAATAAAATAAGAAAATCACCATCAACAAATTAACTTGACAGGTAAAAATGTTGAGCTATCCCCATTCAAATGATAAGGGTAAAAGTATAAAATTGGCACACAATATGTTCCTATTAAAGGGTAAAGGTGTTGAGCTCTGATATTAACTGGGGTCAATAAAGCATCCCATCGCAGGCTTACTCCGGTAAAATTCTTATTATCATGAAAGCCGCAATATCCACACTTGGAATTCTTCTCACTAGATAACCTGGGGTAAGATTCACTCAATTTTAACCAATTGAATGCATTTATCTCTATGATTTAGGCTAATCTAAGCAATATGGCGCAAGAGCCACTCAAATTTAACTAAGGTTACGCTTCTACACATAATTGCATGGCAATATCCCGTCGTTAGAAATTATGTTATGCCTGTAACAAGGATTTTCCGAAAATTCCAATATCAAACCTTAGTTCAGGTATAGATATGAAAACCTTCTCATATAATCCGCAACTTAAACTAACAAATATTCAATCATATATGACGATATTATTAGTGTTAGAGCATTGCTCGGTTGAACCCACAAGTTTTGCCATCTCAAGATTGTTGTAAATGTTAGATGATCAAAACTATATCTTGATTCTTATCCTATTAAGTCAAGTCTCGGACTAGGTTAGAATTTGGTAGTCGAGTATCAGACATCACCCTTGAAGACTGAAGATCGACGAATAACTTATGTATCAGGTATGTGAAGACTGAACCATTCTACTTTACTCACTATCTTACCATTCTATCTTTTTGCGACGATGTTGTATGACTTCTAGTAGATTTACAAAGAAGAAGTTTCGAATCAAGCTTGTCTTATTAAAAATCTCGAAATATGATTCCAAGCGAAGATGAACAACAATCCTTAACAATTTTAATTCTAAACAATTTGTTGTGTGGATCAATTGAAAACTTTCCAACAAATGATTTCATCATGCGGGAATGTTTCAAACATCATAAAAGATAAATATTGAACTTTATGATATTTTTACTCAGGGTAGGTTGGCAAACCAGTTCGCTAACCATAGATATCTGATTTTCAGAAATACAGGAGGGTTGGAAAACCAGTTCGCAAACCCCAAGTTCAGTTGGGGATTGTTCATGAACTCGGTTCACGAACCGTTGTGAACTGAAATTTGAAAGTTGGTATTAAAGGCTAGCATTTGACGAACCCAGTTCATGAATCGTGTTCAATTGAGTTCGGTAGCCTTATAGGGTTGGCGAACCCGGTTTTCGTGAACAAGCCTAACGGTTCACGAACCATTGTACCAATCTTCCCAGTTTAAGATTTTAGTATATGCTTAATGAAATTACGTGCGTACCCAAATACACAACGCTTTTTCGTTTCAACCTGTAAGTCCGGTACCAAGTGTGATCGTCTATGGACAAAGTAGAGACAATACAACAACAAGGTATTCACTTGATAATAATTATGGTCCAAAACCGATTAACTATAGGATCAATATCAAGTGATTAGGATTTAACATACTAGTGTGTTTATTTTTAATTATAATAAATAAATTATAATTGTGGAAAGTAAAAGTAAATCACACAACAAGATTTTGTTAACAAGGAAACCGCAAATGCAGAAAAACCCCGGGACCTAGTCCAGTTTTGAATACTCTCAGAATTAAGACGATATACAAAGAACAATGCCAATTTCATATAGCTGAGACCAAGTAATTTACCCATAGTTACTTAGTTCCCTTAGTATCCATGCATCTACGACCTTCTGGTCACGCACATGAATCCCACGACAGAAGATCACTATCTTGAGTTTCTTTACCGATGTAAAGTCTTAAGAACTCAACTCCTTTTGATCTTCTTCCAAACAGTAAAGGAACAAAGCTGTTTGATAACTACTCCAATAATCTTTTGGTAAAAAGATTCGTTGAGTTTTGACAAAGGATCTTCCATTTAAACTAGTAAACTCCTTTGTCGAGTAAGATCAATCCAAATCAATAACTTAGATTCAGATTCACAACTATCATATTCGGATATTGAAGAATACTACCAAATGATAGTTGCCGATCTAAAGGACTGTATGATCAAATCTATCAAAGATAAACCAAATATAAGTCGGATCCCAGCCAATCAAGATGTGTGCATAGATCACGAGATACGAAAACCAATAAGAAAAATCTTATTGCCTTCAAATCTTCAATTTCCGTCTTATATACCTGCACACCACAAAATTGAATCCACTTATGATCGATCACACACAGAACAAAGTCTGTTAACAATGGATGATCACAAGTTGTGCTTAGATCTAAAAACAGTTCAAAAGATCCCGTCAATACTTTGAGTGACCTTATGTCAGAAGAGAAGGCTCTCAGAATAATCGAACTAGCTGCAATCAAAGTTTCAACAACAGTTAGTCAATCAAATCAATAATCGAAAACGAAAATAAGAATGCAATTATATAGTTTCCCACCAACGACACTCGTAGAGCTTCTTGATCCCACAAAAGTCTTTAAACGAGTGGTCATAAGAGATTTCGCGTAATTATGGTACTTTTCTCTCCAGATAGACGGTTCTACCAGAAACAGCACGAATGAAGTTTGCCTGGCTCTTAGTATAGTTTGCAAGAAATACAAACTCAACTATTTATAGACCAAGGTTGTTTGGACAACAAGAATATTCAAAAACCGAAAATATTCTCAAGATACGCAATAAGTACCTAATTTCGATTTTCATATTTCCAACTAATATCCAACATGTAATTCTGAAATCTCTTATTAGAAAATATATAATATTAGTTTAGCACTTAACTAATATAACTTTCCAAGAGATATGTTTTGATTTGTTGGAAAACCAAAAGCATATAATCGAAAATCTTAATTCAAAGATTCTCAATATTTCAGATTGGGATTGATAGACGCATTTATGTGTCTATTTTCATCTCTATTGTATATATTGTTAGTACCCATTTTTGTACTAATTTTGTTATTTTATCCCTTTGTAGGTGTTTTTGGAGAAATAGGCTTTTACGGCAAAATTGTCTCGAAAAGTTGCTAAAGGCTCCTGGGAGGACACTTGCTATTCGGACTCTCATTTTGGATAAGGGGTAACCCATTTCCAAGCAGCTGCTAAGCACAGACCGGCACTGGATAGGGGGAGGTCACATTTCTTCTCAAATTTTCAAAACAAAAAAAATGGCGGGAAAAACTTTTACAGAAAACAGAATTTCTGTTTCGAATTTTGGATGATTTTTAAGGCGATTCAAGGGCTGATTTTCGTTGGGATAACCCTGTTAAGGATAAACAAGTATGGTATGAGCTGTAGAATCGATTAAACAGGGATAGAAATCCGTGTTGGAGCAAAACAGGGAGAATTCACAATTTGAGTTATTTTCGGTTTACAAAAGAATTTGTGAAGAGTTTACGGCAAGATAGGAGTGTATGGAGTCCTTATTCAGTCCTGGGAGAGTTTAAGAGAGTTTGGAAACCAAGTTGACGCGTAAAAAGAAGATTAAAATCCCGTAACTTGCTGTTGAAAAAGAACGAAAATATTTGGATTAACTCGAGTGATTTTGGGGTTTGGTGGATATATATAGGTTGATTCGAGTCATATTTAGGAGGACGAACAATTTGGGGGAGTTTGGAGAAGTTTAGAGCTATAGAGAAGCGAGAAAAAAATCAACAGAGTCGAGTTCAGAAACTTTCCTGCTGCTGCTGCTGCGAAGAAGACGAAGAACATTAGACCCTCAGAGTCAGTCGCAGAGGCAGACTTATTTTCAGTGACAACGAGGTACGGTCGCATCTTCCTGCAGTCACAGAAGCTCTTCAGCAACAACTCGGACTTCTGTTTTAGACCTTCAGTAACTACAGAATCCGCTGCTTAGCACTTTTCACTCTTTTAATCAACTTTTGAACACCAAATATGTATTTTGAGCAAGTGGTTAATATGAGGAGCTAAACCCCTTAGCCGAGGCGACGGAGGAAGCCATTGTTCCATGAAAAGTGGTATAATTCTATTTTAATTATTTATTGCAATTATTTTACATGATTATTTGCATAGAACTTAAAAGAAAAATTGGTTTTTATTGAGTAGTTGTGAAGTGTTTTGATGGGACATGCTTAGTTTTAATACTTTTGATGTTTCATGCTTCGTGCTTACAATTATTACTTCAAAAATCTATTAGAGGTAAATATTAGAATCACTTTAAAGAAGAATATTGCATGAATATTGATTAGAGTTTATCAATTAATTGGTCAATGGTGGAATCCAAAGTCTCGGTATTTTCTTATTATTGTCAAAACAATTCTATTTAATTTTCGAAAATCCTTCACAAGTTCGAGCAACGAACCTTTTTACCACTACAACTATAAAACGACATCAGGGATCACCTTGAGTATCAAGGAATATCTTTGGACAATAAAAGATAAGAATTATATTCATGTCAAAATTATGTCGACATCCAGAACTTTCCTATTTAGCAAACCCTAATTCCAAACTCACACAAAACTGTAAAGTAATATGTGAATATGAAGGATCGGTTTTTCTCATGGGACCGGTTCTACCATGACTCCTAACATAGGTTAAGATCGATTCTACCAAGTCTCCAAATATAGATAGGTATCAGTTCTATCATGACTCCTAACAATAGCTAGGATCGGTTCTACCAAGTATCCTAATATAGGTAAGGATCGGTTCTACTAAGACTCTGAACAATAGTTAAGATCGGTTTTACCATGTATCCCAAATAGGTAAGGATCGGTTTTACCAAGACTCTCAACATAAGTCAAGATCGGTTCTACCTTATATCCCAAACTAGGTAAAGATCGGTTCTATCATAACTCTCAACATAAGTCAAGATTGGTTCTACCAAAGTTCTTACCCAGGTTCGAATTGGTCATCCAATGGTTCTTCATTGAAAACCGGACCAAAATGCCTATTGATTTCCTTTCGATTATGAAACAAGTTTCGTATATGAACTTCCTTTAAACATGTGTAATCAAATATAGTTTCTGAAATCACACCTATATCCAATAAACAATCAAATAACGAGTTACATAGATTATGCCGATGTCACATTTATGAAGTTCAAAAGATAAACGTTATACTTCGTAATAAAATATTCATCCTTAAAACTTTGATCATAATAAAATGACCAAGTCTAATACTAGAGTTATAAAAATAACCTTGCATGTTATGTTTTCAATCTTAAACGACTTGAAAGCAATGATAGGAATGGAAACAAGTCAAGTCAGTATCACTATACCTCAAGTGGAAGGATGATGTCTTCACTGTAATCGATACGTCTTCACGATATTCAGGTCTTCAAGGTAATAATTGTATGTCTCAACATTCCTAGACTTTCTAGTCTAACCTAAACGAAGTTGACTCTAGTACATTTAATCAAGCGACTCTAATTGAGTTTTGATACTAAAATATGACAACCAAACTTGATATACCAACGCTTGGTGGGTTCAACCGAGCAATGCTCTAACAAGACTTATTTTTTAAATATGATTAACATTACTTGAAATCTCTCAAACACTTCTAATACGTCATTGATTACTCAAACACTTATGTGTATGCATCATGATTAAATTCTTATGTGTTTAAATGAACATCAAATTGCTTAATTCTTTGGCATATTTTCCAAACGGAACAGTCATTATACACGGTTCTAGAACCGGTTCCTAGTGTATATTCTTTTATTTTATTTTCAATACCTAAAGTTTTTGCTTATTGCTCAGGTTATCTTAGCTTGAATTCTAATCAACCCCTAGTCCTTGAAAATCTATAAATAGAGATGCTTTTTCAATAAGGAAAATCAATTTCTGACACTTTGTGTCCTAGTTGATTCTAGAGTCGTCCTCTATAGACCTAGGTTTCCTTTAAGAAACATAATTAGGTCTACGACTAAAAGACTTTGCTTTGGGGATTCGTGAAGCCAGGTCCGACTATCTTTACCTTTATAGTTCGCTTTGGGGATTCGTGTATCCCGATCTTACTTTTCTGTTATCGAGGTTTTCGTAATCTCTTTTAGTCAAGATAATAATAAACAGTAATCAAAAGTTCTCTTCGTCTCAGATTTTGTGATTCCTCAAGATAGATATTTGAAAATTGATCTTAATTGTTCTTTTGAACATTGTTCTTGAGAGGTGATTAAGAATCTAGGATGCTCTTCGGGAGTTGTAAGTTCTTGAAATATGAGGTTTGCTATATTTGTTTATTGCAAATAGATTTCCTCACCTTGATTTTTGATCTAAACGGAAATCAAATAGGTTTATCTGTTAGAGGCAGATTGGTATCAAAAGTCTACACTTAGGTTGAAGCAACTCTTAGGTTGTAAAGGACGTCAGCTAAGAGAATCAATTGCGTAGAGCCTTGCGAGGTTCAAGAGACGTAAAGAGCGCGACTATAACTAAATCGCTTAGAGGGTGGATTCGGTCTCAATTACATTCCAGTCCGAAGTCCGATAGTAGTCTTGTGTCTGTAGCGTCTTAATACAGTTTTGTGTTCAAATCTGGACGAGGTCTACTATTGCGGTTTCCTCGTTAACAAAACTTCTGGTGTCTTGTGTTTTTTCTTTTTTCACATTATATTGTTTATCTTTATAATTGGATTTACACACGTTTGTACGTATTTAATCTAAGTAGATACGTCCGCTTAATTGGGATCGATTACGAGACTAGTTTCTTCTAGAATTCGTATCTTGAAAGATCGATAAAAAAGTTTAATTACTTGGCATAATTCCGATTGAATTATTTGGATACGACTAGATTGATCTTGGATATTGATTTTTGAGATCGTTTAAGTACTCTGCTTAAAAATTAGGTTCACGGACTCTTTATCTATATATATACTGATTGAGCAGAGGTTAGATAAATAAACTCTATATACATATTGTCAAGGATCATTCAGTTGGTCTAGTTGCAATTGTATTAATCCATACAAGTTGCAGAATGAAAAAGTTGGGGGGGTGTGTACTTCGTGTCCATGCGTTTTCAATTAGTAAAACATAAACGACAATCAAGAGATTATGAATATGAAAATGAATATATTGACAAATAAACATGATGTATACTTAGGACTACATCTTTAACCAATAAGAGGATATTAGTTCATAAAATCCATGAAGAATAAAAAAAGCAGAAAAGAAGAACAAATCCTAGGTTATAGAAAAATGTCCAAACTCCAGAGCTACTTGTTCTTCTCTTCTTGTGTAAAACTTGGGTCGCCAAATGGAAATATAATTGTCTCTTAAATATATCCATGAATAGAGATACTCGTACACTAAACCTCGGCCAAAGTAGATCGCCAAAAGAACCATGAACCCAAAATAAAATCTGCCCATCAGCCAAAAGCACACGTCTTATATTTCTTCTGATTCTTCTAGAGCACATAGTAAATAAGTTTACTTTACATTTCAGTAAGCTGAAGCCCAAAATGTGCCCAACCAAAAGAGATTCCAACATCTACTCAATTTGTCACCTGCTTGTAACTATACTTTGTATGACATGACCAACATAAGTAACCAAAAGAAAAACCGGTTTCAAGTCAAACGTGGGTCCACTATATATATACATATATATATATATATATATATTTGATTCGGTAAAAAGAATATCATTATCTTTGTTTCACAAACTTTTCGAATCATCTGGGTCCCACAATCACTTACTTTCTTTCCAAAATCTAGAGTCCCAAATATTTTTCCGTCTAAAGGCTTCAACTATTGATGATAAATTCACAAACTTCATAGATCTATGACAACTTGTTCTCATTATTCTTCGATTCCTTGTTAATTGAAACTTCTTTATAGATTTGTTCTTTCCCACGACCTCGATATGCAGTAGGAAAATGACTTTATTACTTGATTCTCCATAACTTGATTTTGTATTGGTATCATAAATTTTAAAAACATACATTTTTTTTCTTCCTTTTCTGTAATTAACTTGGATATACAAATTTTCTGCTTCTTTGTTTATTGCTTGCAAACCTTAAACGTCTTCAACTTTCTTCATAAATTGATGTCGCTCCGCTTGTTGATGAGTATGATATGTATTTTATTCTGCTTCGAGAGAATGGTGCCAACTGCAAATAAGAGTACAAGAATGAGGTTTATCACAATCTGATATCACTCTCATGATTGACAGAATTAGCACTCAAGAGATCACAAAGTGCTGAAGGGGTATGAAGTTGAGTAACTCATAATTCTACCCGGAACTAGCGTGCATGTAACACTCTAAATGGACAATGTTGAAGGTTTGGTGCCTTACTCAATTTTTTTAAACGGGCAGTCTCCACTAATGATTGATTAGCTCTATAACACTGCATTCAATCTGCACCTAATTTTCCACCCGCGTGATTAGGTTCATCACGGTTACCCTCTCAACGATTAAAAACCATGGATGCAAGTTCTCTATGACTTTAAGTTCAATTATTTCCAGTAAGAAATCTATATGTAAATTTAGAAAAAAGTATACTACGTGACTCTAAGATCTCTAAAAGTTAGAGGTTCTATGCAAATATATGCACAGAATTTTAAAAATTCTACATAGGAAACTGAAATCCAACTAAAGAGTAAAGTCTTTATATGAATTTTTTTGTAAATACTCTCCCATACTTACATTGTCCTCAGTGTAATTGGCACATCCAATATTGAATTCAATATGGAAAATTCCTAAATGATATGAAATCTATAGAAACTATAAAAATAAAAGGGATAGGAATACAAAACCAGTGGGTTGCCTCCCATGTAGCACTTAGTTTAGTATCTTCATCCTGACATGGCATTTGCCTTACTGAAAAGACGAGGGTACCCAAATACACCACAATATTTAAAATATTCACCTATATGTCCTCTTACTGAAAGTGATTGTCTATGGACAAAGTCGAGACAATACAACAAATTGGTATTCATACTTTGTGTGATCGTGTATGGATACGAGATCGATACAATACAACAATCAAAGTGTGATTACTTGATAATAGGTTCGGACTTAACCAAACTCTATAGGATCACTATCAAGTAATACGGAGTTAACGTTTGTGTATTTTAGTTTTAATTATAATAAACAATTATAATTGTGGAAATAGAAAAGTAAAAGACACACCAAGATTTTGTTAACGAGGAAACCGCAAATGCAGAAAAACCCCGGGACCAAGACCTGAATTGAATACTCTCAGAATTAAGCCGTTATACAAAATATAAACCAACTTCGTATAGTTGAGACCAAGCAACTAAACCTAGTTCACTTAGTTTCTTCAGTATCCCTGCGCTTCCGACATTCAATAAGTGCACGCACTGGAACAATTCATTTGGATCGTATTCCAAATAGTAAAGGAACAACAAATCTGTTTGGTAACAACTCTATTGATTCTTTCCAGATAAAGATATCTCAAGTCATATGCAAAGGTCTTCCGTTTAAACTAATAAACTCCTTTGCCTGGTTAGATCAATCTATCCAACAACTACCGAAGTAGCAGAGTTTAGATTTGCAATCAATCAATATAGAATCCAACAAGAAACTATAAAGCGATGCCGATCTCACGCAACTAATCAATCGAATAAATACGATTCTAGTTGGATCCCATCCGATCAAGGGTTGTGCTACACAAAGATATGAGAAACCAATAAGAAATCTTTTTCGTCTTTAAATCTTCTTTAATCTTCAATTAAACCTGCACAACACCACTTGAATCTCTTGTGATCAATCACGCACAAAACGGAGTCTGTTAACAATGGATTATCACAAGATATCTTTAGATCTACAAACAGTTCTAAAGATCCCGTCGACATTTCGATCTAGTTTGAGTGAATCTTATATCAAGAGAAGATTCTCAAGAATAAACAAACTAGGTTCAATCAAAGTTCAACAACCGCTAGTCAATCAAATCAATCGAAAACTAATAAACTACAATTATCTAGTTTCCCACCAACGGTACTCGTAGAGCTTCTTGATCCCACAAAAGTCTTTAAACGAGCGGCCGTAAGAAATTTCGCCAAATTAGGGTACTTTCCTCTCCGGATAGACGGCTCCGCCAGAAACAACAAAAAGATAAAGTTTGCCTGGCTCTTATGATAGTTTGCTAAAAATGCAAACTTAGGTATTTATAGACCAAGGATGTTTGGACACCAAGGAATTCCAAAACCGAATTATTCTTGAGATATGCAATAAATGCCCAAATCGGTTTTCATAATTCCTGGAAATGCTTTGTCCAATATTTTCTGAAATCTCTCAATATAAAATCTCCAATTAATAAATGCACATTACTAATTTTTATTCTCTAGAGATATGCATTTAATTGCTGGTAATTAAAGCATATAAAACTAACAATCTTAATTAAAAGATTCTTAATTTATTTCGGACCGGGATCTCCTTGAGTAATTAAGGAATAACTTTGAACAATAAAAGATAAGAGTTACTGTTTGTGTTCAAAGTATGTTGACATCTTTTCTTTGTAAATCCTCTTTCATATTTACAATCTTGGAATCGATTATATCACACTTCCAAGCAAGTTTAGAATTGGTTCATCTGTATTCCAAGACAACTATGTGATTGATCAAATATCAAATCACAATCATGGGTTCAATCGGTTCTACCAATCACTGGGATCGAACACACAAGTTACCAGGACCGGTTACGCCAGTTACCAGGATCGGTTACGTTAATTACCAGGACCGGTTACCATATACTCATGGTATTGCTTGTGATCGGTTACACAAGTCACTAGGATCGTTTACACCAATTACAAGGATCGATTACACAATTATTTTGTGATCGGTCACACCAATTACTAGGATCGGTCACACCAATTACAAATATCGATCACACCATCTTAGGTGATTACTTAGGATCGGTTACACTAATTAATAAAAACTAGTCATACCAAATCATAAGTCAGGCACTGTGATTAGTTATACCAAGATACATAACAAGTTATGATCGGTTCTACTAACTCGCACATATTGGTAATCCAAAGATATGCAATGAATAACAATACCAATAAGCCTAGAGATTTCCCTTTCGATTCATAAAACAAGTTAATGAATGTACTTCCTTTAAACAAATGTAAACATTATTTCCTAGGATGAAATCTTCACCTTTACCTATACACATAATCACAATAGCATTCATACGATTATGTCGATGTCATATCTACGAATTTTAAAAGATAAGCGTTATACTTTGTAGTCTGATTCCTTAACACTATGATCATATGATCATGTCTCACTACTATAGTAAAATAATCATTCACAGTTTCGCAGTTATGTTTTCAATATAGCACGACTTGAAAGATACGTTAGGAATGAAACAGTTCAAGTCAATATTACTAACTTCAAGAGGAAGGATAATGTCGTCGTTGTAGTTCGTTACTTCTTCACGTTTTTCAGGTCTTCGAGTAATACTTGTATGTCTCATAATCCTAGACTTTCTAGTCTAACCTATACGAAGTTGTCTCTAGTACATAATCAAGCGACTCTTAGATGAGTTTTGATTCACTAAAATATGACAACCAAAGTTGACATACCAACGCTTGGTGGGTACCGAGCTATGCTCTAACACTTACTCATTATCCTGCATACAACACTTTAACATGAAAACTAGATTGAGCATTACTTGGGCATCGCATTGCTTCAAAGATATTGAAACTTATGACCTTTCTATCAAACTCCATAGACAGGGTCCCGTCATGGAATCAATTTTCATTCTAGAAGTGCTAAAAATGGTCTACCCAACAGTAAAGGTGTAGACGAGGATGGATCATCATTAATTATATCTATAACATAGAACTCCATCTGAAATATTAGTCTGTTTACCTGCACTTGAGCATCCTCAATAACCCAATTCAGATAAACATTAGATTTATTGGCAAGTTAAATAACTATACCAGTCTCCCTGAGAGGATCAAGATGTAAATTATTATAAAATGTCTAAGATAATTGGAATGTATGGTCTTTTATAAAATTTTCAAACAAATCATATAACTTAACAGCTTTTTCGAGTAAACTAAAGATGAATATTTTAGATTGTTTTATTGGAATTGTATAATATAAGGCTTTCTCAATGATATAAAATAGCTTCCTGGTAGAAGAAACAATGAAGATTCAAGTTTTTCTTAGTTGTTAGGAAACCATTTTCTTACTCAATAGTCAAGATCGTATTGTTTCTTATCGAACATGGAAATACTTGCTAGAAACACGAAAATTGCTACTAGAGATTTTACTATTGAACGAAAGTGCTTCAGAGGCCAGAAGATTATCAACTTAAAAAGGTTATAAAAGATAAAATATGGCTTATGGATAAACTGTCTTATGATCTGAGAGTTGATTATTTTTACGACTTATGTTTGAAGTAATTCAATCAAAGTCGATCGAAAATTGATATCACAAGTTACAAGGTACTCATTAGGCTATCGTTTTATTGTTCCTCAAAATCATGTTTTATCAAATGCAGACACTTATACTTCTTTTGGTGGTACAGTTTCTTAAATGCCCACAAAAAAAAAAATAGTCAATTTACCCTTCCTGAATCAACTCTCACATGCTTACGAATACTTGGGAAGTTGGTTGCTGCAAATTTATATGGAGGTACAGGCGACAAGGGGATTTGGCCCAGAGATTTGGCAGAGTTGGTCTATCATATAGTCCCTATCAAGAAGTCGATATGTGTGGTTTTATAATTCAAAGGGTGAAAACTATCTAGGAAGAACAACGTTATAATCTTGGATTTTTGTGCTTAATTACAAGGATTTGTAATTATTTTGAAATAGACACCACTTTCTATGCAACGTAATCCATTGACGTTTTCTGAATCAATTAGTCAGGGGACGATCAATCGTATGTGTTCTAAAAGAGCCAACGCTAGTGCTCCCAACCTTTATACATGTGTCTAGCATAGGAAACTACAATTAAAGTCACCTAATGGAATGAAGAACGTTTGTCTTATTCTAAATTTAAATAACATCCTTGGTGATTTTTCTTATATACTAGGAAGCAGAACATAGGTACCAGAACGTTAGCCATGTTAAAGAGGGAAAATGTGCTTACCCATGTTAAAAACATTAAATTTCTCTTTATACGTTAAACATTTTTTTTAACATCCCGTATTTTCAAAAACTACACGGTTTTTAATTTAAGATTTGCAAAAATCCAAATTTAGTCATATAAAAGAATTTTGTCACTTTCAATTATTATTTTTAAGAAAATGTTATGTTAAAATTTCAGTTTATATATGAAATTCATGGTATGATTTTTATATTTTAATATAAAAATCCTTTTATGATTTAAAGCATATTATAAAAGTATTTACGCATAACAAATCTTAATAACATAATACTATTATCTTCATATATTTACAATGTGCAGTATTGACTTAACTATGATTACATTTGTCAAAAACACAAAGTCATATGTGACATCGCAGGGGGGAAAGGTAGTTTTCAAGAATTTTTAGCAACCAAAATATCCAAATGTTTTGATTGGATTTGGGATGACATGATTTGGTTGTCAATATTTATATCCTTGGTTTTCGATCAAACGATTTCATTTATGATTATTGTTATTAAATTATTTTTTTGGTGATTATTAATATTATTTATGATTATTATTATTAAAAACGTAATTCCATTTTTATGAGTGTCACACCATTACCTAGCTGATAGGCTCTTTTTTACTACAAAAAAATACGATGAATTGATAAGCAGTTGATAACATGTTATAATTAGAGAAAATTAGAGAAACCATCTTATTCAAAGAGAAAAACCCTCTTGTTATTATAGTAACACAAGAGTGAGAAATAAATATGGCATATATGTAATGGCTTATAACGATTCGGTGGCGGAACTAGGTATTCAAAATAGGGAGGGGGGGGGTAAATTTTTTTTTTTGCCACACCCAAGTCAATGTGAGAAGGAAACACCACTTCTTCTTCAACTAAGACTATATTCCTTGAGAAAAACAATGTAAAACAACAATGTGCTCAATAGACTGCGACTCCGACAAACAAACCTTATACATAAATTGTTAGGAACATTGATTCTTTGAGTTTGCAATATTTTAAGAGTCCGTAAATAATTCTTAAATGCTTGCGCGCCTATAACAAGAATTCAAATCTTTGGTCTGTGGGCCGAGTATGAATTTGAACTAAGATCTTGCGAGCCTGATACTGTCGCTTCCATTGTAAGTTCATAGTTCATATGAAGTGGTTACTCGTTTTAATTTTTGTCGCTTCTCTATGCAGTACATGCCATACATATTTATAATCTAGCCATTCAAACTTCAAAAACACATAGGAAACTGAGTTGGCTTGACTGTAAGTAATACTATATTTTACTGAAATTGTTGATTTTGTGAACAATGATTAATTTCAGCTAACTAGTTAACTCTCTCCAACTATTCTTTCTCTGTTCTTCTTATTTCTGCTCTGCTAACAAGAAGCGGACTAATTACTAGGCTTGGTGGACTAAACGGATAATTTTTGTTTTGGTTAAGGGTAAAACACTAACGAGGTGAGTATTTATAGGAAAAAATGGGGGGCTACATCCAGGTTTAGTCAACCTGTGCTTCCGCCCCTGCAACCATTACTAGTTGTTTAATACTAATGTTAGAGTAACAAAATAAAGAAGAAAGTGGCGGTGTAAGTAATAAATGTGACGACGCACAACCATTAGTAGTTGTTTAATACTAATGTTGGAGTTACAAAATAAAGAAGAAAGTATAAGTATGGAGGAAATCTATCAAATACCTAATTTACAGCAACTATAATTAATTATACTCAATATATATCTTGTTACTCTTTAACTGCAACAAAAAATAAAAAAAATCCCCAATATGGGAATCACTATTTCTCCTTCTTCAGAAGAAAAACAAAGAAAATACCCAGAATCCAATTCTAAACATCAAGACAAAAAAGAATACAACAACAGTTTTACTTTTACAACATCTCGATTGATTTCATCAACGTCATTTATAAATTAGCATCAATGGTAACAGAATTGTTATCAACCTCACAAACTTTCTTTGTTGTAGATCTGCACAGAGTAAATCATTCTCAACAAATGTTGAACCATTTAAAATCAATATATCAAAGTGAGCTCCTCTTGAATCCTGCTACTCAACTTATTGTAAGATAAGTTTATAAACCAAAGAAAGTTGGTTTATTCCAGAGATTCTAAGCTACGTCCATAGAGTTTATTAGAAATTATATCCAAAGACTCTTTTGCAACTAAGATTCTTATAATTTGTGGGATATTAGCAGAGTAATGGTTATGAGATAAGTTAAGCAAAGATATTTTTTTTTAACAAGCCTATCTCTTTTGGAACTTTTCCGTCAAGTGACACATCGGTCGTTGTGTTATATGTATCTATGGATACCATATTTCATATGTCATCCTAAGCCCAAATGAATAATATTAGGTAAAAGCGTCAAACCCAATTCCAAGTCTAGGAATACTCTAAAATGTACGTAACTAAGCTAATGTACCCCTAGAAAAATGCCGGATCATTGAGGAGGTGCTCCCTCAAGACTATAAATACGTAATGTTAGAGGGTTGCTCAATCAAACTCACAAGTTTTGTTATGTCAAATTTAGTTGATCAAAACTATATCTTGATTTATAGTCTAGTAAAGCCAATCTCATACTAGGAATTGAACATGATAGTTGAGTATCAGAATTCACCGATTAACCTTGAAGATGAATGAAAACGCAAGGGGTACCAAGTACACCACCAACTTTTTCGTTTGGACCTATAAGACAAAACCTAATATAATTGCACGTAGACCAGCTTAATAATCCTTTAACAATATGTATATTCAATTTATCTTTCTTGTACAATTAGTAGTTTTAGATCAAAGATCCGTGAACCTGATTGTATACAAGATCTCTTGGACGATCTCAAAAATAAATATCCAAGATCAACCTAGTATGTACCGTAACAGTACAAGAACCGAATTACAAAAAGAACAAGGTAAAAGTAGATATCAAAACAAACTTGCAGATTAAAGATTATTATACTCTTCAAAACTGGAACGGAAACCTAATTATTCTACAACAAGAACAACTAAAATAAATATAAGATATCTTGTTAAAACTTTTTAAGGAATTTATGAGACACCTTAATTGAAGTTTTCTTTCTAATCCATATTTTGAACAACTATCAGTATACTACCTTATATTGAAATCTATCAAACCTAGGGATTATGATCAACTATTCTTCAATGGCCTTATATCTGAAGAGAAGGACCTTAGATTTCAAGTTGCGTAACTATCAAGAAGATTATTACCAACTCGTGCTCTGTGATCCCCAAAACAAAGTCTTATTGTCTCACTCTTGTTCACGAAGAACAAAAGTAGTGGAAAACAACCTTATGAAAGCTTACATAAATTTTCCAAGGGATAATTTTTGTAGCTTACATGAACGTCCCTTTATTTATAGTGAATGGTTGCTTGAATTCTAAGCAAGTTCGTGTTGATATTTGCTTTTACAAGACTCTCCTTATTTTGAGAGTCTTTCCTAAGTTACAACTCTGCATAAATTGTATTTCTGTAAAATAAATTACAATTTAACTTAGGAAGGAGTTAAAAACATCATATACACTTTAATATGGTAATCAATTGTGTGTCGAAGAATATCCATCTTGCCTAGATAAACAAACTTCAAAAACTTGACTAAAAAAGGAATCTAGTTATGTTTTCACGCTCAGATCCTTGAACCGTTACAAACAGTTCATGGAGTGTTTCCTATTCACGAGCTGCAATAGCAATATCAACACTTAAGGGTAACTTCAATGAATCACTCATAAATTCTTCGTTATCACTCGAAATTGAGTGATTCTTTGCTCGTTGAATTCGTATACTCATTCACTACAATATTAGGAATTTTCCAGGGATAAAGGTCACTATCACTAAAGTCATGGGATCAAATATCCTCGAGTTATACATAAATGTATATTTTTCATCATCGGATTGTTCCATAGAGTGAGCACTTGTTTCGATAGATTAAAAATGTACAGTTGAACAAGAGTTCTAAATTAAATCAGTCACCACATACCTATGTTTATAAAGTCTTCGTTGATGTCTTCGTTTGAACTTCAGTCTTCAATCTTCGAGGGTTATTCAGTGATGTCTGCTACTCAATTACCAACTTCTAATCCTAGTCCGAGACTTGACTTTTGTATACTAGAAATCAAGATATAGTTTTGTTCAACTAACATTGACAACAATCTTGAGATAGAAAAACTTATGGGTTCAACCGAGCATTGCTCGAACAATCTCTCCCTTTGCCAATTTTAGTGACAAAACTATTCAATACATATGGATTCAAAATAAAATAATCTTTTAGCTCAAAATCCACTATGCTTGATTTCCTTGTTTCTTCAACAAGCTCGTGAATTCTTCGTACTTCATGTTCTTCTATGGTTCTGCATGTGTTCGTTCAACACCTTTGTTTTGAAGATCTGTAGCGATAACAACTTGCGAGAATACTCCGCGCTATAATAGAATGAGAATCACTCTGAAAGAGCTATAATAAAATGAGAATCATTATACTTAAAAGTTGTTATACAGAAACATAGTATTGTTACCTTCCTCAAAGTTCAATTGCACCTCAACTTTGAAGCAATACTATGGTGATATGTTCTCTCCTTTAGTCAATACATACATCTTTGCAAAATAGGTAAAACCTATAGATCATAATCCACTCTCCCTTACATAATGGTCCGAGAAGCCATATGTTGTAGTAGGATACTACATAAAAATTCTCCCCCTTTTTGTCAACAAAATTGGCAAAGGCGAAAAATAGGGATTGATGTGAATTTTAAGTTGTAGTGAAAGTGGTGAGAAAAGTTCGTTCAACTCGGGCTTGTGAAGGATTTTTGAAAATTAAATAAAATTGTTTCAATAATAATAAGAAAGTACCAAGACTCTGGATTCCACCATTGACCAATTAATTGATAAAATCTAATCAATATTCATGTAATATTCTTCTTTAAAGTGATTCTAATATTTGCCTCTAATAGATTTTTGAAGTAGAAGTTGTAATCACAAAGCATGAAACATCAAAAGTGTCAAAACCTAGCATGTTCCATCAAAACAATTCACAACCACTCAATAAAAACCAATTTTTCTTTTAAGTTCTATGCAAAAAAATCATGTAAAATAATTGCAATAAATAATTAAAATAGAATTATACCACTTTTCATGGAACAATGGCTTCCTCCGTCG
>JAJJMB010009125.1:219172-259451 GCA_023531105.1 Papaver atlanticum | reverse complement strand
GAGAGTCCGAATAGCAAATGTCCTCCCAGGAGCCTTTAACAACTTTTCGAGCCAATTTTCCCGCAAAAGCCTATTCCTCCAAAATACACCTACAAGGGATAAAATACCAAAATTAGTACAAAAATGGGTACTAACACTATACATAAAAGAGATGAAAATAGACACATAAATGCGTCTATCAGGGATCACAATGAATTAAAGAGTATTCAAGACTAGAGAACACGTATCATCTTTTAGTTTAGAAGATTTCACCAATAAACTCGGTTTGCTTCAAGGATTAGTATAGGTACAAGTATCTCCTACAATTCCACATCCGCTCTCCCCAAAAAGATATTACGTTTAAGCACATGTTCATAAGAACTCTCCCCCATTTGATGTTATTCCAGGAAGAACAACACAATGACCTTTACAAGTATAGGATTTATATAGACATTAACAAATTCACAAGTACATTTGTATCCATCATCATCAAAAGTTTACTTCACTTAGTCTATTATTAAGAACGTAAGAGTTAAAAGCTTAACTTTTGAGAAAAAATCATCATGATAATCAAGTATTGCGATCATCTTATCTAAGATACAAACTTGTAAAGAACAAGATTTGATTTACTCTCAGAAGAAAGAATCAATCTTTCCGTAAGGATTTACACAAAGAATGGCTACCAAAAGCGTATGAAAAGATATCCTTGACAAAGAAGAAGATGCACATATAAGTCAATATGAACCTGCACCATAAGTTCACAAATGGACCAAAAAGGTTGTGAATCGTTCAAGCAATAATCGTGTTCAATAACACTACATACTAAACAAACTCCACAAAGTGATTTAGTAAATAAAGTTATCTTAGAAGTGTCTATGAGAGTTAGCCATACCAAACATATTTAAAAAAATAAGTCTTTAAGTATCTGCTAAATTTACCGGGACAGTTGGTGAGACGGTTTGCCAACCGTAAGGCTAGTTCACGAGTCAGGGAGATACGGTTCGTGAACCGCATTTGCCAACCCTTACTCGGCTCGAGAACTTAGATGGACACAGTTTTCCAACCTTAAGCCTTTTATACCAACATTAAAAATTCAGTTCACCACAGTTTTCCAACTTGGTTCGTGAACTGTTCCCAACTGATCTTGACAATCCCTCATTTCTGAAATCATATATTTACGGTTTGCAAACGGATTTTCCAACTTACCCCGAACAGAAATATCAGAAGTTCATGAAACTTTCTCTTATGATGTTTGAAACATTCCCAAATGATAAATCAAACATTCCCAAATGATAAAATCAATTGTATGGGGTATTTTCAATTGATCCATAAATTAATTCCCAAACAATAAATTGTTTCAAACTAATATTGTTAAGGACCTTTGAACATTTATGCTTGAATCATATTTCGAGATTTTTTACAAGACAAGCTTGACTCAAAATTTCTTCTTTGCAAGTCACCAAAAACAAGTCATCGACTTTCTTTGTTTCTTCTAACCTGTATATTTAAGAACTTAAACACAAATCAAGTTAGGCAAACATGAATAATAAACAAGGTATATGGATTATTAGCTGCATTGGTTTGTCTATCATGAGTACTTCCCTTGATCCATTATTTCTACACCAATGGTGAATGATGTACCCGTAATATGCATGATTATCATGTCTTGTAGGTTGTACCCAGAAATCGTAAGTTTAAATATCAACATTATGATTAGGTAGATTATCTAGCGCATATTCTTCTTAGCTTGTTATGTAGAAATTCTCATGGATCATGTTCTCGTCTCTTGTAGGAGTCAGATAGGCAGGGAGAAATCTACAAAGAGCATAATAAGTGTTAATACCACATCGAGTCATTAAGATTTGGACTCACGCGATGTGATACACCTTGAGTCGTATAAAACTATATTGACTCTTTTATAAGTGCATCGAAGACAACTATGCCAAACACAAAGAATTTTATTGCCATAAAACCATTCAACCAAAAGGTTGTAAGCCTCTTGAACATGAACTCATCTCTTTGGAGCATTGTCTCAACAAGATAGAGATAATAATTATTATCTTCAGAAACATTAGGTACTTAACTTCAAGTAAGTGTTCAAACAATTAATCATGATGATACACGGATTTCTACCAAATCACTTAACGAAACACAAGAGCTCAAAAACAAGAGTGCTTTTTGTATTAATAGATCAAGGCTTCAAGCATATAATAATGAAATCATAAATCTTGCTTAATTTTATAAACATACCTTTTTAGAAGAATCCAATCAGGAATCCTACAGTTTCACCAAATATTCAACATCTTACCCAACATAATATGTGCGCCCTAATTCTTGCGCCTTCCTCACCATATTCATTACCATGGCATTTCTTGGTGAGGTTACACTTCCAACACAATCAAGTTGTATTGCGGTAAACATTATTTTGTTCACAACAGACGATTGAAACAAACTTTTCTGCATCTATGGATTTTTCACTATCTATAGTTTTTGGCTTAGTTTGTTTCTTCTTCCATATATTCTTGCATTTCATCTTTGTATTATCATTAAATGGATCACTTATAGGACCCGTAAGATATATATCCATCTTTCTCAGGAGATTTTTAGCTTTCAAAATCATAGATTCTGCCTTTTCCATAGTTATGGAATCTTATGGGTGATCACTCCTCTTGACACTCGATACACCATTGATGTTCTTTGGTACCCACGTCTGAGTGCGTTTAGGAACAGCCAAAACCTTCTTCCCATTATTCTCTTCACGAATTCTCGGATGAGAATTGAATTGACTATTCTTTTACAAGTTAGTCTTTTTACAATTAGGAGCATCGGATCTTGTCTTTGTCTTTAAAAATTTATCCTTTTGATAATCATGACAATTGTGAAAAGGCTTCGTGTGACATTTATAGGAAAAGTTAGGTTTATCAAAATGCCGATTCTTCTGCCTAATGGTTGGATGTTTACAACCCTTAACGTCAAGGGGATTAACCTAAACATATGATTTAGGTTTGATCACTTATTGTGATGCCCAAACAAGAACATCGTGAAGTTTCTCATTCCTTATGCGAAGACAAAATCCTATTCCATGTGACCTTTATTTTCACAATAATAGCAAACATAAGGAATGTTCTTACCCGAATGTGTGTGTGTTGGCTTAGGTGGTTGATAGACTTTGTTATTTCGAACATTAATTGTCGGTGAAGATATTTCACTTTTGATTTCAGTGGAAGCCTTTGGTTGAGAATAATCATTGGCCTTGATAAATTTTACCTCTTTGATAGTACTTGGAACATATATTCCCTTATAGCCCAATCCTCGTGTGTCATAATGATTTTTACTTGCTCCTAGCATTGAGGTTAATATGTACTATCTAGTATTGAAAATTTTCAAGTTCTCTTCCAACATCATGATTTTATCAAGAGTAGTAGCAAGATCAGCCTCAAGGCGTTTTTCTCAAGAGATATACGCACTTTCTTTGTCTTCAAAACTACTTTGTTGAGAGTTAATCCTTGCTTCGGAATCTGCAAGTTTCTCTTTCAACAAAGAGAAATCTTGATGAAGATTATCACATTTAAGTGACTTTCTACTTAGGTCTTTCTCACAATCTTTCAGGATCGGTTTCTTTTTGTGATTCCAATCATAAAGACCTTCGTAAATCCTTCTTAAATTTTTGTTTTCTCGATAGAGAGGAGTCGAAAAGGTGTGAAACGAGAAGTCATCAAAAAAATTTTCCGAAGGTTTCAACATATCGACGTACTATGAGATTTCCTCATTACATCTCTATCAATATTCTGAGTCACCTTCATTGGAGATTTCATCCATCAGTTTTTCTAGGCATGTTTCCCGGTTATTAACAGATTTTACATCATTAACAAGATGAACTTGTCTAGTATAGTTTCACTCGAGGTGATTTCACGAGGATGTTTATATATTGATTTAGACGCGACAGTATCCTCATGTGTTAAATTCAATTTTTCAACAAAATCGTATCATGTGTGTTCCATATTCGATAATATGTCTATAGGTCAGGTCGCTACATACACGGACTTATTAGGTCTTTACAGTGTTTGTCTGCTTTGATACCAATTGAAAACGTAGGGGCTACCAAGTACACCACCAACTTTTTCGTTTGGACCTTTAAGACAAAACCTAGTACAATTGCAAGTAGACAAACTAAATGATCCTTGAACAATATGTATATATGGTTTATTTTTTTTGTACAATCATTAGTTTGAGATCAAAGATCCGTGAACCTTATTGTATACAAGAACTCTTGGACGATCTCAAAAATCAATATCCAAGATCAACCTAGTATGTACCGATACAGTACACGAACCCAATTCCAACAAGAACAAGAACAAGTCTTGTATTCTATATTTCAAGATATGAATTCTCAAGAACAAGTCTTGTAGATTCTATACAATTTTAGTTAAAAATTGTCTAGGTTGTTTATTGAATCACTTGCTTTTACTTTAATTATATCAAACACAAATATAATGCGGAAGTAAAAAGTAAAGCAAGACACAGAGATTTTTTATTAACGAGGAAAATTGTACCTGCAGAAAAACCCCGGGACCTAGTCCAGTTTGAACACCAAGCTGTATTAACCAACTACAGACACTAGCCTACTATCAGAACTCAGACTGGAATGTAGATGTGAAACCGAATCAACCATCCGAGCAATTCAGTTACAACTGCGGTCCTTACGTCTCTTGAACCTCGCACGGCTCTACGCACTTGATTCCCTTAGCCGACGTCCTTTACATCCTAAAAGTTGCTTCAGCCGCAGTGAAGACTTTTTGGTATTTAGAATCCACAAAACACCGGTTTTGATTTCCCTTTTAGGTATGAACCAAGGTTTTTGGAAATCTTGTGTTTGTTTCGAACAACTACCAGGTAAAAATATATATCAAAAAAAACTTGTAGATCATGGATTATTATACTCTTCAAAACTGGAATAGAGACCTAATTATTTTACAACAAGAACAACAAGAATAAATCTAGAGATATCTTGTTAAATATGAGACAACTTAATTGAAGTTTTCTTTTTAATCCAGATTTCGACCAACTAGTGTCGGTATACGATCTTAGATTTATCAAATCTAGGGTTCATATCAAAAATTATTGAATGGCCTTATATCAGAAGAGAAGGACCTTGGAATAGATAAAAATTATTGAATGAACCTAGATTACAAGTTGCATAACTATCAAGAAGATTATTACCAACTCATGCTTTGTGATCCCCAAAACAAAGTCTTATTGTCTCACTCTTGTTTACAAAGAACATAAGTAGTAAAAAACAACCTTATGAAAGCTTACACAAATTTTCTAAGGGATAATTTTGGTAGCTTACATGAACCCTTTGTTTATACTGAATGGTTGCTTGAATTCTAAGAGAGTTCGTTTTACAAGACTCTCCTTATTTTTGAGAGTCTTTCCTAAGTTACAAATCTTGCATAAATAATTACTCTAACATAAATTGTATTTTTGTAAAATAAATCAAAATTTAACTTAGAAAGGAGTTTAAAAACATCGCACACACTTTAATATGGTAATCAATTGTGTGTAGAAGAATAGCCATCTTGCATATATAAGGAAATATCGAAAACTTGACTAAAAAAGCATCTAGTAATATTTTGATGCTCAAATCCGTGAATCGTTACAAACAGTTCGCGGAGTGTTTCCTATTTACGAACTTCAACAGCAACAACAACACTTATAAGTGTTGCTTCAATGAGTCGCTCATAACTTCTTCGTAATGACTCGAAATTGAGTGATTCTTGGCTCGTTGAATTCGTATGCTCATTCACTAAATCATGAGTACCTTTCCAGGGATAAAGGTCATTCTCACTAAAGTTATGGGATCAAATATCCTCGAGTTATACATAAATGTATATTTACCGTCATCGGAATTGTTCCATAAAGTGAGTACTTGTTTCGATATATTAGAAAGGTAGAATTGAAAAAGAGTTCCAGATGAAATCAGTCACCACATACCTATGTTGATGAATTCCTCATTCATGTCTTCGTCGTTTGATCTCCAATCTTTAATATTTGAGGGTTATTCAGTGATGTCTGATACTCAACCACCAACTTTTAATCCTAATCCGAGACTTGACTTTTGTAAACTAGAAATCAAGATATAGTTTTGTTCAACTAACATTGACAACAAGCTTGAGATAGCAAAACTTGCGGGTTCAACCAAGCATGGCTCTAATAATGAAAGACTAAAGAACAAGGGAAGACATCTACGAAGATTTCGTCAACAAAAGGCATGTGAAGACCGACTACCCTATTTACTCATATTTTCTGCCATTCTATATATCGAGACAATATAGTATGACTTTAGTTTTATGAGGAAAATTGTAAAGAAGAAATTTCGAGTTCGAGCTAGTACTTGACAAATCTCGAAATATAAATTCAAGCAATGGAAGTTTCAAAGGATTCATTGCATAATAGGTTGAGGACAATTATTATTCAATAAATCATAATTGTGAAAGAAGTTCATAAGAGACATCAAGTTACATTCATGTTCAAAAATTAATTTGGTCATTACACGAATTGAAAATATACATGATGAATAATTTTTTTTATTAACTCAGTGTATGAATTGTATTGTTCAATTCGCGAACTGTTGATTTTGAGATGTTCCTTGACACTTCTAAATCCTTAAGTATGCAAACTGATTTGATCAGACGCGAACTTGTTGATTTTAAGTGGTTCATGGACACTTTTTGTAATTCAAGTACACAAACTTATTTAGGCAGTTCGTGAACTTGTAGATATGAAAATTTCCTGAACTCTGAGACGACAATTTGTTCACAAAATGTGTTGAATGGTTCACAAACTGATCTTGTATTTGATAGTTATCAAACGACTTAACCATTTTAAATGGGCTAACCTTTTGGTACACATAGTTTGTATCAATAAATACCCAAGTGCATAGTCTTCTTTGTAATCCAAGGTAAACTTCTCACATGCTTACATGAACCTATATTGAGAAGTTGAGCTTACTTGGAATCAAAGTAATTCATAGACATAGAAACTAGTTCATGAACTTAGGTTTTGAGTGTAAGCTTCTTAGCATTGTTCATCATTATAAATAGAGGACTCTCTGCGTACTAGAATCTCAAACATGCCGCTTCAGTGCCCTAGTTGCGGCTAGAGTTGTCCTCTGAAGTCCTAGGTTTCCTTGAGAAACTGTATTAAGTTACGACTTTTGAAGTCTTCACTAAGGGATTCGTGAAGCCCGATCAAACAATCATTTAACTGATAGTTCTTTATATCTAGAATCTGATCTTGATCTTCATAGTTCTTCTCTATTCTAAGGTCTGTCTTTATCCTATATGACCATTCTAGAATTATCGGCTAGAGAAAAAGATTGATATAAATTACAAAGTTCTCTTCATCTTACACTTTGTTATTCCACAAGTTTCATATTTGTACATAGATTAATCTTGTGAGGTAGAATTGATTAGACATTTTTATAACCTTTTGAAGAGAGTAAGTTATCCTAATTGTTGAGGTTTGGTTGATGTCTTCTTCATTCTTGAAGACCCCCCATAAGCATATATATTTCCATTACCTTGAATGTATATCTTCCTACAGAAATCAATAGGCCATCTTTTGGAGGCAGAATAGTTAAATGTCTTCACAGCGGCTAAAGAAATTCCTAGGCCTGTAAAGGATGTCAGGTAGGGAATCAAGTATGTAGGGTCTTGCAAGATCCAAAATATGTAAGGACTACGACTAAAACTGAATTTCTAGAAGGGTCGGTCACGATTACATTCCAGTCTGATATCTGATAGTAGGCTAGTGTTTGTAGCGGTTTAATATAGTACAGTGTTCAAGATGAACGAGGTCCTGGAGTTTTTTACAAGATTGTAGTTTTCGCTTTGACAAAATATTTGTTATCTTGCGTTATTTCGTTTTCATATTATATTATTTAATTATATAATTAAAATATCACAATTAGTGAAAATATTGATAAAAGATAGGATGAACTTTTGAAATATTCCGCATTATTGATCTTTCCGTGATCCACTTTTATGTGAAAGTACTGTATGGCTCCGTAAGTTTTCTTAGGTTGAGCATTTCCGATTAAATTAATCAATAAGGTCCTCTTGTGATTAATTTATTAGAGTTTTCTGGATACAAATTCATGTAATTTGTTAACGTCCAAAGAAATCATTCTTTTCTTGTAAAAGTAAGGTCGCTCTTGTTGTTCTTTCAGGAATGAAATTTTATGGGGGAGAGTTCTTAATTGAACTTGTGCTTAATTGCCAAATCTTTGTGGGGAGTGCGGCTGCGGAATATTGTAGGAGTTATCTTGTATCTTCATATAACTTCCTTGATGAATACAATAAGTTTCGACTATGTGAAATCATCGAAACAAAGTTGATATGTTCTCTCTTAGTCATGAATTATCTCTTTGAGAATTTCATTATGATCCCGTAGTTTTCGTACCTTTGCCAATTTATATTGACAAAAAGGAGGAGAATTGTTTGGTAGTTCACACTACATACATATGGTTTACGGATCATTATGTAAGGGGGAGCGGTTTTCATTGTGAGATGAAGTATTGACTAAGGGGGAGTGATACATATCACCGTAGTATTATTGTCAAAGTTGTGGTGCAATTGGACTTTGATGCTGTGTAATAATACTATGACATTGTATAACAATAATTGAGAACATCTGTTTTCTTATTGTTATGTCTACGGATCTTCAACAACAATGATGTTGAGTTGAACACGTTCAGAATCGCTGGAGTACTTGGAGTAGCGAAGAATTCAAGGAATGTTGAAGAGCCAAGGAAATCAAGCATGATGGATAAGAAGCTACAAAGTTTATTTATTTTATAATCCATATGTATTGATAGTTTTGTCACTAAAATTGACAAAGGGGGAGATTGTTAGAGCATTTCTCGGTCGAATTCGCAAGCGTTTCTATCTCAAGCTTGTTTGTCAAGTTTAGTTGATCAAAACTATAAGTCTTGATTTCTAGTCTACTTATAGCTATGTCTCGGATTAGGATAGAATGAATAGTTGAGCTTTATACTTCACGACGTTCATCGATTGAAGACGAAGATATACTGAGGAGAGCTTGGAGGAACTTCATCAACAAAAGGTATGTGGAGACTAAAACTTATCTATCACTCAGAAGTCTATTTTATTCTATCTCCTAATGAGACTAAGTCGTATAACTACATAGACTTTTATATTATACACATTTGATATTTCGAGCCGAGTTTATCTCACTTATCTATTTCTCTAAATACGAGTTGAAAGCTTTTTGCTTTAGCTACGTTCATCATATTCTTGACGAGTTTAGTCGGAAACAATTTATTTGTTGGAAACTAAATATTAAGTCAAAAGATGATCATGCGGAAATCGCCTTGAAACATCTTACATGATTTGTGTGAGACAATCATTTGATGTCGAATTGGAAAGTTTCGTATTGATCATTCGATCGCTTGAAGACTACTTGAAGCTAATAGTTTATGTGAGACAGCTATTGCCGTCTTCTAAGGATGTTTCAATGATTGAAATGGGAGTTTAGAACAAAAACCTTTGTATGGATACAACACAGTATGCGTACCTAGTATGCAAACTATTTTGGTATGATTCAGGTCCGGGAACCTTGTTTGCATACCTAGTATGCGAACGGTTCTACATGAGTTAGGTCCGAGACGCTTATTTGCGTACCCGTTTGCAAATGGCTGGACAAGACCAAAGTCCAGAAGCTATAGTTTGTGTACTGGTTTGCAAACTTAGTGGTTAATGTTCTAAAATCAGTTAAGTATGTTCTTCATACTCATGAACAAATACATTTATAAATTAAGGAATGCAATCTTTGAAAACCGTGGCTTAATGTTCATGAACTGATTCTTGTATAAGTACTTTGTACGATTACGAATCAATCCAATTTTGATTCAATTTGTTCATATATATTTCTATGAGATAGTGAACAATTGAACAACTCTATGAAACACAATTAAAGTCATTTGATTATATTTCATGATTGATTGATCATCATATTTGATCTAGAGGTGTTAGATGAATGTGGTTAAGACAAAAGTGTTCATATGGCTAACTTCGGTTAACTGTTATTGAGCCAACTCAATATACACGTTTAGGTATGGTTACCCATATCTAAATGAACGTTTATTTCATTTGTGTGTAACAAGCTAAAACCATCTAACGGTAGAAAGATATTGCTTTGGTTTTAAGCAAATTTTGCTTGAATCTTAAATCAGGATTTCATCTAACGGTGAATATTGAATGTTTTGTTACTAAACTATCTTAGCTTTGATTATAAGCAAACCCTTATTTGAGACTATATAAGGGAGAACTCTAGCAACTGGAAATCCCAATCTCGGCACTTTCCTGTGTCCTAGTTGCGACTAGAGTCGATTCTACTTTAACCTAGGTTTTTCAAAAATCATATTAGGTTAACGACTTGAAGACTTCATTTGTGATTCGTGAAGCCAGATCCAACTATTTTCTCTGTAGTTGTGTATTCTGATCTTACTTGTTCTATCATATTGAGTACTATCTTCTCTAAGATTTGTTTGAGATTTATCTCCGATAGGTAAGATATAAAAAGTAATCACAAAGTTCTTCGTCTCAGACTTTGTGGTTCCACAGTAGCTTCTTATACTACCATATACTTAAGTTATTGTGAGGTGATTGATATTTTTAGGATGCTCTTCGGGAGTATAAGACTGGATTATCAATTAGTTCCTGTTCACCTTGATTTATCAAAAGACGGAACAAAAACTTCATAGGTACTTCTGTGGGAGACATATTTATCTATCAGAATAGACTTATCAGTTGGAGACAGATTTGTTTATAAGTCTTCGACTTTGGGTCGTAGCTAATCTTTGTTGTGGGTGAGATCAGCTAAGGGAATCAAGTGCGTAGAATCCGGCATGGTTCTAGAGGTGTAAGGAACGCGACTGTACCTTAATCGTTGTGAGACTTGGTTAGGGCTCAACTACATTCCAGTCCGAAGTTAACTTGTAGTAGGCTAGTGTCTGTAGCGGCTTAATACAATGTGGTGTTCAAAACTAGATTAGGTCCCTATTTTTTTTGCATTTGCGGTTTCCTCGTTAACAAAAATTTTGGTGTCTGTGTTATTTCTTTTCCGCATTATATTTGTTTATATAATTGAAATATCACAGGTTGTGCGTAGTTCAATCAATTGGTAAATCCAACCTTGTTTGTTGGATATAAATTAATTGACACTTGGGCATTGGTCTTTGGTACCGTCCAAGTATTTCTCACATCAATCAGGCTCATAGATTTTTATCTGTTTGATTTGCTGATTGATGCAACATGCGATGTTGGCATTAAGGCATATCCATGGAATTGAGTTGGCCCAAACTCAGGGATGATGCAAGAAGGTAGAATATGCCAAGAGTTGGTCTATGTATTAGTTCAAGGCAGGGCCAAAGCTTGAGTAATGCAAACAAGCTAGTAATGCAAGAGTGGCATTGCTATTGTCAAGCAAATTGGCTAAGTGAAGCATATGACGCATGAATAACCAGAATGATCTTAAGGTGTTGGCCTTGATTATTTAAGCACAAGGATTGTCCATGCATTATCTTAGAGCATGAAGAATGCATGGCCAATATGGATGTGCATCGGATCAAGGCCAAGTTTAGAAATGCGCAACAGTAGTGCAATATGGCTCAGGTGGCGGTTATAAGTTGGTTATTGGATTCACAAGTGTGCCAAAGGTGCGAGACAAGTTAGAAGAGTTATGAAATGAGTTCATAACCTTAGTAGACTATCCCTAACCATTCAAGACAAGTGTGGATTCAATCTGCATGACAACACAAAAGGTGGCAGTTCAAAAGCAGATTGGCGGTTATGGAAACTACCCTATGGGACACATGGCTGTTCCATGTGTGTGCAAATGTTGTGCACGGTTTTTTTCCTTTGTAACCACTGTATAAATAGTGTAAAGGAATTAGAAAATTAGTAGGCTTACATAGAGTTGAGTTAGTCTCATGTTTTGAGAGAATAAGGCATCACCAAGAGGGTGATGGCCTGTTTAGTCCATTGGTTGGACAGAAGTTTCGTATAATCTTCCTTAATGCAATGAAATGAGTTTATTATGTTAGTTCTTTGTGTTTATTATGTTGCTGATGTTGTGAAGTTGTCAATTGGAATTGATACATGCCAAACCTCTTATGATTATGGGGGCATGAAGAGTTAGAGAGAAAGAAGAAAAGACTTCCGTTGTGTATTGCCTTAAGAGTGAAGGCAGATGCATACTTTGATGCAAGTATGCAAGGCTGAGTACTTGTAGGTGAAGTTGGTTCACTGAACTGCAAGTATTTCCGATCATGTCCCATGGAAAATTTTAGGCGATTAAATGGGCGTGTGACACTTAGTAAGGTGGTTTCTAGATTACTATTCATCTATATCATACTCCCATATTAAAAGGCCTCCAATAACTAATATCGGGGAAGTCTAACCATCTGTTAGGCACACAGAGATCTAGTGCTTGCATTAAGATCACTAGATTTGTAGTTGGTGATAGGTAACAGTTCAAGAGGTAATGAAAATGGATTTTCCTTTTTTAATCGATAAAAAAATTGGTGTTGACGAGTTTCGAATTCTGGTCACTGATATCATCACTCAATGACTTTACCAATGAAAATGGAAATAGCTGCGCCGTAAAAGGTAGTATTGCACCCATCATGAGTATCCGACCATCTAAATCATTAACTGTTACCCGACAACCACCATCAAAGGGCAAGGGAAAAGGCAGGGGAGGAGGATTTATGAAAATAAGAGGGGATGGTGTTCGAGTTGGCAGATGCTACTTGGATAACACGTACGCTCCTAAAATGCTCAAGTGCACGCATTGGACTCGCGTCCGACACTTGGACGTGCGTGTCTCCGTGTCAGACATATTGGTGACATCACATGCATTTATCATATACTATTTCTATACAAGTGTCTACTAAAAGATAAAAAAATTATGCATGTATTTTTTCATTAATATGTACGTTTAGTCTTACACAAATTTGTCATTTATCAATAATTTGTTAGTACTGTTGAGAAATAACGTTATTAATATTGTATATACATTTTGGGTCATTTGGCCTTCGTTACTTAGGTTTTGACCAACTTTAGTGTTTGGTCTAACTTTATTCCACTAACAGTCAACGTCAGTCAAGTTTAAGTCAAAGTTTAAAGTTAACTCAAGTCTTGACCAGAGCCCAGTCAATGAGTTAAAACAGGAAAATCAATAAGTCAAATCGAATTTAACATAATCAACTCGGTTAAGTAAGTTAACCCAGGTGAGTCAGATCAGTCAGTTATCTGACTGAACAGTAAGGCACGTGGCCTGAGCTATTTTTGAAGGCCATTGCATGGGCCAAAAGTCCAATTGCGCCATGATGGTGCATCATAGCAAATGTTGCACCAGAATGATGCAACATAACAAGCTTAATCTGAGCAAAAGTCTTACCATTTGCAGATTCACTTCAGGCCAAGTTGAGACCATAATTTCAACCCCTTCTATCTTCAGATATAACTCTTAACTTTCATCAAACTCTTATTCTTACAACTCGGGATTAAGTTGAAATGACGAGGGTACTAAGTACACCTCAATCTTTTCGATATCAACATATAAGTCTGATACCTTGTGTGATCGTCTATGGACAAAGTCGAGACAATACAACAACAAGGTAATCACTTTATAATAGTTACGGTACAAGACCGATATACTATAGGATCAATATCAAATGATTTGGATTAACGTACAGTGTATTTACTTTTAATTATAACTAAACCAATAATTACAGTTGCGGAAAGCAAAAGTAAGGATACACAACAAAATTTTGTTAACGATGAAATCATAAATGCAGAAAACCCCCGGTACCTTGTCTAGTTTTGAATACTCTCATAATTAAGCCGCTATGCAAAGAAACTACCAACTTCGTATAGTTGAGACCAAGTAAACTACCCCTTGTTAGCTAGTTTCCTCATCAACCCTGCACCTACAACCAATCTGGCCAATGCCCGTGGATCCTAGGATAGAATCCACTATCTTAAGTTGCTTCAGTCTCTCTAAAGACTTAAGAAATCAATCCTTTGGATCTTCTTCCAAACATTAAAAGACTAATTTTTTTGGTAACCACACTTCTATCTCAGGAATTTAATCTGAGATATTGATATGGAGTGTGACAAAGGCTTTTCTGTTTAAAATAGATTAAACTCCTTTATCGGGTTTTAGATCTTCCAAGCTCTTGATTAAACAAGTTAACCAGATCAAGCCAAATAGAACTACCAGATTCAGATACTGAAGAGTACCACCAAATCATAGCTTGTCGATCTAAATACAACTAGTCAATAATCAGTCTATCAAAGGATAAACCAGATCTAGTCGGATCCCAACCGACCAAGTTTGTGCACGAAGAAAATCACGAAGATACAAAACCAATAAGAAAAATCCTCATGTCTTCAATCTTCAATAGTCTTTTGTACCTGCATAATAAGAAATTTGATTCCTGATTTATGATCGATCACGTACAGAATGAAGTCTATTAACAATAGATGATCACAAGTCAATGTTGTATTCGCGATCTAGTTTGAGTGACCTTATGTCAGAAGAGAAGGCTCTCAAGAATAATAAAACTAAGCGTAAATTAAGAGATAACTACATTAGCCAATCAAATCAATAATGGAAAACTAAAATAACATTACGATTCTAGTTTCCCACCAACGGTACTAGTAGATGCTTCTTGATACCAAAGAAGTTTTTACACTAGCGGATATAAGAGATTTCGCCTAATTAGGTTACTATTCGCTCCAAGATAGTATTACAAGAATACAATTAGTCAACTATACCAGAAACAACAAAGATGAAGTTTGCCTGGCTCAGGATGAGTTTGTAAGAAGAACAAACTTCACTATTTATAGACCACGGTAGTTTGGACACAAAGGAATTTTCATAACCGGAGATATGCAATACAACACCTAAATTCAGTTTTATAAATTCCAACCAATATCCAACTGTATAACAGAAATCTCAATAGACAACTCAATATTAGCTAGCACATAACTAATATGTATTTCTATGGATATGTTTTGATTGTTGGTAAAACAAAACATATTAACTTCGAAAATCTTAAAAAGATTCTCTACTATTTCGTTTAGGATCTCACCTTTGAGTATCAAAGAATATCTTTGAAAAAACAATAAATAAGATTTCAGCACATGTTCAAATTACTCATTATGTCGACATCTTGAACTTTCCTATTTTGCAAATCCAATTTTCAAATCACACAAACCCTAAATTGTACGTGACTTATAGAAATCGGTTTTACCTATTGGGGCCGGTTCTACCATGGTACCTAAAGCAAGTTAGGATCGGTTCTACCTTGACTCCAATATAGGTAGGGATCGGTTCTATCTTCACTCCTAACATAGGCTAGGATCGGTTCTACCATGATTTCTATATAAGTTAGGATCGGTCCATACTTAAGATCTTCAATGACAACAAATATCTTAATCCTTTTGATTTCCTTTCTACTACGAAGCAAGTTCGTACGTCTACTTCCTTAAACTTATGTAATTAAACATAGTTTTCTAGGCATGAAATCAAACCTATGTTCACTACACAATCTAGTAACGAGTTGCAAAGATTATGTCGATGTCGCAATTACGAAGTCCAAAACATAAGCATTATAATTCGTAATTCAATATACCAATATAAAGCACTTATTACTATTGATATATATATATATATATATATATATATATATATATATTGTTCCTTGACACTTTGATCACGATATGATGATCAAGTCTTTTATATTAGAGTTTCACATATATAACTTCGCATGTTATGTTTTCAATCAGAAATGACTTGAAAGCTAACGATATAGAAATGGAAACAAGTCAAGTCATGTATTACTAACATCAAGTGAAAGTATGATGTTATCGTCGTTGTTGATACGTCTTCGGAATCTTCATGTCTTTAGAGTAATACTTGTGCGTCTCAACATTTTTAGACTTCATTGTCTAACCTAACGAAGTTGACTCTAGTAAAAAGAGATATAACTCTCTGATATCTTTCTTTGTTGAGCTCGCTTTATAAGCTGGTGCTCTCGGAATAATATTGGAGTTAGTCCATACAGATTGTCGAACAAATTATTGGGTGTGGTTGTTTTACCCCCGTTTTTTCAAAAACAGGGTGAGCTTTCTCCCTTTTCCTTCCAATTTCCCCTCCCGTTTTATTCTTTGCTTATTTTAATGTGGTTTAGCTGAGCTTCTGTCTTCTTTGTTTATACGAGACAATTGTAAGACATCGAAATTTTCAGATGTAAGTTATCACTAAAACTTTGTGTTTGTAATTATATTGTGATTCGTTTCATTTTTTTTTATCTTGGAATTTTAATTGGTGTTTTAATTGATGTTTGATTGGTGTTACTCAAGTTCATGCAAGAATTATTTTGGTTAATCTGTCGTCCGAGTAATTCTTCTTCAATTTTCAAATGCATAACTAGATTTAGGATTTCATCACTCCTTTGTGAGTACCTCTTAGCAGGTAAATAGTTTAAAAAATAATTTTGACGCCATCAAGTTGTCTTACAAAAATCAGATCCATTTTGATGTTGGTGTATGATTTCCATAAAATACACGACGGTGTGAGATTGGCCTAATTTGTTTTCTCTTTTCTGTTTCAAGGAAGTGAGAAGGGATTCAAAGATATGAACAGTACATAGTTTGAAAATGCAAAAGCAAGCTGCAAAGTAAATTGCTTACTGTACACTTATGCGGAAAAGAGGAGCTTTACAAATCCAATGATGTGGTAATTATGCTCTTAACCAAGATGATAAGACCGGCGTATAGTGTGATCACACCCCATGGATATGGTGTTAATTATAAGTTGTACCTAGCAGGGCATGTTACTTAATAACTGAATTCTTAGAGGTTAAGCAAGAAATCATGTGCAATACTGCTGTCTTATATTACTATTTTTGAGATATATTATACTCATGTATATATTGGCAATACTACTGTTCCACTATATAGGAAAGGTCCCATTTCGGCATTCTCATCGTAATGGACAGTTTGTTTGAATGTAGTGACTAGTGAGATTAGGCTGGAAAGAAGCCAGCGGGTATTCAAGCGCCATGCTTAGTTTGCAAACTAGAGATGAGCTAAACCAGCAGTGGGAAATACATATTTTACAAAAGTCTGCTTCTAACTTCGTATACTTGACATTAACCATTACTAGGGGTCGTCTGAGCCATTTTCAGTGGTTTCTTTTTGGTGTTGCTTGGTAACTATCCTCTCAAACTTGAACAAATAAATATCCATTCCATGGTTGTGGTATCAGTATGACATACTTGCCGAGTAAGAAGGAAAATGGCAGCTAGCTGGTGAGTATTTACAATGAGAATTATAATAAATAGGTGCAGTTTTGACTTATTCGGGTAATCCTTGAGAACCTGATACGGTGCTTGGTGAAGTGTCCAAGTTTTCAGGTTAGATAAAAAATTGTCTGTGATTGTTTTAAAGGTTTCTTATTATTCATATAGTTTATTGTGTAAAGATGAGAATTGACTACTCATTAGATATTGAATTACCTGGGAATCAGAAGATGAATAACCGGATGTACGAACTTCAAAGGGTTTCTTTGACAAAATTGTCTATGTTCGGACTGTTCACTTTTTTACTTTGTTTTGCGGTCGTATTTCACATTTCTGCTATCCTGTTATAGTGTTATTACTTGCTAAAAGATGCTGATAATTATTTTTAAGTTCAAAAATATTTTGCCATATTTGAGCTAAATTAGCAGTTTACGGGAAAAAAAATTGGAACAAAAAAAGGGGAAAATATGTAAAGTAAGCGGAATTGATATGGTCTTCTTAATTTCTATTAAAAAAAATAAAGCTATTTTATAATGAAAGCAAATGCACAGATAAAAAAAAAAAAACTAATTTGTGGAAGGAAGAAAATGAGATTGGGTGATAATAACCAGAGAGAGAAACACAAATGGAAAAGTGGACAGAGTTTCGCATTAGTTTCTAAAATGGGTGCGCGGCTGAAAGCTTCAAAGAATGCATTTGGCTGTTTGTTGATTAACATACAAAATAACATGTCACAGATTCAAATCAATCTTCGCCCGCTGATCAAATAATGACACGGATAACATTAAAAAAAAAAACTTAATTTTACAACCTTCTTATCAAAAATTCCTAACAAACCGCTAAAAAAACAAGGCTAAAATCGCCTCTCTCACATATTTTGGCATGGTGATGCTCAAAAGGGGATCTCCTGCTAACTCCCAGGGACATGGGCCCGCGTTCATGTGGGAAAGGCGGTTTTTGCTTTGTTTTTTCATGCGGTTTGTGGAGAAGTACTCCTTCTTATATGACATATAAACAAAAGATAAAGTAACAATTCAAAACTTTTAAAGACTGTCTAACACCCCTGTTTAAAATAGTGTGAAATAGCCCGTGCCGTTACGGCATGGGTCATTCCCTAGTAATTTAAGCATTTCTGATGTAATTTTTTTTGTTTTATTAATGAAAACTATCTTTAAATTAATGTTCAAATCGAAACTAGTTTTAAATTTAATTAAATTCCAACATTTAATTAAAAATGAACCGCAATTGCATTACATAATACTTAATGAAAATTAAATTCCTGCACGTGAATCTTGTAGAGTTCATATCATTCGTCATGATTATACCATCTTCTGTTGTCTTTAGCAAATTTTGGTATGAGCTCTAATTTTCAGTTCTTCGATTGATAAACCAGGGTGATGACCTTTTATTATCCACATAATTTGCATATACTTTCTCACTTCGTTATTGATGAAACAATAACGAGTTTCAAGACACTCTTTACATGACTTAACGTCATAAACCTTTGAAACACAATATCCATAAATTAAAAGTCGTTAGATTGTAATCTCCATCGCTTGCAACTGAACCCAACATCGAATTAGAGAAACATCTTCTTCTCGAGTGAAGCGAGCACTAGCCACGTCGTTTATGTAAGCACTAGGCATGTTGAAATGAATTTGAAGTTGATTATGGTGTGAGTTGAAATGAATTTGAACTTGAGTATTTATAAAGTGGGGATTTTCTAGTCGTTGGATGAGGAACCGCTGAGCGATAGTCTAATCAGCGAGCGACCACATGATCAGCGCTGAACTGACCAACGAGCGATATTAAGACCATATAGCGATGGACATTTTATCGCTCGCTAGAAACTCCATTGTGTATGCCTATGGCACATACTTTTGCCACTTTAACATATCCATAATAGGTGTAAAAGTGGCAAATTTTAAGTCTTTGACATATGCATAGGAATAGGCGTTGTTGACTAGGTTTTTTCGATTCATCCGCGGGTCAGGCCCGAGGATATTTTTCCCGAAAAGAAACATGAATAAACATGAATAAACCCTAGCATAAACCCCTTTTCCTACCACACTCAGACTTTCATACTGCTGTTTTTTGCGGAATCGAGGAAAAGATATCTAAATGGAAGTCCATCTAGGAAAGCTCCCGTTTGATGTCGATTTCCATCCTTCTAATCCTCTAATTGGTGTCGGTCTCATAACTGGTGATCTTCAATTGTAAGTTCCAATGCTACTTTGAAATATCCTCATCATCACCATCACAGTCTCACTTAATTCTTCAATACTGTTTTCTCAATTTATCTTTAATGTTTTGAATAGCTAATTGTATGATAACTTTTAATAGGTACCGTTATGCCGCTGATTCTCAACCTCAAAGGTATACTCATTCTTTTATCTTTTCAATTCTGTTAATAATTATAAATTTAACAAATTAGGGTTTCACTGAGACGAATATTAGTTTCGTTGATTTCTTCTTAACTGGTTACATATATTGTTATATAGGCTGTTTGAAATCCGGGCACATACCGAATCCTGTAGAGCAGTTAGATTCATCAATGAGGGACGTGGTAATGCTCTTTAAAGTATTTTTCTGCTTTATTTTGTTACTTTTCTTTCTCTTATGTGGAGGGCGGAAGTTACAAAAGTTGAATTGTTTGGTTTGGTTTAGTGCCCTTGGTTTGATTATTTTTTTTTGATATTTTTTTTTCACTACTAGCAATTTTGACATGCTCTCCGGACTTTTCAATTCTTGTCACGGATGTCGAGACAGGAGCAGCCATTGCTCGCTCAGAAAATGCCCATGAGTGAGTTTTTTCTTTTATATTGGCACTTACTTTGAATTCATGTAGTTCTGAATTCCATTGATACAAAGTTCAAGAAAATACGGATTTGTTTTGATGTAGGGCTGCTGTTAATCGATTAGTCAACTTAACAGAGACAACCATTGCCTCGGGAGATGACGAGGGTTGCATTAAGGTTTCTGCGACTTTTCTTAATCTTATCATTCCCATATTTCTAAATTTAGTGATTTGTTTTAACCACTTCGCATATTTATACCTGTTTCAATGTCTTAGAGAACTAATCTAGTATCAGACGTTGTCATTGCTGTGTGTAAAACTTCAGTGTATGGTCCAAAGTTCCTTCTAGATCAATGTAGTCTTGAGCTTTGTTGTACAAGACCGAGAGGCAATCAGTTTAGAATGTGAAGTATGAAATTGTACTTTTTGCAGGTTTGGGACACTAGGCAACAGACATGCTGCAATACCTTTGAAGCTCATGAAGAGTATATTTCTGATATGACCTTTTCTGCTGATTCAGGGAAGCTTTTGGCTACAAGGTATGCAAATTTGTTGGAATTCACGGAAATATGATCCTGTTCACTGTTTGTTGATGAAGATTTTGAAAACTCTAAAAATGCATAATATCTTGTATTGATAAAATGAAAAGGGAAAAAGAGCAGAGAAACAGAAGAAGCGACTGTTATGTTGACTTTTTGTTTGTTAATGCCCCTGTTTTTATATGTTTCTTCATTTCTTGTGCTTTCTTGGTTTCCTTGTTGTTTGGACTTTATTGGTTGCACCGAGTTTATTTTCTGATTTGTATATTTTGTTCAACTGATTATTTTGTTTTTACCCTTTTCAAGTGGAGATGGGACTCTATCTGTATGTAGTCTCCGAAGGAATAAGGTACGTCAATTATGTCACTTGGCATTGATGTTCTTTTTATCCTGTGATTTCAGGATTTTTAATCGGTTGTTTATTGCTGAGAGCAGGTGTTAACTCAGTCCGAGTTTTCTGAAGATGAGCCGCTTTCGGTGGTTATAATGAAGGTAGCATCAATTTTTCAGTGTTTCCTTTCTTCTTCTTTTTTCTTTTTCCTGAAAACATATTCCTGTTTATGTGTGTGCATACATGTCTAATTAGTGGTTTCACGATTTGTTGTCAGAATGGTCAAAAGGTTATTTGTGGAACACAGAATGGAGTGCTATTATTATATTCATGGGGATATATGAAAGATTGCAGGTATGTTCTCTGAATATTATTGGAAACAGTTGAACCAATTTATTTTTTTTATTTTGGGGGGGGGGGAGGGAATGGTCCATAGTTAAATAATGAAAATAATATTATGCTTGAAAGTTGAATGAAAGGATTGTATATGTCATTATTAGCAAATTGATCCAAACTTAAATCTTGCTTTCGAGTGCCTAATAAGTTACCTTCTTAAGTTGTTTTTCTTTAATTTTTATAGATACATGATAAGTTCTTTTCTTTTCTTAATCTACAGTGATCGATTTACCAGTCTTCAATCAAACTCTATCGACGTGTTACTCAAGGTTAGCATGCATGGATTCCCTTTTCAATTTTTTCTTGATCCAATGATAGTCGTTAACCTCTTAATTGTACCAGCTTGATGAAGACCGAGTAATTACTGGATCAGAAAATGGTCTCATTAGGTAAGAGGAGTACTTATGGTAGTACAGACTGACTCTTTATGTATGTATAGCATTAGAATCTTAGATTATTTATGTGGTTCTTTACTGTATAATAATCAGTTCTTTTTTCTTTCCCCATGCTTTTTACAGCTTGGTTGGCATTTTGCCCAACAGAGTAATTCAACCGATTGCAGAACATTCAGAATGCCCTGTTGAGCGCCTTGGTATGATTTTAGTTATTCTTTCTGATAAAAGAGCGCTGATTGTGTTTTCACAAAACAGCATTTCTAAGCTTGTGTTTGTTTCTGCAGCCTTTTCTCACGATAAGAAGTATTTGGGCAGTATTTCACATGATCAAATGTTGAAGGTATGATATATCGCTAGTCTAAGCATGCATTTTTTATATACTTATATTGTCCTTTGGGGGAGAGGCTTATAATGCTTCGGTGCGGTTTAAGGATATCCCCATATTTTTCTCTCTTCTATTTGTACAAAGTCGTAATATGACGTCAAGGAAACATGCTTTATGCTTAAATAATGATTTCGTTCCTTTGTATACAAAAATAACGAGAATACTCTTTTATGCATCAGCATGGTATTTTTTTTCTTTAACAAGTGATGCAATTCTGAATGTTTTGTTTCTTTAGCTTTGGGATATGGATGAATTATTAAATGGTGTTGGAATGGCTCCAACTGGTGGTCAGACAGTAGCTACTGACAGTGATAGCGATATTATGGAAGAGGACGACGTTATACCCCCCCAACCCAACCCAGGTGTGTATTTGAGAAGTATTTATCCTCTTAAACAAATTAAACATACATGTTCTCTTCTTTCTAGGACTAATCTTTCTCTGCAACTTCTTGCTAGCCTGCGACATTATACCCTTGTTTCCTGCGTAGAGTTTCAGTAGTGTTATCAAGAGTCCCGCTACATTATATTTCTATTATTTTTGTGAAACCTGGACAATCCATTTTGTGCGGCATCTTCAGGAATTTACAGAAAACTGTTCTATTCTGTAATGATAACGAGGATAATTTACTGGTGACATTGTTCTTGGTATAAATATCTTTCTCAATGAATAGTTTTCATCTTTATATATATTTCTCAATTGCTGTTTTTATTGTTTTGTAGGTAATAGGCGAAGGGGAAACAATGCACAGCCTTCTATCAGCGAATTCTTTGCAGATATGTAGTGTGCTCAAATTGTCCTTGTAGTTCCAATTCGATCTCCCTTCTGTATGAGATTGGATTACAATTACCAAGTAAATACATACATTTATGAAGATTACAATTATAGAGTTACAAATTTGATTTTAGGGCTTGAGCAAGTTATTCATAGTTAATAGTGATTACGTCTCGGTGTTCGTCAGATAGGATATAGTTATTCTCTTTTTGGTTGATGAAAACAGAATGGAACATACAACTCTCCCTATATTTTCACAATCTTATTTGATTTACCTCCCAGTCCTTTTCTACATCCGCATCTTTGCACAACCAAAATGTAGCAGTATCCTACAGCTGACCACAAAAGAATTGATCCTCTTCAATTCAGATGCCTTATTGTATGTCTGTGGATGCAACAGTTATCGCAGTCTCTCTTTATACTTCTGAAAATTACGAGGATTTAGTCCCAACACCTCTCATTTATGGCTTTCTATGTTATTTTTTACATCAACTTACCACAGCTTATTTACTGCTTTATGGCCACCAAAATTAAACATAACGGTTTTGGTTCCTAACGTCAGACCTCCATTTTATACCTGACGGGTAGAACTGTTTAGGAACCCAATGACTAAGAATTTCCCGACATTACTTGAGAGATTCATTACTTGGTACAGGATTGGAAACGCGTCATTCTCGCGTCATTCTCGATCATTATTATCTATCCAGCACAGAGAGTTAATTGATGTTATGATATTAGCATTACAACGTCCAGGTCCCTATGGATTACCAAGACAAAGTAGTGATGGGTGTGGTATGTATTACCACCAAGGATGCATTTCTCTTGTATGATCCTACCACTGGTTATACAAAACATTGGATTGAAACTACCAAGAGTTCTTGTAGTGGAGATGTTGACTATTCGGGATCGTACATGCGCTAGTGGAGAACATCAATGGAGAAAAATGGAGTCTGTCCCACACGCCTTCGTTGAATCTATTCTCGGATGATACGATACACTGGCGGTGTCATTGTATGAAATTAAATGAATCTATTCTTGAGTTTGATATTCGAAGTGAAGAGTTCGTTCATATCCCAGTTTCTAAATTTCTCACTCAAGAGGTTATGGATTCTTCAAAACACATGCTATCGATGCTGATGGAAGTCGGAAATTAGCTAAAGAATACATCAGATCAGGAAATTTCTTCTTTATGGATATGTTATTCTCCATCTAGTGGATGGGGCGAGGTCAAATGGACGGTCCCAATACCTTGTGCTTATTATATATATCCAGAGGTATTTCCAAGGAAGCTCTTACTGAGGAAATCAAATTCAGAACAATTACTGGAAAAAAAATAATTGGATACATTTAGTTAAAGACTTGAGACATTAGTTTCATCTTTCTTTGCGCACCACCACACCATGAACCGCGCAATTACAGTACTGATTTATATGTACCAGTGCAGTGGATTCCCGTAGTTTACTTGAAAAATGCGCAGGGCCAAATTGATAAGATTTTACAATTTTAGTGAGATTAATACGAAATTAGTTGTGAATGTTATACTGTATTTTCTTTAAAAGCTTCAGAATCAGCTTCTGACATTAATTTATGTACAAAGATTGCCCCAGATACCACACAGAAAACAGTACTAGTAAGGACAGAAGTGACTGCTGTACAACCCAAATTCTGGGCTCAGATAATTAAAAAGGAGAAGAATCATATGTTGATTCTGTTGTTTTGCGTAAGCATTTACACACAACTGAGTTTTAATTTCTACAATGGACGCTCGAAACCCAGATCCGAGCACCCGACCAGTTCTAATATCTCTGCCGGGGTTCAGTTTCGGCAGAGTGCTGATATATACGGAGGGGGATTTACAGAAAATGGTAAATGGCTGAAAGAGCGTCCATACTCTTCCTTTGTTTCTTGATTTCGCCCTTTATATGAGTGAATGATTCGACATAACTTTGTGGTATCTCTAGAGAATGCTACTACGATATGACCTGCAATAAAAGTAGAACATAATTATTGATCAAGTCTAAACAACTCAAGGAGATATAAACTCGAATCAAAAGTCTACATAAAAAAGAAAAGCGTATTTTATTCGCAGCATCTGGTGTATGACTATCGGAGTAGCAATGGTACTGAAGATGATAAGAGATACTCCTATCTGTAGGTGAATTGAAAAAACAACGAACTTGCCTGATAGAAGTTTGCAATAGAAGAATATTTGAGAAAGTAAGCAGGTCTTGTGCTAATAGACATTGCGAGGTCGGAGCATTTGGTAATCAAATGGCAGTGTAGAAATAAAAGAATCTATAGCAGCATCTGATGTTAAATCAGATCTTACCTCTACAATGCAAAGATGATAATCGGCAAGGCTAGATTTGAAGTCTGCCACTCAAAGTAGCAGGCTGCTCTTAGTCTTGCTGGATTTTCAGGATACCTGTGCCAAATCCTTTAATTACTACCACATGCTGCTTAAAAGTAAACAATGGCATTACAATATTCTACCTCAACATGTGATTTGTCATTTTGATCTACCCCTCGACTTGCCGTCGATCTGAACCATTGCTGTCTTGTGCGAACCGCGGAGACTGGACAGGAATCACAAAATGTGGTTGTGCTGGAACTGGAGCCACCATACCTATCATGCAGTGAATAGATCTAGATAATTGAGAAACCAAACACACACACGAAGGTAATGCAGTTGAGCGTAAGTTAAAGCAGTGTCTTGACATCTCAATATGTGTTGCAATACCCTATGAATTCTTACGAGTGTGGGTGAGGAATATCTTCCTTTTGACTGTCAAAGATCAGGTAGATCTCAATAATTATTTGATGGGGGTTCTCGTCCCATGCACATATGGTGAACATAACCGCACTTCAGGTTTGGCAGGTAGATTTGCTGCCAGAATTTATTTTGTATTGACAACATTTGGAAATCCAACTCAAAATCATAAAAATATAAACCACAGAAAAATGTACTTCAAACTAAGGGAGCAAATCACTCCTGCATAGAAAATACTACCTGTGGGATATGATCCTTGAACTAAAGGAGTGGGTGTTGTGGCCGCTTCACTGACAGTGGCCGTGCTAAGTTGCATAACGTGGTGACCTGGCATTGCATAGCTCTGCAGTGCTGTATAGCCATGATTACCAGGAAGAGGCTGACTTAACTGGCCATACGGGTAGACGGCTGTATTACCGGGTACTCCGTATATTTGAAGGACTTGCTGTCCCATATAAGGGCTGTAGACACCCTGCCAAAAAAAAGAAAACAGTATACTCTTGTGAGCATGTCGATCTCATTAGAAACAACTACTCTCGCAGAATCTGTCCCCAATTCAAGTGATTTTTCAAATAATTATCATGATTTCGGGCTACTGACCTGTGGATAGACGTATTCTGGTCCATAAGCTGTGTACCTGCATCAGGAAAACAAGATTAATTAAAAACTGAAGATACTGTAACTAACTAGTCAAACAACTCATTGTTTCTGTTCTGTTTAAAAGCCAAGGGGATAACTAAGTTACGCTCTTGAAAAACAATATTATAGTGACTGGGCAATGCCACCCATCAATCACAGTTTCCTTATTGACTGTCGGTCATAGCATTATGGTTTTATGATTTGATAAACAAAAAGTACCGATGAGCAAGTAAATGTGGTGGTACAGAGTTGCTGTTGAAATACAATGGAAAATCTATTGTGCATTGACCGTGTCGAAAAAACCTGATAGGCATAAGCAACTTTCCGACCAATTACTTAATGGAGCTACACTTACCCATATGGTGGATATGGAAAGCCTTGTTGGTAGCTGTAGGAAACTGGTTGTTGAAAGTTGGGGTTTCCGGCATAAGGGCCTCGCGAACCGTGTCCACTTCCGAAGTACGGGGTTACTGGCCTTAAACGTCCTATAAAAACAAGACAATGAGAAAAGTATGTAAGTATTTAGAATTATAGACATTGTTGGGATTTCCCTAATACAAGTGTGTATGCGCTCATCTGTAGATATTAGCATATATATGATATGATGCCACAAGATCCGTCTGAATCCTTAACGTAGTTCATAAATAAGACACACTATAAAAATGCAATGGGCAGCCATTTAGTAACAAAATTTCATACAGTGTCTGTAACTATTTCACATGTTCAAATTGGCACGGCACAATTCCCAGAACTCAACATGCTTATACTTTGTGGAGTTGTTGTTAAATCTCTATAAAGGTGGAGTTGGGGTGATGGGAGACAGCAGTTGGGAGTCTTGGTGGGAAGAAGAGAAGGTTGGGTAGCATAACGTCCCCCTAATGGTTTAGCCTGCATTCCTTTGTACATAAGTTGTAGATTGTAGTATCTCCATGTACACAGTTAAATTCGAAGATTTGTTTGACTCTGATTATTATATTTTAGCGCGTATCTCATCAAATGAGAAGTAAACATAAAACAATAAATTCCTTCCAGAGCTTAGGTTGTGGTACAAACTACCGCATCAATAATTATGGTTTATAGAATAATTATGGTTTATAGTACAAACAACCACATTGATCTTAGTTCCTACACTAAAACTAGGGAAATGAAGAAACGAATATGATGTAACAAAAATAAAAATAGCTGTCACTATATTTAAGTTTACTATTAGGAGAGCAATGTTGGATCAAGGAAGACTTTAAGGAGCCAGGAATCTAAGAATGTTTAGTGCCTGAGTGCTTTCATTCTTCAAATATGGGAAGAATTATAGACTATATAAATAGAGCATTTCACAACAATAAAAATCATACAAAATTCATATTCAATTTAAAACAAATACCATAAGGTGGAGGGCGTCCCTGCGAAGCCAAATTGCAATTGGCCCGTCTACCATCAATAATCGGAGTTGGATCAACGCATGCTCGCCTTGCAGCTTCAGGATCACGAAAAGTCACCTAAACCCTCCAAGAAATCAAACCCAAAGAAAAAGAATCACCTCTATCCATAATAAAAACTGAATGCACAACAAAAATACACCACATTTCTACTTTCATATTACCAAAAAGGAAAAGAAAAATTCAACTCATTTCTACTTCTTTAATGTGAGAAATCATTCTTTAACGGAATGTCAAGGACTATCTACCCAATCATTGTTTTTTCAGTTAAAACTGATCCAAAATGTTAGCTTAATTATTTTCTCCAAAACAAACTATAAAGCAACTTATTACACTCCGGAATGTCGTAATCATAGAGTGCAATTAACCACTTAAAAAAGCCAATTCCAATCCTTACTTTCTCTGCAGGAAACTCTAAATTTCTTCTTCGAGTAAATCAGTGAAGTGACGTGCAGAACAACATTAATAATAGCAATTTTTTTCTTGAACAACTAGGACGCCAATTGAAAAGTAAGCAGCAAATGCTTGTAACTTGCAGAAAATAATGACTAATACGACCCAGAACAAGGAATACTCACAAAACCATAGCCTTTGGACCTCCCTGTATTTTTATCACTAATTACAACAGCTTCAAGAATCTCTCCAAATGGCTCGAAATAACTCCGCATCGTTTCGCTTTGTGTTTCCCATGCTAATCCCCCAACAAAAACCTTTGTGTAAGTAGTATCACCAAAAGGGGAATTCAAGAACTGAAACCCAGAATTCGAACTTGATCCTGATGATCCAGGACGTGGAATTGATTGATAAGCCATGAAAATTCGAACAATTCAAGTAACTAATTTCAGAATACCTACTTCCACTAAAAAAAAGAAAAAAAAATCAGATCAAATTCGCCCAGAAATCAAATTATCCTAAAATAAACCCAATAAAGACTATACATGGTTATAGAGAGAATCCCCGTATACAGGCCTAGTAGAAATTGAATTTGGAGAATAGAAAAGGGAATACGGTGATCAACCCAACAAATAATAGGGTTCCTCCTTACAAAGAGAAACCCTAAGAAAAGGCTAGATTTGTGGAAGTATATAAGGTGAAATTGGAAGAAGATAATTTACGGGGATCTAACATGGGTTTTTCAGAAGAAGAGAAGAAAAAGAGATCGGTGTGAAATGGAACTTTCAAGAAGATTATATCTTTTTTTTGACACAGAGAAGATTATATCTAAGAAAAGGTAGTTTTCTTTTTCCCTAGAAGAAAAAAATAAAAATAAAATAAATATCTATGGAAGCAACTATGGTTTTTCTATTCAAGGTATAGCAGGAAATACCCTTCGAAGATTCTCAAGAAACAAAGTTAAAGGAGTGGGAGGAAGGAGGTAGGGCCTCTGTTTTCTCTTTTCATTCTCTTCGGAAAAAATGTTTTTGTTTTGTTTGCCTCTTGATTTTCTGCTAAAAAACCCCAATTTAGTTTCATTCCACCAATCGCTTATTTTGTTAGGGCAATTTCTATGGCAATGAACGAACTTATTATTTTGTTGAGCCACGTGGATGAACAAACTATGTTTCCCACTATGGTAAAGGGTTGGGTGTTAGATAGCTTAGCACGCGACTGTAATACAAACGCTGGCGCTCAATGATAAATCGCAGGAGGCCATTGCACAAACGCTGGCGTTTGTAAAAGAGGCGCTGGCGTTTGAACCAAGGTCGCCAACGATTACTTTTTAACGGTCACCGGAACAGCTAGTTTCTACCGGCTAGTTTTTGCCTCTATAAATACGGCTCGAGTGTGATCTCACAAATTCACAACAATCTTTCATCCTATCTATCATTTCTTTCAATTGCTTTCAATTTTCAGACATGAATTTTTTATTATGATTCTTCTGAGGAAGATATGGAGATGGATGAAATGTTGTATGAAGAAGATGAAGAAATGTGTATGGAGTTTTTGCGTCAAATGGATGAAGATGCAGATCAAGATAGAAGAAGGCGAAATTTTATGTTGCAATTACAATCCGGGATCATACCAAAGTCTTTAGAGCCATATGAAGTTGCGACTAGAAGATGGACGTGGCGAGATCGACATTTTTACCATGAAAAGATGATGCATGATTATTTTAATCATGATTGTGTCTATTCCGATGAGGATTTTTAGCGACGATTCCGCATGGGCCGCAACTTGACGCAAAGGATTATTGTGGAGCTTTGTCAGGTACAACCTTTATTTAATTATCAGTATGATGCACGACATGTACGAGGCTTTAGTCCCGAGCAAAAGGTCACTGCGGCCCTCCGTATATTATATTACGGGGTACCAGCGGATTCCACGGATGATTACATCCGTATTGGGAAAACAACTGCCTTTAGGTATCTCAAATTGTCTTGCGAAACAATAGTCGAGCATTTTGGTCCAACCTTTTTAAGAAAGCCTACTCAGGAAGATGTTGAAAGAATAACTGCAGAAAACACAGAGAGGGGTTTTCCAGGAATGCTAGGTAGTCTTGACTGCATGCACTGGACGTGGCATGCGTGTCCAGTTGAATGGGCAGGCCAATATAAGGGTCATTATCCAAAACCAACTGTAATTTTGGAAGCTTCGGCTACTTATGATTGTTGGTTTTGGCATGCCTTTTTTGGACTCCCGGGTTCAAATAACGATCTCAATGTTTTATATAAGTCACCATTGTTTGAAGATCTTAAGAATGGGGTCGCACCGCACTTTAATTTCACCATCAACGGTCATCACTACACTCAGGGTTATTATCTAGCAGACGTAATCTATCCAGAATGGTCAACTATGGTTCAAGCTTATAAACAGGTAGGTTTTGGACCGACTTCGAAGGATATGAAGTACTTTAACAGCCAACAAATGAAATGCAGAAAGGATGTTGAACACGCTTTTTGCATACTGAAAAGGAAGTTTGCCATCGTAGCTGGGCCGACACGCTTTTTTGATATTCAAGAAATGAACAAAATTATGCTGACTTGTATCATTCTGCATAACATGGTCATTGAAGAAACAAGGCGTGACCCAACCTGGACTAGTTTTCCAGATGAAAATTTAACCAAGAATCTTGTGGTAGAGCATGGGCGCCCGACAAGAGAATATAGACTTTCCACTGACAGACTCCAAAACCGGGGAATCTATGGACAATTAAGACAAGATTTAACCAAGCACCTTTGGGGTTTAAAAGGAGCAGCCGATGATGCGCGTGGGCGAGGGAGAGGGAGAGGGAGATATATGTTATTTTCAATTTTAGTGTTATTTTCAATTTAGTATTGTTGTTTATTTTAATTAATAAGTTTTTTAATTTAAAGTTGTTTGTTTAAACGAAATTAAAGTTGTTTGTTTACTTAAAATTGAAATTGAGGCAATTATATTAAAAGTAATTTTAAATAAACGGTTACAATTAAACTAAACTGAACTGAATTAAATTAAACGACTACACTGAATTAAATTAAACTAAACTAAACATGAATTAAAATCAGCTAGCAAGACTGTTGTATTCATCTTCGTTTTATTCTGAGGCATCATCTTCTTCGTCTTCTTCCACATTCACATACTGGCGAGTTTGTTGAGGGGGGGTCTTAAGTTTGTTGCGGGGCGGCTTGTTGTTGTTCGACTTGGAGTTGTTGTTGTTCGGCCTGGAGTTGTTGAGGTTCGACCGCATCCATTTGCTTAGTCCATGCAGCATATTGTCGTTCATTCATTATTGAAGTGTTCAAGGAGAGTAAATTGCTTAGCTTACAATCCCTGTAATATTGTTCTCGCGAAAGATGACTTTTTTGTTGATTATTTATAGCAATGCCATTGTCCCTGACTCTATCTGCTTCTATATGCATCTTGAATTCCTTGTGATCAGCATAATTGAACTCGCTTGAACCTCCTTCTAATGTTGCTCGTTGGGCTGCATCTCTTGATGCTTTTGCAGCTTTCTGACCACCTCCTCTTCTTCTCTTGACGTTGGTGTTAACGTCTAGATTAGTATTGTGTTGTTCCTGACTACATGGAGTTCCATCAGGTGAGGAAGCAGGCCCTCCATTCTGAAAATCCTGCGAGACTGGACCGTATGGTGATCTTGCAGGCACTTGATGACCTTCCAGCAAGTATGGATTAAACTTGTTAAGCACCCTCAAAATGGTGAAACACTTTTCATGTTGGAAGCTGCAACCTTTGTAGGATCTTTGCCACTATTCCCGACATCTTCGTTCCACATCCGGTTCGCCTTCACAGCTTTTTTTTTTGTTCCACATTTGAGTGATCAAAGCTATATATTCACTAACGGCTGCTGAAATTGCGTGAAAACGATGAGACAACCCATCGCCATCACGTCTATTGGGGTTACCTGTTTCTTCAAAAAAAAATGAAAAATCTTATCATAAAAAGTTTTTTTTTCTTGATAAATACCATTGATTTCATCTAATGTATATAATACATAATTTCTGCAAAGTGACTCGTCTTCATCCATCGTATACCTGACAACACGAATTCTTGTTTTTCTTGGTTGTGATTGTTGTATATTTTGTTGTGTTTCTTGTTGTGATTGTTGTTGTGTTTGTTGTGGTGTTTGTTGTTGTGCTCGTTGTTGTGCTCGTTGTTGTGATCATTGTTGTGATCGTTGTTGTGATTGTTGTTGTGAGGATGCCATATCTAGTAGATTGAGTTGATATGAATAGTTTTGTTTGAAAAAGAAAAGAAAAATTAGAGATATGAAATGTATAATTTTGAGGTAGTGATGAAGAAGGTGTTAGTTTTAAGTCCGGAGATGAACTGAATTTATAGGGAAACCAGAAACAGTATCAGCCGTTGGATTGAAGGAGTCGTTGGCGCTTTTAAGAAGAACGCTGACGTTTCAACTTTCAGTGCGCGTTGGAAATAAAAGCGCCAGCGCTGTTGTCTCACGCGCCAGCGTTTGAGGCAAACTCGCCCGTCCTATCATTAATCGCTCGTTACATCATCCAACTCAATGAACAAACCAACAAATTTGTTGGTTTGAACATCCATTTTTCATGTTTGTTGAGTCCATAGTGGGAGAAAAATCAACACACTATCAAGTTTGTTGAGTCCATAGGAACTGCTCTTACTTATTTTAGACTCGTTCCAAGTCTTGTTATGGTTGTTCCAAAGTCTCATTTTGGTTTGCCAGAGGGTTCGTTATGCATGACTGCATCTTTCTCGCTTCAAGGCAAAGGCTCGTGAAAGAGTTCTTCTGAGTGAAAGAAGAATTAGACAAGGGTGTTCTTTTTCTCCCCATCTATTCATTTGCCCTTAAAGTCTCGAGAGTGAAGAAGAATTAGGTGCTTTCCCCCTATATATATTCATGCTTTGCCCTTAAAGTGTCATAAATTTGATGTCTCAAAGGGAATGAGATAGACTATACAGGCTACAAGTTTAATAGACGGGTAATATCCATGTTGCATTTAATGTGTGTCGATGATGGTATGTTCTTGCTGTATTCAGACCAATTCAAATATTAGCTACGTCACTTCCATCATCACAAATTACATGTTCTAGCCAAAAAGTTAACTACACAAGTCCGTCGAGTAATTTAGTAGGAACCTTTCAATAGGTAGACAGTAATATGTGGTCGATATTTTGGGTGTGAAGAAAATGGAGTTGGAGGATAAATACCCCGGAGTTCAGATTTTAAGTCTTGGTAAAAGTTGCAAGTCTCATGAATTCCTTTAGATAAGTTTGATGCAAAGCTCTCAGAGTGAAAGAAATATTACTTCGCATACGCTGAGATGACTATGTTAATACATTATGTTCTTGCCTTGATACCTTTCTTCTATATGGATACTAATGTTAGAGCATTGCTCGTTTGACCCACAAGCCTTGGCCTATCAAGTATATTGTCAAGTTTAGATGCCAAAACTTATGCTTGAGTATCTTGATATATTCAAACTTCGGATTATGTTAGACTTAGGTTATGGAGGTGTAAGATGGAATACTTCTAGTTACCCTTGAAGATGAAGAAGAAAACTAAAGATCACATGAAAACATCATCCGTCGTCAAAGTTTAGTCTTTGAAAATCTAATTTCCTTCTTATGATAATCACCATATCCATCTATATGTAAAAAAAACGAAATAGCAAAGAAAAGTCTTGACTTTAGGTTGAGAGACTTGACCACTAGAATTGATCAAACTGTCAAAGGAATGAAGTACACGAGTAGAGTTTTACTACTCACTGTATGATTTTCGAAAAATTATTGGCTTGGCTAACTTTTGAATAAATTCATGCCCAGACACCATTGAGTATTCTTAGTCCTCACTGTTCAAATTTCGAATTTAGATGTGACCTTTGGAAACTGCCCATCTTTCGAAAGTAAAAACTATTACTAATATATAGGTTTCGAAAATTGTATTACCTAACTTCTGAAAGTTGACGTCTGAAACTATTTGAGGATAACTTTCGAAACATAAGGGAATCATGTTCAAAATCTCTGGGACCAAAAATTATATATATGTAAGTTCATGATTCGATAAATACCGCTATCACTCAAGGATGGATGTTCTAACATATTCTACTTAGCATCCTGACTATGTTAGCAACACTAAAACATGATCAAATGATCATTTTGATTATGTCAAATATTCTCAGGAAAATCGATGACAAGTAAGAAGAACTATATATTAGTCAAGTAAAAGTTATTTACAAAACTAACTGGAAAGATTATTAATAGTTTAAAAAGATTGTTGATTCTATGATTAGTGTAAATATTTGTGAGTCTGTTATAACTCAAGACTTAATTTCTAGTGTCCTTAAAATATGAATAAACCAAGACCATATCTTAAACATTAATAAATGGTAGATTTTCAAGTATGTCATATCGGAAACAATATCTTTGCCATTAGTGCAAATGAGTCATTCATGGTTGTATACAACCTATAAAAAAACAGCAAAGTAATTTATATAAAAACAAATAAAAATGATGTATTTATTTTCGAAAAATTCACCTAGTTTAACACACATCCGAGTTACCTTAATTTTCAAAATAACAACCTTGGTCGAAAATTATAAGTAGGAAGTCTCAGCAAACATCATAACTTATCTCATTATATACTTGTGCGATAAGTTGCAGGGTGGCTTCGCCTATTACCCTTTGCGGCTTTTAAAGTCTTCTTCAGGGTTCGAGAAGCCTCAAAGTATTTGTACTTAAGTAGAAGAAAAACTGGTTCTTTATCTTTTCAGGTTTTTTTTTTACATTCAGATAGTTTTATCTTTCTTGATCTTAAGATCAGGTTTATCATAAGTGAAAAAGCCGGGGTCTAACAACCACACCCAATATTTAGTTAGGCAATCTATATGAAATACCTCCAATATAATTCCGAGAGAATCAACTAGACGGTCAGACTCAATCAAGGAAATATATCCAAGAGTTATATCTTTGTTTCTCAATGTAATCAGCAAATCAAACAGATATAAATCCGCGAGCCTGATTATTATGAGAAACAACTTGAACGGTACCAAAGACCAATATTCAAGTGTCAATCAATTTTAATCAACAACCAAAGGTTGGATTTACCAATTGATTGAACTACGGACAACCTGTGATATTTCAATTATATAAACAAATATAATGCGGAAAAGAAATAACACATACACCAGAAGTTTTGTTAACGAGGAAACCACAGATGCAGAAAAACCTCGGGACCTAGTCCAGATTTGAACACCACACTGTATTAGCCTACTACAAGTTAACTTCGGACTGGAATGTAGTTGAGCCCTAACCAATCTCACACTGATTAAGGTACAGCCGCGTTCCTTACGCCTCTGAATCCCAGCAGGACTCTACGCACTTGATTCCTTTAGCTGATCTCACCCACAACTAAGAGTTGCTACGACCCAAAGTCGAAGACTTGATAAACAATTTTGTCTCCCACAGAAAAGTCTATTTTGATAGATAAATCATAGAAATAAGTACGAAGTTTTTTTTCCGTCTTTTGATAAATCAAGGTGAACAGGAACCAATTGATAATCCGGTCTTATATTCCCGAAGAACATCCTAGAAATATCCATCACCTCACAATAACTTAACTATATGGTAGTAGAACAAGTTATTGTGGAATCACAAAGAATGAGACGAAGATCTTTGTGATTACTTTTTATATCTTACCTATCGGAGATAAATCTCAAGAAAATCTTAAAGAAGATAGTACTCAATACGATAGAACATGTAAGATCAGAACACGCAACTACTGAGAAAATAGTTGGGTCTGGCTTCAGAATACCAATGAAGTCTTTAAGTCATTAACCTATAATGGTTTTAGGAAAAATCTAGGTCAAAGGAGAATCGACTCTAGTCGCAACTAGTATTACGCAGGAGGTGTGGGGATTAGGTTTCCCAGTTGCTAGAGTTCTTCCTTATATGGTCTTCAAATCAGGGTTTGATAACTTTGTAACAAAGCAATCAATATTCACCGTTGGATGAAACCTGATTTAAAATTCAAGCTAATATATTTCCACCGTTAGATGGTCTTAGCTTGTTACACACAAATGAAATATACTTTCATTTAGATATGGGTAATCGTACCTAAACGTGTATATTGAGTTGGCTCAATAACAGTTAACCGAAGTTAGCCATATGAACACTTTTGTGTTAACCATGTTCATCTTATCACTTCTAAATCAAATGAATCTAATTGTGTTACTCATAGAGTTGTTCAATTGTTTATATTCTCATAGAAGTATACAAGACACAATTGAAGCAAAATCGGATTGATTCAAAAGAATCAGTTCATGAACATTTTAGCCACGATTTGCAAAGATTGCATTCCTTAATATATAAATGTATTTGTTCATGAGTATGAAAACATACTTAGCCGATTTTAGAACTTAACCACATATGTTTGCAAACGGGTACGCAAACTTAAGTTCCGAACTTAATCCTTTCCGACAGTTCGCAAACGGGTATGCATACTGTCGTTCCGGACCGAACTCAGGTGAATAAGTTTGCAAAAGGGTATGCAAACTTAGTTCCCAGACTTTGACAGTTAAAACCGTTCGCATACGGGTATGCATACTTGGTTCCCGGACCTGAATTACTTTTACAACAGTTTGCATACGGGTATGCATACTGTGTTATATCCAGACAATGATTAATTGTTATAAACTCCCATTTCAATCATTGAAACATTCTTAGAAGACGACAATAGCTGTCTCACACAAACTATTAGCTTATAAGCAATTTTCAAGTGATTGAATGATCAATACGAAACATTCCGAGTCTACATCAAATGATTATCTCACACAAATCATGTAAGATGTTACCAGGTGATTTTCACATGATCATCTTTTGACTTTCGTCAAGAATAATGATGAACGTAGTTAAAGCTAAAAGCTTTCCAACACATATTTCGAGAAAGATATAAGCGAACTCAGCTCGAAATATCAAATGTGTATAATGTAAAGTCTATATATCTATACGACTTTGTCTCAATAGGAGATAGAATAGAATAGACTTCTGAGTGATAGATGAGTTCAAGTCTCCACATACCTTTTATTCATGAAGTTCCACAAGCTCCCCTTAGTAGTTCTTTGTCTTCAATCGATGAACGCCATGAAGTCTAAAGCTCAACTACACATTCTATCCTAATCCGAGACATAGCTATAGGTAGACTAGAAATCAAGACTTATAGTTTTGACAACTAAACTTGACAAACAAGCTTGAGATAGCAATGCTTGCGAGTTTGACCGAGCAGTGCTCTAACAAAAAGTTTATTCTCTTCTGGTATAATACCACTCAAGAAAGGTTAAGAAAACTTACCAGATTCTGTAAACATCCTTTGGAATCTGAGGATATAATTCATATTGGCGTATTAACCAATTTTAGTATGTGAGGCCATTATCGAGTACCTACAAGACGTTTAGTTGGCTTACATCCAGTGGTCGTAGTTAGGGTATCAGGGATTCACTAGTTAACGAAGAAAACTTGTCTTATAAGTCACATCCTGTTGTGATCCAAACTAAGTTTTCATAATCATACAATTTTTCCTCTTGAATGTGATGATTTGATAATCTAAAAGGAAAATCTTATGCGTCTGGCTGAGGCCTGGGTAACGATAGTTTTTCGATGGACCGTGGAGCAACTCTTTGACAGTAATGGACCCCTGTTAGGGGATTTATGTGCGTTAACTACTAATTGGTTGTAGGCACATCATGGATACTATACTGCTGAAGCGGGATAACTCGTGCTAGTATATTATGTCTCTACTATATTGGACCGAAATCTGATAGTAAGCGAGAGTGTAACGGTTTATTTTGGTGAGTATTCAAATTGGACTAGGTCCAACTGTTTTATCCAGTTCAAAATTCCCTCGTCAACAAACTTCTATCCACGTGTGTCACTTTTATTTTTGTTATTTCGTATTATATTGATTTTCTTCTTTATAATTAAAATTAAAAGTCTTAGACACATTGTCTATTTTGTGATCATCTCTATCTCCATAAGATCATTTAAGGCGTGCCTTGAATATGTTAATCAAAAAGGATTTATAGCATACTGGATTCCCTCGTCTTTTCAACAAATATGGTACCTAAACAAGTGTTGCAAAAGCTTGACAGAACCGTTCGAAACTTTTGGTGGGGGCATTCTAGGGGACCCATGAAAAAATTACATTTTTTTTAAAGTAGGTCTAGTTTACTACGTGTAAATAAAAACGTAGCTAGGGACTGAGAAAACTTGAAGATTCAATATAACGTTAGTCGTAAAACTATTACGGGGGTTCATTCATGATATTAAGTTGTTACGGGAAACTTTTTTAGAGTTAATATCGTAAAAAGTCCAACTTATGGACTTGCTAAGGATCCTCAAAAAAGTTCTAGTACTTATGAGGCTATATTGTGCCATAGAAATGGTTTTATGGGTGGATGTTTATGGTTAATTTGTGATATAAAGACTGTCAACATATGGACTGACCCTTGGATTCCATCATTATACACACTGAAGGCTCACACTCCTTTCGTTTATTCTCTTTGGGTTCACAGAGTCTATGTTAATCTCACTAGCTACTAATACTTGGAACATGGCTAGATTTCATCATATTTTTGACAACATGGTGTTTGCTCACATATATTTTCATAATCAAGCTATGTGACATAAAAGTTGATGATAAGATGGTATAGACTTTAATTAATCACGATGATTCTGTATCAGAATTATAACAGTAGATCCTTACAAACAATACATGTGAGTCTTCTTTATACAACAACACTGATTTTCCTTGGTTTGAATTGCACATAGAATTTATCTCTTCCATATGATTATATATCTCTTTTATATGATTATATATTTGTATTCGTGTTATTTATAAAATTGATAGACTTATTAATTGGATACCAATAAAATGTTCATTTTGCAACAACATTGTCGAAACTATTAATCATTTATTATTGCCCCATCTTGCAAGTTGTCTAATTTTCTTCACCTTTTAGATTTAGAGGCGGGAGTTCTCCTAATACTACAACTAAGAATTTCATTCAAAGATAGTCATCAATAAATGACGATGATTATAATTTCTTTTTGGGAGGTTGCATTCTCTGAGCCATATGGAAAGCTTGTATTTGAGTTATACTCCCATTATCCTTTTCTTCCAGTTATATTCGTTTTGCTGCTCCTTCTTGGTTTTTACCTAACCACCCATACATCAAGATCAATGTCGACGCTTGAATTCATGAAGGTACCATTGCAGGTGAAACTGTCATCAAACAACATGATGGGGCTCATATATGCAGCTCGACCGTAGTGTTTTCTATTGAACCCCTCACTGCTGCTGAAGCAAATGGTGTCCTCCCAGTTACCAAAATAGTTGTCTAAAATAATTTCATTCCATTATAGAAAGTGATTGTAGGTGTTTGTGAGTATATTGGATGGTTCTTCTTTTTGCATCTCAATTAAAATAATTTGTATGAGTGAATAAATTAAATAAATTGCTAGCCACATCTTTAGTTTCCTTTGGGTACAAAAGGAGAAAATTGTTTTGCTCATTATCTTAGAAAATGTGTTGCAAGATGCATTGTCCAAGAAGTGTGGACATCTTTCCATCCCCTTCTTATATCTTCTCAAAGGTAAATATAACTCTAGCTCTGGACTAACTCTTTGTTTTTTGGATTGCTACTTTTTTTGTTAGTTTTTTTTTCTTTTCTTTTAAGACTGGTCATAAAAATAACATAACAATGAAAAAAATGACGATACATGTAATTTAGTATTTAACTTTTATGTATCTCCCAAATATGTTAACGTATATGTAAATACATGAATACAAATAAAGGAAAATGTGTTTAGTTAAAGCGATTTCTATTACCAGTTTAACTTATGCTTTTATATCTTCCCTTTTCAAAGGGACTAAGAAAAAATTGTAACCGCTAATTAATTTGAATCAGAATTAAAATTCAGCCGCCGAAATTTTCGCAAAAATTCCATATGAACTGATACACACAATTTAGTA
>JAJJMB010009125.1:0-214172 GCA_023531105.1 Papaver atlanticum | reverse complement strand
CATATTCCCAAAATATTAGCTTCAAATACATTATCGATTGGTTTCTTTATAAAAATAGCACCGTAAAGAGATAATATAAGAATAAAAAGTTGAAGGGATCATCCCTCTCAATTAAGGGGTGGGATCCCTCTCAGTTAAGAGGGAAGATCCCTTCAACTTTTGTTAATCTTTTTCTCAGTTAAGAGGTAGGTTCCATTCACACTTTTATTCTCACATTTTAGGCGTCTAATTTGTAAATAAGAATCAAAATGATATCCAATTTGTATATAATATTTTGGGGATAAGTTCTGCATACCTACCGAAACGTATAACACCACCGTCTATCAATCTTAATTTCAACGGCTCAAAGTAGGAGATGGTGATATTATACGTTTCGGAATATGATCATTTTGGGTAGGAATATATAGCTTTGTTAAAGGAACTTATCACGAAATTCTAGCTTCAAATCCGTAACCGTTTAGCTTTTATTTACCAAAATAACGCCTAAACTATGAGAATAAAACTGTGGAGGTATCCTTAATCCTCGAGGGATCCTTCTTCCCCAAGTACATGTAGCCCCAATCTATACGACTAATTTCCAACAACATTGTGGATAGGGATCAAAAATCTGTCCCCACGAACACTCTCTCTACGAAAGCGACCCTCACCAAAAGACGATGACGAGTGGTTGTGACAAAAGATTGATATTTTCTTGAAGAGGTAAATAAATAATTTTGTCAATCTTCCGTGACTTTTGCCTAAACTACTCTCAACCCTTGGCTTCAATGAACAACATAGCTCATATGATTTCGGCCAGATATACAGACGAAAGCACGAGTCTAACCATTTTACCCATTACTGTTAACTGTTTACAAAAGAGTCGCATTCATGATCCAGTCTTAGCGATTAGGTCCAAAAAATTGTTGTTGCCTACAAGTTACAATCACATAACTTGGTTATTGAGGAGGGGACCATATTGATCATTTTCTTTCATTCGCGATCAATCCATGCACATTTTTGTTAAAACTCTGATCAACATCCATTCCTCAAAAGCCTCGGATTATCAAATAGCTACACGTAGCGTTCAGTCGTTCACTCCAAAACCTAGCTGGAATTTATTCTCGATCAGTATTCATAATGGAGTTTTCGGTGTTGGCAAATTAGGAATTTTTCTTCTTTCTTATTTTTGGCAAACTGCACTACAATCTCAAACTTTCGGTGTCATCCGATGTTGTTTTCACTCGCCAGTAGTATCTGTTCTTCTTTGGTACAATATCCTTTGCGTGGCTTCTCTGCTCTCTTGCTTCTTTTGTATTTCAAAATCTGAAAGTCATCCCTCACAGATAAAATACACCGAGAATCCAGTTTTAGAAATCTTTCGATCATGGAATCCACCGTTCTATTTACCCACTAATTTTTTTTAATTTTTTGATGAATTTCAGGATTATTTTATCTGTGAGTGTAAAAAAATTCTTTAAGATAGGCCTAAACAAAAAAAAGTGAGTAAATAAACACCCTCATGGACTCATGTGTACCTGTATTGGACCTTCCGCATAGCTACTTTGTTCACTCCTTAGTAAAGGGCCCCTTTAATCTTATGCCTTCGGAACTTAATAAAATTGGGAAACTTAACACAACAGTCTAGTGAATCAAGCTTCACCTACTCGTGCTTCACCCTCATACACTTGCTCAATCTGAATCAAGCTTCACCTACAGTCGTCAGACTGTAACAATTTTGACCTTTATGTCCCAGCTCAAGCATACATCGGTCAAAAGAAACAGATTAACAAGTTGAAAGAGAAATGCCAAGCCGGTAAAGTGTTTCCATAACAAGAGAACGGGAAAAGAATTCCATAATTCAGTCACAGAGGAGAAGCTACACAAGCAGAAAAGTAAGGACGGATGGGTTTAGAAATATGTGGTACTTAAAAGCCCAGTATTAATGTGGGTTTATAGATTCCGGAGTATAGAGAGAGAGAGGCAGAGGAACCATTTTTTTGGGGACGATGGTTTTTTTTAAGGGGACCATGTTTCAATTTTAGGAGGACATTTAGAAGTAAAGTGAAGCCACCCCTTATCCACATATTTTAGTTAATGATCAAAATACCCTTATATTATTTTAACTTTTTTTTGTAAAAAAATAAATAAATTATTTTTTAAATAAAAAAAATTAAAATTTTTAAATAAATATTTTTTTTTCCAATTTTTTTTCTTCTTTTTTTTAAAATTAGCTTTGGTTCGACAAGTACAAATTCGCAAGTATTTTTCTCGCAAACCCTTTAGCGATATGCAAATTCGGAGGTATTTTCCGACAAATCCATTACTTTTAATTTGTTTTGATTGAAAAAATCGATTAGAAATCATCAAATTAGGTTTGAAATTTTAATTACAGAGTATTGTTCGGTTAGGAGTAGTTTAAAAAAACCCTAGTTTTTTAACTGAACTCCCTGAAACATAGAACACCAAGAACACGTCGGTTAGAACGAAAAATTTCCTTGCAAACCGAACTCATAGTTCGTTGCGTTCGCAAAAGTTTTAGAAATTTTGTACCTAACCGAACTTTGAGTTCGGTCCGTTCGCAATTTTTTTAGAAATTTTTTACTTAACCGAACTCCTATCTGAAAATACACTGAACAGGGTTCGGTTATGTTCATAAAAATCTTTGCAAACCGAACTTTTAGTTCAGTGCGTTCGCAAAAGTTTTAGAATTTTTTTACTTAACCGAACTCCTATCTAAAAAAACTTTTATATATTTTCTCTTAGCCGAACTTTGAGTTCGGTCCGTTCTCAATTTTTTTAGAAATTTTGTACTTAACCGAACTTCTATCTGAAAATACACTGAACATGGTTCGGTACCTGGCACCAGAGGCGGTTGGACTTCTCGCGAGGGTTCAAAGAGTCATGCACAATAATGTCATGACTCCTGATTCGAGAGAGTTTGTGTTTAAGAGGATAGGGTTTGCTATTCAAAAAGGGCTTGCGGCGCAGCTTGTTGCTCGCTTGCCTGCTATGTAACTGTTTTTTTTTTGTTATATTGATCGTTATATTCATAATTTTTTTTGCAAACCGAACTTTCAGTGCGGTGCGTTCGAAAAAGTTTTAGAATTTTTTTACTTAACTGAACTCCTATCTATTTTTTCCCCTAGCCGAACCACATACAAAAAAATACAAAAAATTAAAAAAGATATTTAAAAAATTTGAAAAAAAGAAAAAAGAAAAATTATAATTATAAAAAATTAATTACTTAATTAAATATTTATTTAATTAATAAAAGGGTAACTTAGTCATCTCCACCTTTTAGATCACCCCTTATAATCATAGGAAAGGTGGTCTAATCAAATCATGGTCCTCTCAAAAAAATCATGGTCCCCAAAAAATCGTTCAGGCAGAGAGCATAAGATGAAGCAATATACGATGAGCCCAGTATAGAGTATAGATTGCAAGGCTTGGAAAACTATGATGGGCGAAACTTAGGTAGCTCTGATGATAACCCACATATACGATCAAGCAATTGAACCCATGGATAACATAAGAACAAGCACTGTGGTGGCCATAACGTGGCTTCATCTCTAGAATGTGAAGAAGAGCAATTGCTATGGTGATCACGTTCTCCACATTCTATAGTAGATAGTTCAGCTTAAGCTATAGCGCATTACAATATATGTAGCACGGACGGCCTGGATATATAGTAGATAGTTCAGCTTAAGCTAGCACATCTAATTTAACTCCTTTAAAATCCTAAGTCATATACGCTCCCACGTCGCACGGTGACCCTCACCCTCCCCTCTCCAAATTACAGAGAAATTCTCTCATTTTACGCCATGTCATTCCTAATTTTTCTCTTCATCTCACCATGTCACTTGCCATCTCATTCCTACGCTAAAAACTTAAAACTTTTGTAATAAAAGAAGAAAAAAAAACCTAAATACCAAAACCAAAACCAAAAAGAAAAAGAAAAAACTAACCGAAACAGAAGAAGTCTTCGTAAATTGGCTATTACCAAGTAGTTTGGAAGAGAATTTCTAGGAAGTTGTTACGTTTGGAAGCAGAATCGAGGAAGGAAAAAGGGGTTCTCTGAGAATCACAAGTAAGTTTCTCTAAAACTTGATTTTCTAGGGTTCTTTAAGTACTCTGTTTTTTTAGGGTTTTTTTCTTGATTAATTACGTTTTTATTGATTGATTGATCTTACATTATTTAAAGTTTCAATCTTTATATCGTTTTAGTCGTTAAACGAAGATTATAACTAGTACAACCGTTGCCACGGTGGGAGGGCCGACCGAAGAAGAATCTGAAGATGGGGTTTGTCTGCGACTACTTTCGCCCCATTTCAGAAAAAGTGGTACTTTCACCTCGTTTCAGAAAAAGTGGTACTTTCACCCCGTTTCAGAAAAAGTGGTACTTCCGTTTCAGAAAAAGTGATACTTTCGCTCCGTTTCAGTAAAAGTGATACTTTTGCCCAATTTCAGAAAAAGTGATACTTTCGCTCCGGTTCCTGAAACGGAATGTGAAAGTATCACTTTTCCAGAAACGGAAAATTAGTCGATCAATAAACCAAAATATGGTTGCATGATGTGTTATGCATCCTTTGTGGTGGTTTGCATAATGGCCATGCATTCAATTTTCGAGAATTGTGCCTAAAGTGAAAGTATCACTTTTCTTGAAACGGAGTGAGTACATCGTTTTATTAGTTGCAACGGAAAATTAGTTGATGCATAAACCAAAATATGGCTACATAAAGTATTATGTATCATTTGTGGTGGTTTGTAACTTTGCACAATGGATATACATTTAATTTTCTAAAATTGTGCCTAAAATGATAAACACCTCCGAATTTTTTGTAAAAACTCTAAATTTGATATTGTTGTTTGTACTCATTGCGTAGATTTTTTTAAAACATTTCCGACAAGATAAAATTTGTAAAATTCCAAGGCACGGATTTTTAGATATGTTATATTAAAGTTTGGTTGCCAATTATACCCCTAAAAAAATAGAATATATAAGGACTTATAGTACTTATAGTAATTGGACAAAAAGGGAGGGATATTTTGGTATTATCAAGTGCACACTACCAATTTTTTTATATCAAATTGTAAATTTATGTGAGGTTTCATTTTACAAAAAAGTGGCCATAAAAGAGACTCTCTCCCTTCGGACCCTCCGGTCGGTCGGCCCAATTAGATTTGATTAATGATTAGTAGATGGTCTAATTGGCTTATGAGGTGTGTTTCTCACTGATATGTTTTCTGTGGTGGTTGAATGGCGAATTCTCTTTAATTTTCCACGAGCGACAACAGAAGGAATTGGAGACCCTGTATGGGACATAGCTATGTATGCGAGATATTAACTAAAATTTCAAATGCATGCTCACACTAAATGCACACCACCAATTGACTGGTTTCGCCATTTTGTTTGTGACAGGCATGGACCAGCTAGACTTCGAAATTACGGTTAAAAGTAGCTAAGAGTCAGTGGAGTGATACTAATTGTATGACTGAAATTTGATGAGGCATCGAATTGTAGAAGATGTGCAGCTACATGTGGTGATAATAGGTGCTTTACCTCCGGTTGATTTTCTTTTTTACCAACAAGTGAGTACAGGTAGCACTAGATAAACTTGGACATTTAGTCTTTGGACAAGATAGGTAGATAACATTTTGACACAATAGGCCTTAATTTGGTGACAATAATTTCTGTGATTTCATTGACAAAAATACAATATGAGTTCTCTTTAATTTTCTGTTCGACTCATTTTTAGGATATTATACAGCTCAAGCAAGAAAGAAAGCACAAGCCTGTAGAACGAATCCTGTTCAAGTAAGGTCATCATTTATGGATTACTCGATCACCTGAAAAAGATACTTAGATTCAATATTCAAAATAAATCAGAAATCCATTTAAATTTCTGTAGATTGAGCTTAATTTTGTGCTGTTTTTGAGTTCCTAATTTAACTAGGATTGGCATCAGGGAGGTGCTATAACTTACTGTAAGCTTACATAGATATACACATACAGGGTTTTATGATAGTTCTGAAAATAATTTTTTCCGGATCAGCAGTAGCATGTCTAATTTTGTGCCCTTTCTTCAACTCTCATCTCTTCTCAATTCTCTTTATTTTTTCTGCTTTACTATTGATTTATCAACAGCAATTCAACATACAAAGCCTAACCAATTTTTTTAGCATTCGAATTATGGTTTTATATCAAGCAGGGTTTCCTCCTTAACTCTTTTCTGTGGTTTTTTGATTTTGTGCAATCTTCTTAATTCAGTGGAAAAATAAATTAAAAGAAAAACTTCTGTAAGAAAAGAAAAAAAAAACTAAAACCAAACTGGTGGCAGAACCATCATGATTAAGAGAAACCTCATGCATATGAGTTTTATCAGGCTATGAAACAAAATCTTCAAGCTAAACAATTTTGTATCGTTAGCAGCTGTGACTTGATAAGAAACTAAACTAAACAATTTTTTGTAGTTTATCACCTTTCCGGTGATTGTATCCTTATTTCAAGTCTTGAAGTGGTTCGATTTTGTATTTGTTTTTTTTTCTAATTATAATTTACTAGATTTATGCCCGTGCTACGCACCGGGCATTTTTTTCTTCTTTTGACTTGGTGTGTTGCGGGGCTTCGTCGCGCCCCGTGGAGATGCATTTTGGATTTATTGTGCGCGGGGCGTCGCCCCGCCCCCTGACAATGTATTCTTAATTTGGTGTGGCGGGACAGATATTTTAAATAGGTTGAGAAAAGATGGAGAATATGTGGATTTGATTAAATTTTCCCTTTTTATTTTCGCGTAAATTTACTTTTTCCTTTTATTTTCGCATAAAATATGTGTGAAATATGAAATAGGGTTTTTTTCTTCTTTTATGTATTAACTTGAAAAACAGGGTTATAATATGGTAGGTATCCGACTTCCAAATCGAATTTGGAATTCCATAAAATTCCAAACACGTTAAGTTAAGAATTTTTTAAACCAATTACACGTTTCCAAGTGTCCTCACCAAAACGCTCGTTTCACAAAACTCTAAAAAGACCTATTTAGGCCAATAAGAAGCGAGGGTTTCCTCAACGTTCAACGTGGGAGCTTTAATTGTCTAGATATTTTCTTTTAACTTGGTGGGTCGGGGGTCTTCGCCCAGCCCCGTGACAATGCATTTTCGATTTGTTGGGCTTCGCCCCGCCCCGTGGCGATGTATCTTTGATTCGGTGTGACTCGGCGTATACATTAAATAGGTGGAGAATAAATAGGGAATATGTGCGGATTTTGTTAAATTTTTCTTTTTTATTTTCGCATACATTTATTTTTTTCTTTTTATTTTCGCATAAAATATGTGTGAAATATGTGGGTTTTTTCTTTTTCTTGTATATATTAATTTGGAGAAAAAGTCTATGCACATATCTGGCCATCCGAAGCGAGTTAATTCAGTATTTCTAAGAGGTGGATGGTCTGAGTTCCGTACGGTGTTTGGATTACTTCTCCCTGCTATTCAAGAGAGAGTCTGAAGATATCCTTAGCGATATTTATATCATATACATCCTAGAAACCACAAGACTCAAGTAGTTCAAGTTATATTCGAACGATGGTGGAATACTACAAACACATTCTTTTTTCTTGTAATTAAATTTTTAGATTGTGTTTTTTGTTTTATAAAATTCAACAAACTCTAATTATGAATATGTTGTAAAATAGGAGTTACACAGCATAGGGAGTGCACCATCACCGGATAATTGTCTAACATTTTGAAACTCATATTCTTTATCCACAACATAACTTAATCCACTGGCTGGGGTACTAGTAGATCCTTTGGGTTTTCTGTTTCTTTTTCTTTTCTCATTCATATTTGTTTAGGAAGTAAAACTGAAGATAATTTTGTTAAACTAGCGAAGAGAAAAGAAGAGAACATAAGAGAAGAAATCTCAGATGGGAAGGGAATATATGAAGCGGTGCGATATTTATAGGCGTTACAAAGTTGACCGTTGGCGATATTAATTCGAACGTTGGCGTTATTGTTAATATATGAGCGATATTCATAGTAGCGCTGGCGATAAAGACTTTATCGTTGGCGATGTTATCAATTTCGTTCGTTAAAAACTTTGTCGCCATGTTGTTTTCCCATAGTGGCACAACTAATTTACCATGCCACCTTGTATGTTAAACAAGTTATTTTAACCTTGTGCAAAGGAATAGGCCTAAGAGGGCATCTTGTAATCATAACAAGCAACAAAACTATTAAAAAAAAAACAGTGTCTCTCACACAGTTACGTATGATAAAAGAAGCGTGGAGAGCATGGAGAGTGCCCTCATTATTTATTCATCAATTTTATTACTTCGTTTATGTCGTGCACTGCATAGAGAAAGACGACAAAAGAAATTAATCAAAAACAATCTCAAAAAGATCAATAGACACCAATTTTCAAACAAATTTAGTACCCAAGGGTTACGTCCTCAGCAAACGAGAACATTTATTTTCAATACTCCTCTTATTTCCAAAATTCAATCTTCACAGCTCACCGGTCGTTCCAAATTTCAAAATTTGTTCGAACATTTTGGGTAGTTTTCCCGTGGATATTTTTGATGAGTACAAGAGTAAGTTAGGCACGTCCTAGATTAGGCTGCATGTAATTCATGCGCGTTCTTCTTCTTTTCTATTCAAAATTATGGACATCTTTCTTTTACATGAGAAGACCATATAAGTACTGCATAATACTATTAAAACTAGTGTATTGTTTGACCCTCCAGCTGAAATGTTTGGTAGTCAATATCAACAAAAAGTCAATATAAGTGCAATTGACTTATAAATGTTTGAGAATTCGTATTTAATGATCACTTTCTGCCAAAATAAGGAAATTCAGTTATTTAATATACCCATTAAGTCAATTCTGGGCCTCTTTTCTTCAAACGAGGAGAAAAATGAGAAGAAAAATGAATCGCAGTTCGGCAGCTTCTTGAGTTTTAAGTGTATATAGGTCTAAACAGAGTCAACTCAAAGCCATGTTCAACGATTTAGCTCGTGGATATCTTGTACGGCTGTTCATCATTGGAGCGAATTATATATATATTGATGTAATGTAATGGTGGACATAAGATGGTACAATACTGTTTCTACATTGTGATATATACTTCTTCTAAATAAGTTTGATAACGATATTGACCCGTCAATTGGAAAATGGTAGGCAAATATTTGGCGGGCTACGACTTATCAGAACACAATAGCAACTACTTCCTCCGTTCGAAATAGGTCTATCGTGATCGACAAAGAAAAAAAGTTCATAGGTTATGCCTAAATAAAGTAGACGGAAGAATATTGTTTTTATGGAATTTCTTGGCAGACAGCATATGCGACTATAATGTTGCATACTCGACGCTGATGTTGGTTCCTAACATGTTAATGGTCTAGTTACGGAAGATAAATAAATTAATAAAATTGAGAACTCTGGGTGCAGTTGTTAATTTTTGACAGCATACGAGTAGAGATAATGGAAAATTTGACATTCAAACCACAAAAGTATCTACGTCCTCTCAGTCGCCGCTTTTTTCCGGTTCATCTATTTTTTTGGCAAAAACAAACATACGTTCAAAATAATTAAACGAAATACACAAGAACCATATACAAGACTAGCCCTGCCATAACATATTTCTTCATTATCATTTATTCCAAAATTTTAAGATCTGTTTATAAGCAAAGCAGCAAGGTGAGTGGAGTAGCTTAGAACTTCGAAGTCTGAGAACGACGCATGCATTTTAACAGGAATCATGAACCTAAAAGTTTTCAACTATAACCATGCAGATAAGACGACGTGACTTGACAAAATAAGAACTTTTCAAATGGGGACTCATCGATCACTGCATATCAAGCGAAGTTAGATGGTGACGAGGTTTAGTTAGCAGCGTCATGAGGTCTAGTGGTCCATTTGATAAATCACTAGACGTCCATTCAAATTGTATCTAAACTTGCCACCAGGTTTTCGCCATTAGTGCTACTTAAATCACACTTCATTAATTCACGTCATATGCAAATGAATCGTCCGATAAGATCTACGTTTGAAAACCTATGAGCTTAGCTAATGACAGCTGATCACCCTGATGAAGATGCTGAAATCATTTTCCCGCTTTAAATGAATGTGTGAAAATAATAAAAGAAACTGGATAACAAGTTTACATCAGTGCATGAAGCTACTTTAGAATGACCGCCAAAATGATCTAGATATCATTATGCATTTAATGATAAACAATTAATGGTGCAGCATTATATGGTAGTAGTAGATTTCATAGTTTAATAGAGTCAAATACTTTGATAGAGTAGTAGCATATCTCATGATAATCACCCTTAGATATTAAGACCCGTTCTTGCCCTGCATGAGTAATCTTTCCCACTGGTATCAATTTCAAGCAATATGGATCACAGTAGTCAGTCAACAACTTAAAATCTCATCCCCTCGTTGCCCAACAATCACTATATTTTTCTAATTTAGCTTATTTCTGGGCTAAAAAGAAAAAGAAAAATGATAGTATCTTCTCCCGGAAACTGGATGAGTATTTATCAAGAACTTTAAAACTCATTTTATGCATTTTTTTTTTTTAAATTTTGATTGGCATTTTATGCATTATTTTCCAATAATACCATTGTAAAATTGCTAACCGGTAACTATATCTATGTTCGGAACTCGTCAACATAAATCAATGATCCACTACTGAAAACTCATAATAAAGAGCACCATTTGGATTTGGTAAAATGTTATAGTCAGTGAAAGATACGTCTAAGGAAAACTGTTATGTTCATGAAAAATCGATCAATAGTCAATTGCAAAGAATAAATCCACAACGATTAAGAGATATGCATTGTAATATGAAAAGAATAAGTACTCGTTTAACATTCATTTACGTTTAAGCTTAAGACTTTAAGACTAGTGTTGGTGGCTTTCTTAATCAAGTAATGCTTTAGCACACATATAAATATCATTTTTCTTGTTTTTGAAGCATATAAACACTTTCTATATTATTGAAGTGGGATACACGAAATTATCTCAAAAATTAGTGTAATACCTCATAATTTTGGTGACATGGTGTCTGGGTCGTGGAAGCACCCTCGTACCATGGTATGAGACCAAATGGTTTTCCTTGAAACGATGATTTGCATGGGAGTTTATTTTAGCCAAACAGGGGCAAAATTCACTGAAAAAACAGACTAGCTAATCTCAGTCTCAGCCATGAAAGTAAGCTCACTCTGACACCCCCCATATTCCCAACAAATAATCATAAATTCTCATAATTATTCGTGCAACCAGAATTACTCTAGACACCGTCCTTTTTTATTATTCTGCAATCTTTTTATTCCTTTAATTTACTTTAAATTAGAATGTCAACGAATTATGACTTCACGCGGCCCTATGAATCATATGGTATCTTGTTCCTCTTTGTGCCACAAGCGAAATTGAACTTCAAAACTTAGGTTAGGAGCAAGCATGCATAGATTTTTTGGTGCTCTTTTAAGTGAACTTTGAAGGATTGTACGATAGGCCGATAGCTCAGTTGTTATTTCTTGTATTTCCACCACTGAGCGGGGATCTATTGACTATGCTCCGATGATGGCTCAGTGCACTTAAAAGCCTAAATGTGTTCTACTTTCAAATCACACATCACGTTGATTTTTCTCCTTTTTGTCATTGTTTCGATGCAAATTTCATAGCATGAGCGCATAACGAAACGCTTAATTTCAACAAATCCCGCTTGAGCTTAGAAGTTTTCAATCTTTTTATATATTCAAATCAAGTTCCATCCATCCCCATTATATTTAGTGTGCCAAATATTCTTTGAAGAATCTTTGCATGGATATTTTTAGCTGGGATCATTATTGACCAAGTATGTCAATATGAGACGTGAGGTTATATCAGAAGCCTCCAACGGCAACGGATGAAAACAACATAATTACCTAGGGCTGCAGTGAACAATCCGCAATTTTGGAAAATGGGTTTGATGCAATTATTGGGGAAGAAATTTGCTCCAGTAATCAACAACCAGAATGGTTAGCCATTGAGTATTTTTGAATTTTGATGCCTTCTTGTGGTTCTCATTTGTCAATTTGAGGGTGCTAATGTGGTCTTCATTTGTCAATATAAGGATTGCTAATGCGAGAGAAAGAAAATGAGAAGTGCACTGAAAGCTCTTTATTTTTGGCTTATCGTGAAAAAGAATGTTCCTTATTTTCCCTCTTAAAAGCCTTGACAAAATAAGCTCATACGTTAAACGGTGATGAAACCCTCACTTTCTATTGGCCGAAATAGGCTTTTTCTAATGTAGTAGCTATGGTTAGGACACTTGGCATAACTCTATTGGTCGAAATATTACAAAATAGGTTACACTTTGTTTACATCAAGTATTTAACCGTCCGTTAGTAACGCCGTCAACAAAAAAGAAGGTGAACAACACTTCTGTCAGAGTTTTAATCTAATTAATTTTGTTGCACCCTGTTTACACCAAATACTTAATTATACGTTAGTAACACCATCTTAGGTGGATAATACATCAGTCAAATCACGGGAAAAATTTCACGTACAAAATTTTGGTGTAAATTTTTTGTTTTTCTTTTCTGTTCTTAAATTTGGATTAATTCTAAAACTATTAATAAAATCTAAAAGATTCGGTTGATGGCGTAAATAAGATCAACTGTGTTATAAACGACAGTTTATTATATAGATGCCCACTTTAGTGGAACCCCATTACTTGGAAACCAAGTATGTAAACTCTATAAATAGAATCCTAAACCTTTGTATTCTACACACATATGAATAGAATTTCTCTCTCTTCTTCCCCTTTACTTTGTATCTCCTTCTCTATTTTCTCTGTTCATAAGACGTTATCAGCAACGTAGCTCTAACTAACTAAGCAATATTGATTAATCATCTAAGTTTCGTAAACATGGAAGACTAGCCGCAACACCGTCTAGCCATTGTTTTTATTTGATTGGCAAGTTCTGTACATGGTTTTCTACAGTGATTCCATGATTCGTTTTTGTTGTTAATCATAGCTTATTTTATGATATTTATTTTTATTGATTTAATACGCATGACCAAACACTGATGCTTTATTTATTTATTTTGTACATGAACTCAACTTTGGGGGATAATACAATGGATGCACGTATATCACCTTATTCGGGAGGAGATTTGACTTTGCACTCTGAGTGGTGTTACGTTAATTAATGACCGAACATATATGAGAATTTTTTTTATTTTTTTTTTGGATAAGTAACCGAGAGTAATGACTAACCAAGAGTAATTTGTGAAGAGAAGTAATAAACTACAAACAAGAGTACCAAACAATTCTAAGATTGAGAGAATGGTTATGGATTATAATCCAACCATTTTGAAAGGGTTTTTTCTTCTAGAAATGGAGATCCTCTCATAAAAATATGAGAGTAATATGTCCAAAGTCTTGAATCTTGATTTCCACACTTGAACTTCCACTTAAAATCTCCATTGAGATCACAAAGAAACTCCACGAGAGAGCATAAAGAATCTCCATAAAGGAGAAGACATAAACAAAGAGGATAACACACCCCCAAAAACACCATAAAAATCTCCTAAAAGCAATGAAGATTGAAACAAAAAACTTAAATAAACTTATTCTACACTACTAACTATCTATGAAAACTAGAAAAAGTAAAGAAATCTGCTCATATCTAATCCAAAATGGACTAGATCTGAGCAGCAAGCTTTAATGGAGGAGAAAGTTTTTTTGGTTTTGAGAAGAAACTAAAGAGGAGTAAGGAATAGTGAGAGTGGAAATTTGGTTCTAGCTAATACGATTGTTATATGAGCAGCTTTGATCTGCAGAAAACAGTCACGTAACATATCATGATTTTACTAAGTTCTAAAACTTTTATTATTTTTATATTACCTTCTTCATGGTCAATGGATTTTATTCACTTACCTTTCAACTCCAAGGTTATATTGTAACCATTTCTTTTTTTGGAGCAATTGATATCCATTGGGTGAATCACAAATAGACGCACGCAGTCTATATTTGACGAAACGATGGTGATCAATTTTTAGCAAATAAATTTGATTTCTTTTTTATTCTCTAATCTTTTTATAGAGAACGACAAAAAAAAAAAAAAATCATCGAAAGATGCTTTACAGTTTCTATTTCTTTAGTGAAACTTTAGCCACCAAAAATTGGTGTCATCCCAATTTAATTACCTTTACGGTATATAATCACATGCATGGTTGAAAAACCTACGACCAATTAAATTTGGTATCCTTGTCCGTTAGATAAGGATCATGTGATTTACTCCGTATAGTTTCTATTTATTTTACAAGAAACCATTTTTCAACCATAAAATGGATTTTCCATATGAGGTGACTATACAAAACGATTTTTTCATCGATACGATTTTGATATATCGTTTAAATCAATTGAAATTTATTTTCTCTTTCGATTCTTCGAGATGAGATGTAAATAAATTGACATTCTAAATTATTTTTAAGTCAATTAATGGTTTTGGCTGGTTTCTATTCCCTACAAGAAACCATCATTAATCAACCAAAAAGCGGATTTTTTTTCCCAAAAAGAATAACAATAATGATTTATTTATGACCTTAAAAAGAAACATTATCTCTATCGATCCCAGAGTGAGATGTTGTTATTAGGGTTTAAGCCGATTACACGTACCAATGAAACGAGGAATGCTGCATTCCCGAGGGATATTGAGCAATTTTGATTTTCCTCGCGGTAATTATTCTCCACTTGTAGTTGGAATTGGACACTAAAGATCAAAGGGTGCGCACCCGGCTTGTTAGCCTATTTAATGCATTAGTCCTTAAGTGACTTAAATGATCTTTGAGATAAATTTCTTTTGTTAAAGAAAATATCTATAATGATTTTTTTTCTTTTCTTTCGTTGGCCCTATAGGCCACAAAAATTTTGGAGATTTATTTGCATATTTTGTATGTTTTTGGTTGTAACCAATAAAATCCATGGTTGATGTTCAATTTGTATTTCATGTGGATTACAATTTTTAGGATAATTTTTTTTATGGCTCTTGGAGTCAATGTCTACTGTCCAACCTGATGTTGTTAATATCCAAAAATTATTATGAGTATCTGTCCTCGAATTAATCGGATAATACTTTACGAAACTCAATTTCGTATAAAAGATGAAAATATTTCCGCCATAATCATGGGGATACTATATATATACACTATCAGAAGCTGGTGTTAACTAACTTATTAAGTTATATCAATTTCTCTCTTATCATGATCAAATCGATAAAAGCTGCCATTAAATAATTGGCGTGAAAATGTCTCATTCAGCTTTTCCATAAGCTTATGCCGTTTGGAAAGGCAAATTCAATCACATCTAGCGAGCATATAGCGATTTAATAAAAGCTAGAGATAGTGCTCAGATAGAGTCTATCAGAATACGATTCACATTCTCAAAATTAATATCTCCTCATTTAAAGAGGAGGAGAATATAACGCCCGTGGGCACTGGTACCAGTAAATTTAAATTTATGAAAGTGTGCATACACTAGAAAATTGTGTGGGATCATCGTAAACTAATGATTGTCGAATATTCATTTATAGTAGCTACTAATAAAGATGGTGGTTGTAACCCCTCTGCAGAGGAATATCGACATATGATTGGTTGGCATACAATCCATATTTAGCTGGATTGATTTATCGACTAACGCAATTTCGGATCCAAGACTTAACACCTTAAAATTGCCAAGCCTATTACTTACAGGTTGGTGTGGTTATAATGCGTTATACGAGAAATTGTTTGTTGTAAAAACGATTTGAGGGTTTCATTTTTTTTTTCTCCTCAAACCTTGGGATTGATTCAACAATATTCTTTTTTCCCTGAATAATGCATTTGGTGTGGTAGTCTTTGAAGGACTCGTATTGCATTCAGAGAATATATTCAAATTTGTAATCCTTGTAGGATTCACTTTATATCTAGGAAGCCACCTGACTCGATTATATCAGGTTTAACAATCCTTTAAGTGTTTTTGTTTAAAAGTTTTTGCAAAGTACCAAAATCCGGATTAGTTGATACTATCAACTTGATTGGTCTTTTGAAGAGTCCTTAAAAACACTAAAAATCCACGTTTAAGCAGCATAATTTTTTCTTTTTCTTAATCTGCAGTTCAGAATTATGTTTGCATAACACCTGTCTATTACATAGATTATACATTATGGTTTGATGCTTGTTTTCTCTAGTACTCGTATAGTTGAGTTAGCATCCATATATACGTCAAAAGTTGTACTCTTTTCCCTTCGTTCCAGGTTTTTTCCCATGTGGTTTTGCTGAAAAGGTTTTAACGAGGCAACATCTCTGACGTTTAAATTTCTTTTACAGTTGATATTTATGCTCTGTTTTTTCCTTCGTCCATATTTTTCCCCATGGGGCTGGCAAGGTTTTAGTGAGGCAATTGAATTCAACATGGTGGTCATCCAAGGGGGAGTTGTATCAATTTCAGTTATTTGGTGGATTCCCACATTTAACTAGGTCATTTTGTTAGACCACATCAACATAACCATCTCCTATGAATTTTGATATTATTTTAATCCATATAAGGTGTGATCACAATTTTGTTCACCTATGAAACTGTAACTACATATTGGCACTTTGTTGAAGAAATTACATTAACTACTTCTGCAAATCATCTTTGAGAAGCTAGGAATCGAAGAAGCAAGTCCTCAATGTATTTAAAGAAGCATGAAGACTCGAGAACACTACCATTAGAAAACTAACACAAAAGAAGACTTCATTAACTGGCAAATTTCTCATGAAAGCATTGTTATCTCCAACATTCAAGAAATTCTTTCTTCAAAATTAGAAGTCTCGACTCAAAGATTTGCAAGCCAAGATTTAACCGAAGTACTTATCAGGGGGAGTATCAAATTAGAAGGTATTTTACTGGACTATCATGTTGTACTCTTTTTCCTTCGTCAAGGTTTTGTCCCACTGGGTTTTCCTTGCCAAGGTTTTAATGAGGCAACATGTACATGTCCATCTATGTTCTAAGTTTACTCATATTTGTACTCTTTTCCCTTCGATCAGGTTTTGTCCCTTCAGATTTTCCTGACAAGGTTTTAACGAGGCAATTAACTTAGATACAGTGGTCATCTAGGGGGGGTGTTATAAATGGCAGTTTATTATATAGATGCCCACTTTAGTGGAACCCCATTACTTGGAAACCAAGTATGTAAACTCTATAAATAGAATCCTAAACCTTTGTATTCTACACACATATGAATAGAATTTCTCTCTCTTCTTCCCCTTTACTTTGTATCTCCTTCTCTATTTTCTCTGTTCATAAGAAACTGCACCATTCTTCCTTTTTTTTAAGGGTTTCCTTTTGTTTTGTTTGTTTAATTGGTTTGGGTTTGGGTTTGTTGAGCAGGTGATTTAGGTAAGTGATTGGGGTTTTTGTGCTTTTGTTGGGGACGTTTTTTTTTTGAAGTTTGAGGTATTGTTGTCTACGGTGGTGTGAATTACGACGTTGGATATAATTTTGAAGTTTGTGCAGTGCTTGCCGAGCCTTTTTTATTTTTTAAACAGTCTGTTGACATCTTCAAAGGATTAGGGTGTAAGGTTTACAAGTTACAACCCGTTCATGTTCTTGGGAAACTTCCGACCTCAGCATTCACCACATTATTATTTTCGTTACTGTTTGGAGTTGTTTAACAGTGGCAATGGTGTTGTTCGTCCTCCGGCAACCCGAAACCGAGATGGAAGAGTTGGTCGTGCGATTGCAATGGAACATGTTGTTCTTCCGGATACCCTAAATTTTCTAATAACACGGAGACTCAAATTTACCATCACGAGCCTTTATTGTGCAATCTGATGCCCTTTCTTGGGATAAAGCAAAAGTAATGTCAGATCTCAAAAAAGAATTGCGAGTATCATATGAAGAACACGGGGATTTTCTTAGGAGGGTTTATGAAGATGATGACAACGGATCGACATTCCTCAAGAAGCAATAGATATCATTGACCTCTATAAAACCGGGGTGTTCAGGTCATGCATTGCGCAATATATCCTCAATTGAGTCTGCGCAGTATTATTCAACAGGTCCAACTGGAAACGGAATCCCTCGAGGTGTTCGTGGAGTCAAGAAGTCCATGGATCAAGATGGTGTTGTTTTTATATTTTTCTTTTTTTGCTCGGTAAATAAACATTACATTAAAAGGGAGACGAAAAAGTTACAACTCCAACAGGTAACAGCAGGGAAGCCACCAAGCAAAGAGAACCAAGAACAAGACAAACGGAGGTTCGAACAACAAGTTCTTCTAGTTAGCATAATCTTGAATATGCAAGGGAGTTAGGGAGCCAAAGTAAGAGAGACAACAACCCAACTAAAGGCTAATCTTTGAGTCAACAATTGTGTCGATTGATTTTTTCCTTCCCTAAGAAACATCTAGCATTCCTCTCAATCCACACATTCTAGCAAATACTAGCTGGGATTCGCCTCCAAACCTCCTTCCCATAAAAGTAGCATTAAAGGAGCTCTAACAACCAAAGATATCCAGCATCGAGAAAAATATATCACATGGCTTTCCCCACGGCCAAGTCACCTTTTATGTCAAAATTCACTGGCGTTAACAAAAGTGTGATTTCGATGAGTTAAAATGTTTGAATTATACAACTATATCTTCATGCGATTCTCTCTATCTTCTTCAAGGTTGTCAGACAAACTCACACATTTCTTCTTATCCAAATTATACTGAATGCTATGGCATCCGTACAAAGTGATCAATCTATAAGACCGAGTTTAGTGGGCATTCCCAGCCACTTCCCAAACACCTTTACACCTCATCCTGGGAAGGGCCTGGCTCTTGCGGTTTTTCCCAGAGAAATCCAGGGACGGCTAACCATTAGCCGTTCTAAGCAACAACAAAAAACGGTCAGTAATAAACTGTTCTTCAGATAATGGTCAGCTATCACCCATTTCAATGAAAACGGTTATCCACTAACCGTTCTTCTTATCTTGACCAGTCAACCCCCGTTGAACCGGCTAACCATTATCCGTTTCCAATTTAGGCTAAAGTTCCAGGAACAACGAACACAGTTCATTCCGTTCATGTTCTTCTCCTTTCTTCCCTCTCTTCTCAAACAAAAACCCTAAATAACCAAATAAACATCACCTACACAATTTCTGGAACAGGGTTTGTTGAGGAAGCTCTTAATTGAAAGTTGGGGTTATTTTTGAAGAGGTTAATTATCTCAATAATCAAAGGTAATCCAATAAACTTAAAACCCTAATTATTATTTATTTTTTTCAATTGAAAAGATTTTCATTAATTTTGAGATGAATAACATAATGTGAATCTCAATACTATTAGTTACCACTTTGGGAGGACTTGAATTTGTTTAACATTGTTAATTTTAGGGACTTAAATCGTATGTCTAATTGTATAGGTTATTTACAAGTTATATGATTTGGTATGATTGAAAAGGAGACAATTTAGATTGTATGTCTAATTGTATATGTAATTTACACGTTATAGATATTATCATGGTCATAAAACGCTGCACTTTTGTTGGAATTCAATTGCAAATGTTGGTGGTATTAAACTTTGTTATAGTTGAATTCTTGTGTTAAATTTGTTAGATGTCCATTTTGACACCATTTCATTTTTACTCCGGTGTTATTGTTAATTGAAGAATGTCTTTAAGGAGATATATGTCAATCAAATTGGGGGTTCGTCTAGCCGATGATTCAGATGACAAAGATACAAATCAAAATCTTCTCATGTTATATCAATGTATGCTGCAAAATACTCATAATTTGCATTAACCCGTTCCAACGCAAGTGACAAAGAGAGAATCAATCAATAGAAATCGTGCCGAAGCGGATGCAAGGATGATGCAGGATTATTTCAATGATGGTTGCACTTGGGGAACGAAAAAGTTCCATGGCCGTTTAGGTATGTATTGACCCCTTTTCTTAAGAATTATGCACAAAATATGTGAGGTTGACCCGGAATTTCGACAAAGAAAAGATGCTGCAAGAATTCCAGGTCATAGCCCACACATGAAAATGTATGCCGTTATGAAGTGTCTTTGTAAAGGTATTCCACCTGATAGCGTTGATGATTATACCCGTATGGCTGCTTATACTATATACTATTATATTAAGAAGTTTTGTGATGCAATTATGTTTGGGTTTAATGCGGAATACATGAGATGTCCCACTGTGAATGATATCAAGTGGCTGATGAAGATGAACGCAACCGAGGGTTTCCAGGAATGCTTGGTAGCCTGGACTGTATGCATTGGGGTTAGAGGGTGTGTCCAATGGCCGTGGCGGGAACACACACAGGCCACAAAAGTTATCCCACATGTGTTCTTGAGGCGGTTGCTTAATACGATAGGTGGTTTTGGCATGGTTATTTTGGAGTGGGTGGATCAAACAATGATCTTAATGTTTTGAATTCCTCCAATTTGTTTGATGACAATCTCAATGGTGTTGCACCACCTTGTCATTTTACTATCAATGGGAACCAATACACGCAGGGATATTATTTAGTGGATGGAATTTATAAGAGTTACTTTGTGTTAGTCCAAGCATACGGTGCACCCAGTGGTATTCCAATTCTCGAATTATTTAACAAATATCATATGGCTAAGAGAAAAGATGTGGAACGGGCATTTGGGACACTGCAAAGCATACGGTGCACCGTACTTTTGGAACACGTACAAACCGGACTCGGAAAGCTCTTCAAAACAGAATGAGTGCCCTCAAAACAGATTGCAGAAGCTTTGCTGGAATTGTGGCGGCTTTTCTCAGAAACCCGCCTAGTGGATGGACTGATGAACAAATGGTAAGTTTCGTCATACAAATAAGGTTATTAATTTTAATTTCATTTCATATGATAATATTAATTCAGATTTTACTTCATTGACACTTTCCCAAAATATGGCTGCAGTACATAGAATCAAGAGTAAAATTTGTTGAAGGAAGGGGAGGGGGGGGGGGGAACCTAGGAAACATGGCGCGGTTTTCGCAGTTTTGAGGCAACATGTTGAAGGTTGTGACCCGGTGAATTTAAGAAACCATCATGGTGGAATTAGTCAGTCCACCCCGATTCCTATGGTTGTTTCAGAAAGTGAAGATGGTGATGGCACAGATACAGCAACGGAAACCCAAACACAAACACGTTTTTTTTTTGCAAAAGATAAAGCCAGGGGACTTAGTAGAGATAAGTCTAAGATGGAAAATTCCATGGCTAAAGTTGCAGAACGAGGCTAGAACAACACGATTCATTATTTTGAGAAGAAAGATGCAGTCAAACATGAAGAAAAATTAACTGAAAAAGAGATGATGCGACAGTTAGTTGAAAATGGGACAAGGGATACCTTGGCAAGAGATAAGAAAGCCCACAATGAAGAAATGGCCATTAGGCATAAAGATATGGAAATATTATTAACGGATGTGGAAAGCCTGCCTGAATGGAAGAAATATGCAGTAACAAAGATGCAGGAGGAAATATATACCCGGTTGGGATACGATCCTCGTAATTAGTTAATTAGTTGTCGTGGTTAATGGTTAGTTAGTTTTCTTGGTTATTAGTTGTCTTGGTTAATGGTTAATTAGTTGTCTCGGTTATTGGTTAATTAGTTGTGATTTTAATTTCAAGTTGCTTTTATTTAATTAGGGTGTTTTTTTACTTTAATCCTATTGTACCCATTTGATGTTTGAATTTAAGACTCTGGTGCTTATTAAAAAACATGTTCACACTCATATATTCATTCAAGATTATAACAAGGTACAATATCTTTCAATTGCTCATACAATGCATCAAATTTAAAAGGTTTCTTAGTGTCTTCACGGTACTCGATCCGAGCTTTCATTTTCTGAAAAAGAAAAAGAAAACATTAACATGATAACTTAACATAAAACATTTGACATTAGAGTATATAGATAATCAACTTATTAACTAGTTTTTATTATATCCTTACTCGAACTTCGTATGACAATGATGCATGCTTCAAGTTGACATCAAACAAAATAGTAACAAAGGTTTGGATTTCAGTATTAATTAGGTTGAATCTGTTTGTTACTGACTTCTTTGTTCTTCTATTGTCGTTTCCGGTAATATCTTCAAAATTTTGAAAAACACGGTTCCAAAATTCTATTGATTGATTTTCTTCTCCTGGGATCGTGGCTCGATTAGTTTCTAAAATCCATGCTTCCACAACACCGACATCTTCTTCATTACTAAACCGCATCACGAATATGTTCTTACAAAACTTACTGGAAGATCTTATTGCATATGGAATGAGGGTATGCTATTTGGGATCCAATTTAGGGGATTTTATAGAAAAGTATAAAATGTTACCATACTGCATAGTAAAATAATTGAATTATATATAATTCACGTAACAAGAAACACATCAATATGAAAACTCACTAAAATTTAAGACATTGATCTGATGAGTCTTAAGACAAGTACATGTATTTTATTGGAAAAGTAGTCGACCAAATATGTTACGACAAAACATACTGAAGATTCAAAAAAATCAAATACATTATGACGATGCTCAAGTTGCACTTGACTAGAATACTAGATGGACACGTATAAAAGTGAATGCAAATAAAATCAAGAACATATGTGGAGTTAAATAATTGATGTGAGTTGATATGTCGAAAGATGAAAAATACATTGATCCGTCAACTCAATTACAGAATCTCCAATAGTGTAATAAATTAATTAATGAACTGACGAAACCGACAACTGGTGATAAGAAAACTCAATTACAGAATCCCAAATAGTGTAATAAATTTATGAGTGATATGACTAAACCGACAACTGGTGATAAGAAAACTCGACCGACATAAATGCATCAGTAACCAAAGTGACCACACTAGACCACAAATATCAGTAGTAAGATTTGAAAATGGAGATACCAAAAAGACAGACAATGTACTATAAATAATGTTGCAATATACAAAAACAACACAACCAAATTATCAACATCTTATTTATACTGGATATATCTTCTCTTTAATTTTTAGCACATTGTTTTATTATTTTAGTAGTCATGGTCGCCAGATTCACCCCTCTTGAAGATGCAGCTATCATCCAGTCTTGGATTAATGTCTTTGTTGCCGAAGGAGAAACAAGAAATATATTGTTTCAGGGGTCAATTTATGGGAGATTGTGGTTCTACATTTGACGGTTAGGAACGGAAACCCACACCAGAGAACATCTAGAGTTTTACAAAACAGGGTACCAAATATTAAGAGAAAGGTTAAGCTGTACCTAAGTTTTTTTGTTCCAGTTTTGAGAAACTTACCTTCTGGATGGACAATGAACCAATGTGTAAGTGTTTTGATTTTGGACTAACATCTTACATTTTTAAAACATATTTTTAATAACACAATTTTAATATTTGGTTGTATAATATAGGAAGTGGAGTCGCAACATAGATACGAAGCTGCAACCGGTAAAGCATTCCAATTATACGAATGTTATTTACTCCTGAAGCAGAGGTTGCCTGAAGAGTACGATCCCGAGATATTATGCCGTGAATATGGTGAAGATGGTGGTGAAGATTAGTTCGGTTGCGCCAACACTATAGATTTTGTGGGTACATCTCTGGCAAACCCTCCCAAGACTAAACTCGGACGTTAGGGACACCGAACGGTTTAAAGGGTTGTTGCACCGACTAAGTGCAGTCGCGATTCCTGCGACAGTGAGTTAGGTTTAATTTCCAGTAATTTTGATTTAATGTACTACTTAGTTTAAGTATCCGAATAAAATAAAATTGTTTACACATCTTTGTCACTTATATTTACATATTCTACAAACTAAATACGACTTAGCAACTCCATGTATACACTACAACAAGGCCACAAAAATTGCCAATTTTAATTAAGGTGAGCACAATGCACCTAAGACAAGTGGATCCAACGGTAATAAAAAATTTTGTGCGACATATAACCTCAGGAGTGTCTACCCGTCTAGCGTAAATACTATTGGTAAAACAAAACAGAAACTGCAAATGAGTGTACATGAAGTGTAAACGAAAAAAGGTCAAGAAACGGGTATCCGTTAACCGTTCTAAGAACGGAAAAACGGTCAATGATTCACCGTCAATGGAACGGACAATGATTGTCCGTTTTTTTGAGGTAGAACGGATAATGATTGACCGTTTTTTACTTTTTCAAAACGGCTAATGGTTAGCCGTATCCGGAGTCTTCCCGTTGGGATTCCCGCACACTAGGAAAGCCTTGCGGGAAGAGCCACATATGGCCACGGTTTTCTTGGTTGGGAAGGGGTTGGGCATGCCCATAAGACCCAGTCTAACAGATGGGGTCTTGCTTATCCTCAGCTGTATACCCAAGAAATCACATGAACCAAGCTGAAATCTATGTGGTTCCACTATCTAGCAATCAATAATGTTGAATGTGTTTTTAGCATCCGGAATTTATTGTCCTGTGTGTAACAATTTTTCGTTTAATTATGCTATTTATTAACTTTTCCTATGAATGTGCATTTGCAATTGATACGGCATCACCGACGGTGAAATTCCGTTTACAGTAAACACCTCACCAAACCGCACCTGATATGATTCAATTATTTTCCGCACATTAAATCAAAAATGCATCGCCACGGGGCAGGGCAAAGGCCGCGCCCAACAATCAAAAATGCATCACCATGGGACGAGACGAAGCCCCGCGCACACCAAGTTAAAAGAATTTGTCGAGTGCCGACTTGTTTTAAAAGAATGTGATAGTTTAGAATTTGTCGTCTTCCCTTAAAATTAAAAAAATGATTTTCTAATTTCGTTTTCACCGTTTCCGATTTCACTTTTTCATGTAGCAAATTTTGACACACAATGCATAATGATACTTGGCTTCAAGTATATCGGCTTTAGATTGAGCTTGAAATGACTAAACTTGATAAACATACACCAAAAATACTTAAGCTGACAATGATTAAAATGATTTTAACTATATTGGAATTTTTTTCTCTTCTCTCCCCTGAGTTATTTTTTAGTCCATTTTTAATAAAATTCAGTTCAATTTCTATAATTTGGTTTGAATAATCAAATCTGCCGCTGCCACAAAAAGATTTAGCTTTTATTACACAAGATAAGATGACGGGAATTCTTACAAATTTTAAGAAATTTTTCGGGAGTTTTTTATTTTTATATGTGGTGGCCTGTCTTACAGTTTTGTGGGTGTTTATTAAGTAACTTTAGTTCAAAATCTTGTTATGATAAGTTTGCAGCTGAAGTGCAGGAGTGCGATTTTTATAAGTTGCTTTGGAAGAAATACATTCCACCAAAAGTAAGCTTTATGTGCTGGGCTATTTTCAATAATTCGTTACAAACAAGGGATATATTCTCTATATAAAAACAGAGTTTTTTCGAACGCTCTCATTAACTGGAGTTTCTGGTTGATTCTGGCCCCACCATTTATTTGTTTTTAGTAATTTTATAAAATTTCAAGTAAAAGAAATCTAAAAAAATATTTCATATCTAAGAAAATTTTACAAAATATTAAAAAATTGCCAAATAAATAAATAGGCTAAAATATATTCAATCACAATTAAACAAAATAACAAATCACATCGAGATATATATTTTTCATCGTGATTTCATCATAAAATTAAATTAATCATAAAATTAAAAATTAAAAAGTCCAATGTCCAGATACACTTCTTAAAATCAAATTAATCCTAATTACAATTCCAACCATCTAATAATTAAATTAACTTTAATTACAATTTTAATCTCATCAAATTTAGATCAATGTTTAAAATTTGAAAAATACCTGGAGTTGTTGAATATTACAGGTTGATTACTTCTTCCTCCCTAGAAAATATTGATTCTTAATCTTGCCAAATAGCTGAAATAGAAAATCATTAAACAAACATATTAAACAAATTGAAAACAAAAACAAAAATCGTAGAAAAAAAGAAAGAAATCGTTACTGGGGAAAAACAAAACCAAAAATCCTAAAAGTATTTCGTATGCAATTATTTTCTTAATGATAGTGTTATTAATTCCATAACAAAACTAAATAAAATATTTTCTATTATTATTAGATTCATTAAAGATATTCAATGTTTTTTGGCCAAAAATACCTCAACGACTAATTATATAAATCATAAAATATTTTAAAATATTGTAGCAAATCCCTTATTATGGTAATTATATAAATTTTAAGATATTATTGATGTAAAAAACTATTTTTTATAGAATTTTTTTGTTTCGCGATTCATTATATATAACACTCGAGCAAGAGGAGAATGTCACTGTTTGCACGGTCTTTTTTGTTCTCTTATATATTTTTGTTGATTTTTTTTGCTCTTGGAGTGCAGGGTTTGTCGGTTTGATGTCGTATATATTTTTGTTGATTTATTTTGCATGTACCATTGATGCGGCAATGGGAGCTCGCGGATGCTGATATTAGAGGTTATGGAATCAATCATGATGTTTTTTTTTTATGTTTACGTTGGATTGTCTGTTGGATTGTCTTTGATTTTAACTCTCCTATTTTACTTTTGTTATTGATTAGTGTACGATCTACGAAATTTAAAAAATCCAAGGCCGTGATATATATTTGTTCTCCCATTCAAATATAGGTCCCATGTTACGTGTTGTCTTGATTAAGGGTAAGAATTGAAAAAGGACGTGGGTGAGTTTTCTCTAACGGCCCGAGTCAAGTGGTCCAAAGTATAGCCACGGATATGACTCGTAACATTGTTCAAATACTTCTTAGGTTAGAGAAGAAGGTAACTACTATCAACACACTTTTTGTTTTCATCGTTTTTTTTTTTTTTTTTTTTTTGCTCTTTTTTTATTCCAAAGATATTTTTTTTTTAATAATCCATTTATTAATCGATAGAATCGTACAAGACTTTAGTTGGTAGCCTAGCAACAAGCTGAGCACCAACTCCCTTCTGAATATCAACACCTAGCCTATAGAAAAGAAATTTCCCAACCCTAGTACTAATATCATTACTAACTAGACAATTCTTCAATCTCTTAAAAAAAACAAACAGTATCATCCCCAAGTTCCCCCAACGTGGTAAAAGCTAAGACCCCCAAACCATAACCGTGTGAAGTGCATTGATCCAAGTATTTGTTGCGTTTATGCAGAACAACATTGGCAATAGATTGGCCTGGGACAAAAGCGCGACTCCCATCACCCGTGAAAGGAGAAACCCCTGTAACATCCATGCAAACATCTTGGCCATTCTCCCAATTAAGAACAAGATTATCAGCAGGACGTAAAATCCCTGTTATCATCAGAAAGAAGCCCAAGAGCCGCTTCTTTACATGCAGGCACACCAGCTTTGTAACAAATGTCGACAACGAAATCACGTACCTGGTCATGCTGGAATTTGATCCCAACATCCTTGGCACAATGAAGAGCGTGATCCCCAAAAATATCCATAGGTCTATTACAGCTAGAACACAGGCCGCCTTCAACAAACAAGGGAATACCAAGACGGTAAAAAACAACCGCTCGAAACTGTCTAGGACCAAGGCATTGATTCATACCACTAATGGGTACAGCCAACAGGTAATCTTGAGCATGCTTAACACGATTACACTGCCACATAATGGAATCTCTTGCGGACATAGTAAATTGGTTTGGGATTTGCTTCTTAATTGCGTCGAAATAGGTGACTGCCAGGGAGTGCATATAAGGGGGGGCAGTATCATCAACACAATAATTAGAAGGTAAACCACATACCTGAATGAAGTTCTGAAGAGCCGACTGATAAGCATAACCTTTGTCCGAATAAAAAATATTGCCAAGAATCACCTTCTGATCCGAAACCGTTTGACTTTGAGAAGCCAAGTAACAATAGTTCCGGGTATTTGCCATAGTATAAATACCAAAGCCACCTTCCTTAATAGGGAGAGTATCAATTCGCTGTTGCAACGGCCCAAAGCCTGCCCCATCACCCGTGACCAATAGTCTCAAGTACTGAAATAACTGATAATCAAATAATTCCGTGGCATGTTGTAAGGCTGGAGGATTGGTAGTACGCAAAGCAAAGTACAATCTAGACATACCGGTGCAATTACGAAGTAGTAGCATCTCGCTCTGAGGATCCTTGAGTTTTTTGATGGAAGACATTAGCTGGATAGTCTTATGAACTCTAGCCACTGCCATATTGCTAATAAAGTTCAAATCTAGGCTCACTGGTCCCCCCAAGAGTTTAACCCCATCAGTAGGTCTGCTAATTTCCTTAGGAAACATATCAACATCAAAGCTTCTAGGATCAGCGATAGGCCAAAAGACCTCTGTTTTCTTTATATTGAGATGTAAACCTCTACCCGGGCCTTCAGACTCAATGATTTTCAGAGCCTTAGACACCTCAAGAGTATCACCGATAATAGTACCGTCATCAAGGTACTAAGCATGCAAATCGAGATTTCATTGTGAAGCAATGGTTTTCACAAGCGGATGGAGGGTCAAGGCAAACAACAAAGGACCAAGAGGATCACCTTGTTGAACACCAAGGGCTGAGGATAGAATGTAATGGTCAAAATAAAGCCTAGCTGGCCTACTATAACAAAATTCAACCCAACGCGAAATACCTGGAAAGTGGAGTCGAACTTCCTTTATGATATGAGTCCTGCTTACCATGTTGAAGGCGTTGGAGAAGTCAACAAGCAGCGTTGACAAACCAGTAGACTGACCTTTCAACTCCAGCAAGCTATTTACAGCATGTAAAATACCCTCTCCACCCACATGCACACCAACTCCGAATTGATGATCTCCCAAGTAAGAAGTCATAGCCTTACCAATGGAGAAAGCAGCAACCTTTGAGACTAGTCTGCGCCAAATAGTGCCAACGGCTATGGGCCTAAGACCACCACCCGGCTTCAACAATGGTGTAAGGGGTGCACTAGCGATGAACTCTCCTAACCCACTGGGGCATTTCCCTGCCAGCCATAAATTGAAAACCCCTGTGATTGAAGCTAACAAATCGTCCGCCACAGCTGAAGCCGCTCCACTCAAAACATCCAATAAATGATGTGCACGCAAACCGTCAAGGCCGCAAGAGGTACCTCTAGGGAAACTTTTAATGGCACCAAGAACTGCCTTAGAATCAACAACAATGGAGTCAATGCTAACCGGTTTCGGTGGAACAAAGGGGGACGGAGCTGCTGGATGTTTCGCTTGTAATTCTGTCAATGTGGATTCGTTGCGAGGAGTAACACCACTGGAAGACAAAACTATAATTGCCGCTGAAAAGTGCCCACAGCTTATCTTCTTCTTACAAGCATTCAAGTTGGCGCCATCCTGTTTCTTCTTAAGGTTTTGTTTACGTGGAAAAGGTACAGGATGCTGTAGAATTTTATGCACTATAGCTAAACCACTACTAACCTCTTTCTAATCAGAAAGGGCCTGATTAATGGCCTTAACTTGCAGTCTCCTTCTCGTACCAGACTTCTCCTCAGCATAACACTTAGGTCTATAGACCTGCAATGTGATAGTTGGGAGCAAAAGAAGTCTCACCCAGGCCGAAATGCTATAAGGGCAGGCTAGGACTCTGTCAAGGCAAAGTTTAATGGTTCTCGAGAAGGCGAGTCTGCATTGGTGAGGGATGCAGGAGACCGTAGTTACATGTCTCTGAAAAACCAAATGCAACAGCTCAAGGGAGAAGTCAGGCTCACCTGCATCGGCCACAGGAATTGTAGTGACAACCAAAGAAGGTAGAACAACGGCAGGTGTGGCAGGCATGTCTAGCTGAGAAGGTAAGCCGTGAATCACAGATGCTGTATCATCTGCAGGTCCAGGAATGATATCACCATGCACTAATCCCCTTTTACCTTTGCAGGTCGACCTCATAGCATGCAGATGTAAACATTTGCAACAAAGCCACATACGGATTTGCCGAAGAACAACATCCCAGGCTTGGTAGACGCTGGAATTCGTAGCAATGCTGTTTCTGCAAAACGCTTTGTTATCGTCATTAGAAAAGTGCTTATCCTGCACATGTCGGATAAAAGAACCCTTAACGTATCCCCTCCCATTAACGCCATCACCACAGCCATGAAACCCCTTCAAAGGACAATGGCAGAAACCATCGTAACCATCTCCAAGGGAAGAAGACAACGGGGTAGCAGAATCCAGGGGCGCGACAACAGAAGCAAGTTGAGACCGAGGAGAAGAAGACCTGGTGCTTCTCGGCATGGTGGGAAAGAAAACCCTAAAAAGAAAAGAAAAAGAAAAGGAACCCTAAACAGAAAAACAAACAGGGAAGCACACAAAAGGGAATTGAAGAAAAAGAAAAGCTAAGGTGAAAAGGAAAAACAAAAGGAAATCAAATCAAGGAAAGGGCTTGGGAGATTCTGGTGAATTTTCCTGGTTTTTCAATTGCCAGAAAAATCGCCGGAAGGAGTCGCCGGAGCCATATTGATGGTTTTTTAATAATTGGATAATTGGATTGCATTAATTGGATTAATTGCTAACAAATCGGATAGTTGGATAATTGGATTGCATTAATTGCTCTTTTTAGTTACTTTTGCGATAATTGGATTGCATTAGTTTAGTGTACTAGAAAAATACCAATCTGGGATCTTGCCACCAGTGCTTAACCTGTTAAGAAAAGGTAAGAAAAAAAAAATCATGTTTGAGTTGGTATTACTTTCACAATTTATCTGATAGGTTTGAAAATTGTTATTTTGGTCATTTTTTTTTATAGGATAAATATGTTTTATATCATCAGAAAAATGTTAACCTATGTTTTGCAAATACACAGGCTCCTTGTAGCCAACAAGAAAAAGATGATAGGTTTCAGTTTTTTTTTAAATCAACTTTCTTGAGTAATTTGGTATTATGGTCTGCTATTAACCATATAATCTCTATTGCTAAATGCGATTATGTTAGTATCTTCGTATGTTTCAAACAATTATGGCCTTTGGAGTATCTTCGTACAAGGAGAGATAGAGGTGTTGGTATGAAACTGTGAAAGAGAAAATATGGTTTTAAGTTCTTGCAATTTTAGTTTATGATGTTAGATATCAGTAATTTTTAAACCGTGATTTAATGCTTCAACATTCAGTAATTTTTAATGCATAATAAATGGGCGAGTCTTGAATATCTTATCATTGTATAGCTACTTACATTAATTTTTTGTTTGGCGTTGTTGTTGTTTGATTTGTAGGGATTGTGGAAAGTGTTTTATACTTTGGTGGAAAAACAATAATTACATTCAAAGGTAAAAATAAACCGGCTGCCTGGTGTTTATTTTTCTTTTCCCTTGGCCTTAATATTTTGATTTTTTAGTCTTTAGAGTTGTTTCTTTTTTTTTTGAAATTCTAATAGGGATTATCGGTTTTTTTGCAGCTAGAATCATGGATTAAAAAAAAATAAAATCTAATGGGGCTTATCGTTTTTTTTTTTGGAGATATCTGTAAGTAGGACTGCACAATCGCCGCAAGGTAGTGACACCATTTCCTTATTTTCTGCTGACATCAATGTACTACTCTTGCAGGTGTTAGATTAGCTAATCCCTTGGCAATTGGTAAGTAGCTTATATGAACCATCTTCATTTGCGAATTGAGGTTGAGGAGAAGATGTTTCTATGAGGTATGTGGTGATTGCATGTGTACGTATCTAATGAGTTTTCAAAGGAAATGGTACAACAGCTTGATGGGTATAGATTTAACGCCTTGATAAAATGTAAGACAAGCATGGTCGTTGCATATAGGTATTCTTCCTTATTTTCCTGTTTTAATAATTATTACTGAAATATACATTAATTTTCTGTAGTTTTGTCAATTTGCATTCTAATTGTTTTTTGGATTTTGTTTGTTTCATGCATTGTCGACTTGGGTAAAAAGGTTATACTGGCTGTGGTCATTTTATACAGATGTGAACTTCATTGTGCTTGATAGTATTTATTTTTGTAAGTATCTCTTCGGTTATGGTGGAAAGTATAAGCTACTACTAATCTACTATTGTACATGTTGATAGACGCTTTCGTGTTTGACAAACAGACTTAAAAAGAGCTGAGGGTGACATTGCATGATCCAATGCAGAAACTAAATGGCAACACAAAGGGAAAAAAGACAAAAATAGGAGCCGAAATGGGTAAGTAACTGATGCGTGAACTAAAGAAAGCAGCAAAACAACAGAGAAATGCAAGTACCACGGCCACTGGTGATGTTCTTGGTGGTCATCGACTCAACTGGATTGAACCCAATGTCAGTATTTGTTGGACATTGCATGGGTCTGGAAACTATTTTATTGCTTTTTCAAGCTTCTTCATCTTATAGTTTTATACTTTAAAGTTGTAGGGAGGTGTATAACGTAGTGACTCTAATTAGGTGGTTGTTTACTGTTAGGAGTATGTTTTATGTTTTTGTATGGAAAAAACTGCAGTTACGTTGAGTTTTTGCGGTCTTTGTTTGTGTTGGGACGTAATTTGAAGTTTATTACATTGTTAGTTATTGCCTTCTTGCTTTGTCGCATCACGTAGACACATGGAGTGTAGTACGATTCGGCTCTCTTCAGCCTGGTTATCCAGCCACAGACAAAATTTGGACTCGCAACAATTATGAAGACGTGACTTGTGAGAGGTGACCCTATTGTTCTTTTCCATAAGAAAATCTGTAAACTAATCTTGATAGTTCAGTACTATCGTGTTGCGGAGTGAATGCTAACCAGCCGAATTATTATCAATTAGTCCTAATGTCTAATGCCTTCGTGAGATTAAGATGCAATTGATTGTTACGTTCAACCTTCACCTGAGATGGTGGGACTAGCTCGACCAACTATATTCTTTTGACACCATGCCCTGCCATATTCTCATGATTACTTGAGGCGATAGATTGGGGTCAATAGGTAAGAAGTGAACAATAATAATGTAAGACTGATCAGTCCAAGTATGTGCTTGGGTCGGCTTCTCACCCTTTTATTCTTCCTTTGCTTGGGACGCTTGGGACAATATCAGTGTAGTATTTCTTTGGGATATTTGTTCTTTTCTCTGTAAAAACCATGAAAAAGATACATTCAAGATTTGGGTAAGTTTAACATGAACTCTTTTGTTTTGTTTTCATTCCGGTGGTTTTCACTTTAGCCTTCTTCTGTATTCGCAAAAGTTCTCACCTTTATTAATTTAAGGGCCTTACTTGGACACAGTCTTGAAGTTTCTTTTTGAAAATTTGGAGACATTTTAAGTCTTAGAGTCCAGACTAGAGATTTTTTTCACCATAAGCTTTCTATGAAAACTAGGACCGGTTAATGAAGTTTTGTTGGTTGTCGGGTGATAGTCCCACTTCTATGGAATATGCATCCGTGAAGATTCCCCAAACTCTCGCAATTGCTGATAATATGTAATCTATGTATTTCCCAAGCTCATGCACCAAGAAACACCGAGAAGCAACTGTATAGACATTGACTTAGAAGATGAGGAAAAGATCTATGTATTTTGAGTCCTAATAATGCAGAATGCAGCTATATGATACTCAATCAAGTGTAAGATGCCAAATTATATATATGGTGAACATACATCGATCGTTCCTTACACGGATAAAAATAATATTTTTAAGTCCGGGACAAGAGGATGTGGAAGAATGCTTAGAAATGGTACATTTTCATTACATGTCTTCCTTATGGTTTATATTTGCTTTAGCCCTTTTTGGTTCACTAGATTTGTGCCCTTGCTACGCACTGGGAAAATTTTCCTTTAATTATATTTTTGATTTGGCATGCGTGGGGCAAAAGCGATGCATTTTTGGTTTGGTGTGCGCGAGGCTTCGCCCCGCACCGTGGCGATGACTTTTTGTGGAAGTGCGAATGCATAGGCGGAGAAAAAATATGAAATTTATTTATTTTTTCCTTTTATTTTCACGAGAAAAATATGTGTGAAATATGTGGATTTTTTTTCCCTTTATGGAAAAAAGAGTCCTAATATATTACGTACTTGACTTCCAAATTGAATTTGGAATTTCACAAAATCCTAAACACGGTAAGTTAAGTTTTCCTTTTCCATTAAATTAAGTTAAGATTTTTTTAACCAAAATTTTGCATGTGAAAAACAATTTGTATCGGGAAAAATTTCCGTGGTATGACGGAAGTATTGTCCACCTTAGACGGAGTTACTAACATACATTTAAGTATTTGGTGTAAACACGGTGTAAGAAAATTGATTAGATTAAAACTCTCACGGAAGTGTTGTCCACCTTCCCTTTTTGTTAACGGTGTTACTAACGGACAGTTAAATACTTAATGTAAACAAAGTATAACCCTATTTTTGATATCCCAACCAATGGAGTTATGCCAAGTGTCCTCACTATAGCTTCTACATTAGAAAGGGCTTATTTCGGCCAATAGGAAGTGAGGGTTTCATCACCGTTCAATGTGGGAGCATATTTTGTCAAGGTCTTTAAGGGAAAGATTTTATTTTGTTGCGCATCGACTAAAATATTAGCATATTGATTTTTTATTTGTAAGGAAAACATTTTTGATTTTTGATTCTATACTTACCGTTTTGATATCCATTTTTATAATATTATTATTTATAGCAAGCGTCCAATATTCCATAAGTAAGAAACAGACTCCCGTGCATCGTACGGGTGATAAACTAGTACTTATTCATAGAGGAGTCGAGCTTGCCAGCTCTTCTTGCTTGCTGTATGATTCAGAATTGGAGACTGCAGATCATCTTTTCTTGCACTGCAGCTATTCATTTCAGGTTTGGGACTATTTTATTAAGGCTTTTCACATTTCATGGATGATTCCAGCTAATATCCATGGTTTCTTCGAAGCCTGAGAGTGGAATGTTCTTACTGGTAGAGGTAAAGAGGTATGGAGACTTTTCCCGTATGCAGTAATGTGGAATATTTGGAAGCAAAGAAATGGACGTGTTTTTGGGGAAAAAGCTAAGTCTGTGTATGAAATCATTGTGTTGATTAAACTGACTTTGGTGTTATGGAGTTACGGTATAGGAACTTTCAGTTCTTTCAATGGTACTCAAATTATTCACAATTGGGATTTTATTTTGTATTTGTAAGTCATTTTGAATGACATCTCTGTAACTGGCTTTGCCTTTCTTTTCCTTTTAATATAACCTTTTACATTCGTAATATTTTTTTTGCAAAAATCGTTTCAAATGGATCGTCTAAGACGATTTATTTCGGCACGATGTGTTCCACGTTAAAACTGTAACAACAGTGTTAATATTTAATCTGATCCAATTACAATTCAGTGTATAAGGATTTTTTGAAAATGCGTAATTGGGAGATACTTTTTCTAATTGGGGATATATGAAAAAGACAAAAAAAACGGTTTTAAATAGTAAATAAGAGTCACCCCTTATCCATGTATTTTAACTAATTCATAATTTACCCCTGACTAATCATATTTAGTGGTTGATTATAATTAGATAAGTTAATAGATTACTTTGATAATGATGAGTATAAATCATAATCACTTCACTTGGGCGAGATTATAAGGAAAAATTTTGAGGGAATAAGAATTTTGTTAAAAAATGAGTACTCCCAACTTACAAAATGCCGACAAAATCAATGCCAAAAAATGGGTACTCCCAACTTACAATGCCGGCATCGTAAGTTATTTTTCGAGCACGCCAGCACCATTTTTCGGCATGGTCTTCATCACTTCCGGCATGGTCTTCATTACTTCCGTCATGGTCTTCATCACTAATACAATGTCGGACATGTAAAAAAAAAAAAACATTTCTGGCATGGTCTTCATCACTTCCGATGTAAAAAAAAAATCGTTTCCAAAGTGAGGAGCCGGTAGAGAAGGGGAAGAGAATTTGAAAGAAAGTGGGGAATATTTAGAATTTGAAAGGAAGTCGGGAATATTTAGGTTTGATTTTTTTTCTTTAAAGGGTAGTTCCGTATTTCCGCCCCCAAAAACACCCCTTAGCATACACTATTGGATGGCGATAGTAATTTATATCCCCCAATTAGAAAAAGTATCCCCCAATTGCGCGTTCTTTTTTTGAAAGAGCCCAATTGTTTCGCGATGACAATTTAGTTACATGTAATACTGGTCGAGACTGAGGCATGAGCGTCAAGTCCAGTTTTTTCTATTATTATTCATTCATATTCACATTTTAGAATGTTGGGTTACTAATTCCAAAAAAAAAAAAAAACGTGGTAGCTAAACTGTCGAATGCATAACTTTGGCTGTTGTAATTTGAGATTCTTATAATTTTATATTCAAACTTGATAGAAAGACTAGACATCAAAAACTCAAACATTCATTTCACATGTTAAAATTATTGTAAGATAATTCCTCAAAGAAACATTGATAAGATGATTTTCAATACTTTTTATACTTTTTTTCCCTCATACATAAAGCTACTACCACTTTATTCGTTTAGTCTTTACGAATGCCGTTACGGTATGAGTTATTTCTAGTAATTTATAATCTAACTACAATTTGGTGCTCTACCTAATTAAATTTCTTGGCCTTGCCACGATGCTGAACGACCACAGTAACTAAATCTAGACTATCCTGTTAGATTAGCAGTTAGCCAACCTATCATGAGGTCCTAACAACGAGCAATGTTTGTTGAAGAACATTCACAAGTATTCTAATACTCGCTCCGTCCCTATTATAAGGGCGGAGAACTAAAAATTGTAGTCCCTGTATATAGGCGGAAATCTATTTCCAATGTGATTTCTTCCTTATTTACACTTATTAAAGAGTATGATATTTATAAACTTAGTTAATGCCTTTAGTAACTCCCAAGAATAATTATATTTTTTAAATATTTTAGTGGGATAGAAACTCTTAATATATTCATATTTTCCATATTTTCCATATAAATGTATTGGAATTGATGAGGGTACATCACGTATAATTAGGAAAATTTATAAAAACCAAAGACTTTCTTATTCTAAGAGAATTCAACTTTTCTGCCTATATATAGGGGACGGACGAGTACTACCATTCCATTCGGCAAAATAGCAAGCTAGCGGCTGATAATTATTTCTCTAAATGAATTGTACAGTAGAACCTCTCTATATTAATACTCTTGGGCATCCACAAAACTATTAATATAGGGTGGTTATTAATATAGAGAGGTACCCATAGAAAATGTAAAAGTTTAAGGTCAATGTATGTGCAATGTATTTGTAGTTGTATCTAGATGATGTATACACATTTTTATAGTTCCAATATATAAGTACATGTATATATCTTGGAATTTGTAGTTCTAAGAAGCTTGCAAGCTTTAAACATGCTCGACAAGTTGGAAATATTTTGGCTTTAACAAGAAGGTGTCTATATTGATGAGATATTACACATCCGCAAGTTAAAAGACGCCGCAGTAATCCAAAAAATTACTTCTTTTTCCCAAACAACAAATTTTAATCATAAATTTAATGTAACTAAATATATAAATTTTAGTATAATATTGATTATTACTATTTGGATGTAAATTCTTTAAGGCGGAACTGGAGAAAATCATTAATATTAATCTGGAGAGGTTATTACTATTTCTCACTGGTCCAAATTAGGACCATAAACTTTTATTAATATGTAGAGGTTATTAATAAATGGAGTATAATATAAGGAGGTTCCAATATACAGTGTTTTTTCTGCAAAAGAGAGGATCAATTTATCCTTACCTTTTATATTTGTTGAACTTATAGGGATTAAGTCTTGCCCTCACCATCAAAATGAAAACAGTTCCACATTGTAGGAGGCTATCAACCAAGAAGTTGTGTGCCGTGGTTATCAATAACAAACAGAGAGAAACACCTTCATCAATGCATGCACCTTTAGCTACCATTTGTTGCATCAATGTGGATTGTGGCAGCAACTTCCTCACTATCCCCAAGTGGCAATTAGTTTGTATCCTCCCTTTCCCAAGTATCAGCTGCAACAGTCACGTGTCCCTAAAGCAAATTGGTTAACACATCAACAACAGAATTCACTGCAAAATTCCACTGAATCCGAACTTTATTGCACCTCGCAAGTTGCAACCATTCTTTCTTTTTTTATGTAAAAGGTGACATATATTAATTAATCAATGTATTTACAATTTCATTTTTGTCAAAAATATTAGTTAAAATGCTAGATTTTTGAAAGCGTTGGTTCAAATTTTTTGACATATGCTTGAGATTTTTGATCCTCGCTTCTTTTGCCATTGCATCTGCTGCTGTGTTGTGATTTCTGTTAATGTATCTAACATGAGATTGAGGTAATTTCTCCAAAACTGAAATAGCTTCTTTGATAATGTTCTCCGCTGTCCAAGATATGTTTGCTCCTTTATTTTTAATTGTTTCTTCTAACGTTTTGCAATCTGTGACAAAAGAGACGCTAGATAGAATGTTTTCTTCTAACCATTTTCATGCTTTTAGCAGTGTTTTAGCTTCCGCATGAAGAGTCGAACAAGCCCAATCTGATCCTGCTGAAATGTGCATAAATTCCTCTTGATCCACCGAATAAAGAATAAACGCATATCCCATTGAAGAATCTTCTTTTATGAAGGAGGCATGTATAAAGATTATCCAATCTGAGTGAATGGAAGCCCATGAAGGTTGATTTATTTTTCCTTGATATTGTTTACCTGACGAGTTGTGTATTGGGTAAATCGATTGTAAAAATCTCTTTATCTGCTCAATCAGGTTTGTTGGATCTGGTTCTATTTTTTCAAAAGTAACCGAGCATCTATATTTCCAGGTGAACCAAAGTATAGTAGCAATTTTCTCCGAGATATGTGTAAGCTTTGGGTCGGAAATCCATTTTTCCATCCATGTGCTTATCCAGTCCATTAAGATCTATGAGTTAACCCCATCTAAAGATAACCCGAACCAAATGGATCTTGCAAAGGGACATTGTCTGAAGAGGTGATGTTCTGTTTCTGGAGCTTGAGAGTAGCACATTGGGCAGTCTGGCTATATCTCTGGATTGTGAGCCGCTAATCTGCTTGTAGTAGGAAGAGCTTTTTGGGTTAATTTCCATATGAATAGTTTAATCCTTGGAATTACTTGCAACTTCCATAATTTTTTCCATTGGAAATCCTTGTTGTCTTCATCTTCAAGATTTTGGCTTATCAAAAAATTGTAAATGTTTTTTGCTGAAAATAATCCTAATGGATGGTGTTTCCATCTAATTTTATCTGAATCATTACGATTAGGAGATAAAGCTAGGATTTTTCTTTTCGTTTCCACTGAGAAGAGAACATCAAGCTTTGATTTATCCCAGTCTTCATCATTGTTTATCAGCTCTTGCACCCTCTGAGGAAGGGGTTCTTCTATATCCATAGGTTTAGGAATTATATCAGAATTGGGAACCCAATTATCTTCCCAAATTTTTTCCTTAGCTCCATCTTTTACTTGCCAAATAAAATTACCCTTGATTAGGTCTAGACCTTTTTTTATGCTTGTCCAAATCCAAGAGAGTTCATAGGATCTAGAGTATTCCAATGGGTAGGTATTGGGAAAGTATTTGGCTTTAAGGAGTTTGGCCCATAATTGATCATGTTCCGAGATTAATCTACTGGCCAACTTTGTTAATAGAGCTATGTTAAATTGATGGAGTTTTTTTTATTCCTAAACCTCCTTGGGACTTTGGTTTGCACATTATTCTCCACGCTCTTATGTATCCTCCATTTCGTTTGGGGCCATCTTTTTTCCACCAAAAATCACGTTGAATTCGATCAAGGTGATCAATCATTCTGATGGAGACATAATCTATTTGCATTCCTTTTAAGTATTTATAAGAATTTGGGCTAATGTTAATGAATTTTTAGGCTCAACCACGGCCATCTTTTGTTCTCGTCGACTTGGTATTCTCCAATGAAATTTTGTATTCTCCAATGCAAGTTGAGACCATCTCTCCTATTTATTTTATTGTTTTTGCACTTTCCCAATATAATGATTGGGTGTTATCTTGTGCATGGGTGCACAAGTTAACAAAACTTCATAGCTTGTAATTTACCTTCTTTTCCTAAATGCATCATTCATGGTGCCTTTCTTTCTCCAACTTTAGGCTAATTCCCAACCTTTTTCAATATGTAAGAAGTATGGAGCACGGACGACACGACTATTACCAGTATAATCTATCCAACCATTTTCTCACTCAAAAACCTAAAACAAGATTTCTTACTGGGCAATGAACGACCTGCTAAATTTATTTTTGCTCGAAAGGGAGATAGATGTTTAAGGAAATTTTTTTTATAAAAACGTGGTAGATGAAAAGAAAATGAAAATTACATGAAACTACAAGAATAAAGAAACCTAGTCCAAAATCAGCAAAGAAAAATTTATATGAAGTTTTAAAAAAAAAAAAAAAAAAAAAAACAAAACAAAACTTTTCATTAATAGAAGTCTAAGGTTATACTGGGTTTAAAATGGAGAATTAGAGAATACAAAGTAACAAGAACATGCCATACAAGTACAATACCGAAAAATCCGACAAGAGAGAGAATGATAAACGAAATATGACGAATACAAGCATAAAAAAGAACCGATTAAATCGGTGGAATAATGGGTTTTTTCGGAAATAAATTCCAGCCATTTTGTTTGGTTTTCTTCTTCATAAAGATATGCTCCTAAAATTAGAGAGATTTTCTCAAATCTCTTAAAACTTGTGATGAAGATTCTGTCGTCAAAATCATATTTGATGAATAGTCCGATGAAGACTCATCACTGGATAATTCAAAGATGGAGATTCCATCGCCGCAAACAAAAAATGTGAAGATTTCGTCAATGGAGAACACCACTAGTGATCTTAAAACCCATAGTAACCAAGAACGACCATTAAAACCGAGATAAACCTCTAGAGTAGAGAAGATAAAATCACCATAATGGTGCACAAAACATATCAAATAGTAAGAGCCAAATATAAACAAAACTAGCTAAAAAGATATAGTTAAAAGCAAAGAAAAGAAATGAAAATCCTGATCAAATCCAGCCCAAAACGAACCAAATTTGCGCATGTGAAAATTCGGGTGAGTGAACGACTTTTCTCTGATGGTGGGGGTGGGGGTGGGGGGAGAGTGGAAAGACAGCGTATAAACCATTGGGAACTGGGAAACAAACTTGGATCCAAAATTTACATGAACTTACTTCCCTGATATTGTTACCCAAGCTAATACCAATTCCGAAGCTTTTATCCCCATATCCAAATCATCTTTCCCTCTAAATCACCCAAGCTACAATCGCTGGTATAAAATGTTGTACCTTCTTTCCATTATTCATCAACCCCCTTGAATCCCAAAACCAAGTCAAATTACTCCCAAATTTAACCAAACTTTTATTTTAAACTAGAAAATTTTCAATGCATATCAATATCTATCGTTTATTTTATTTTTTCAAAATCTAAAAATTCGTTGTACTAAAAAGATTACAAAAAGAATTTCTTTTATACAAGTCCATAACCTAACTACCAGTGAACACGATATGCTAAGATATCCCAAGACATATTAAGTTTTTAACGGTAAAATGCCAAAAAACAAAAAATCAGATGACGTAGGGCTATTCTTATAGTACCTCTTCACTAGGGTGGGACTTGGGTTGGTTGCGCGGGTTAGAAGGCTTGGCCGAGGTAGACCCGAGCTAGGAATCCTTTGCCCAGATTGCCCATCGAACCGGTGGAACCCATGGAGGTACTGCACAAGTCCGCCCAAGTTATGTTCCTCGGGTTCCCCGGGTTACTCGGGTTGACATACAAGTTTGTTAATATGATAGTAATAATAAGATTTTAATTGCTCCATTTATCTTAAATTTCCAAATACCTGACGATTATTTACAATAATATAATTTTTTTCATATTGAATGATTAATGTGATAAATATAATTTATATTTTCATTATTAGATTTGAAGATAATATCTAAAATTACTCTAAATAAGATAATAATATTCAATTATAAAAATAGTTTTATATAAATATATCATAGTTCTTCGGGTTAGGCGGGTTGCTTTGGTTAGAAATATATGTGCCCATGCTTGCCCAAATTTAACTCGGGTTTGTAAGATTTATGCCCAAGCTTGCCCAAAGTTTTGAAATACGTGGCCCATGTCCGCCCAACATTCAGGTTGGGCATGGGTTGGGTTGGTTAACCCAACCCAAGTCCCACCCCTACTCCTCACATGAAACCGATTTAGGTCTGACACGTGAAAATTTTATAGGGTAACGCAGAGCAAGTATAATCATAATAGACTCAACACAGTGGCATGCTCATTACCTTATTGAAGAATATGTGATTTGCTATCCCTGAAAACTTGTTTGCAAGGATATGATTTTCCAACGCGTATTAATTGCGGAACCCAACTAACTCAAAAAATGTGAGACTCTTTTCAAGACACACACGGGCCTAACTAACCTTGAAAACTATATTGCCGGGATCAGAGTGTCTAAGGCGTATTAATTGCAGAAATCCAAAGAACCAGACAACGTGGAACTATTGTATTTATGTTATGGAGAAACTCGGTAATATTATACTAAATTCAACAAAAAATGAGAATTTTTTCATCGATTTGTCTGTATACATGAAGAATATTCGGCAGTTTCTTACTGAAATTTAGTTGTATGTAAATAGGGAGGATCCGTGGACACTCTTATATGCACACCATCATACGTGATTTTCGCCATTTTCTCCACAAAACTCAAACTACGATGAATTTAAAGCTCATATTTTGATGATATGTTCGTATTATAAGAATTTAATTTCCTACTAAAAATGAGCACGATTCGAGACGTACAACACCACCATCTACCTCCTTGAAAATCAGCCGTTAAAAGTTAACGTTTGTAATTAAAATCGGTAGATGGTGAGGTTTGGCATCTTGGATCATGCTTATTTTTGGTAGGAATGTAGAATCTTATAAGAGAAACGAATTATCAACATATTATATTTAAATTCATTATCGTTTGAGTTTTGTGGAGAAAATGCGTAAATGATGTATGACATTGCGTATATAAGAGTGTCCATGGATCCTCCCTTGTATATAAATTACATCAAACCTTATAAGAAACATTTGGTTGTTTTTAGTTCCATCCTATCAATTTTTCCTGTGTTCCAATCATTTGGTTTTGAGGGCTCACAAGATGATAAAATCGGGTCATCAAATAACAATCAACAACACTCCTTATCCTACTAGTTTTGTTAAGAGCTAGCATGCGCTCGATTATTAAAAATTAGATTAACTAAACTAAGTAATGTTAGTGACTAGATTAATAAATCGATTTATAATTAGTGTTTGAAAATAAAAATTTATTACAAAATTGAACTTGGGAGATCATATTTTTCCAACCATAGACAAAGTCAGAGTAACTTACGGTTGAAAAAATTATGAAAATAACCACTTACATTGGAGAAAATTTTGATTTTCTTTTTGAAATTTTAACATATGATTAGGTTTTCTAACCGTAAACACTATATACAGTTGGGAGTTCATATTTTCTCAACACCCAAAATATTTCTACAGTTGGGAAAAACTGTATTCAGTTTTGACACTAATTTCGAAATCCCTAGTTTAATTAAATTTAACCAATTCATGCAATCAAAAGCAAAAAAAAAAGAGAGGAAGGGTCTTTCAATTCTTACCTAATTGAAGTCATTATTGTCTGAGATAATCATCGTTGAAGAAGAAAAAATATATGAAGAAGACGCGATGGAGGAGAAGAAAAGAGGAAAAGTAGTTTTTTTTTTCGGTAATTTTTTTTATATTTTAATTAGATTTAGGTTACGTATTAGGTTAGTTATCAAAGGGTATTTTTTATTTTTTGTTATAAGTCAGTTTCCCTTCATCCGTATCCGTACATTTGAATTCATAGGATCCTCGGTCCCCTCTATGTATAATTTCATCTCATGATACATGAGACGAGCACAACATAATCTCAAAAAAGTGGAGACCATCCTTTAACGACAAATTAACTTAATCAGTTTTTCCATAGGTGTCCATAAACTAAAGATTTTCTTTCTTTTCTCTTTCCAATTTAAAAAAGTATTCGCAAATAATTTGTATCCAGGTTGATTGTTTTTTATAAAATGTATATAAAATATCCCTTATCAATCCTTAAACATCCACTAATAAAGGAAAAAAAATCAACTTCCTGTTTTTTTCCCCTTTTCCGGAGGTGACAACCATGTTATGTTGGTATACATAAGTATAGCACTGGACAACATACTGAAATTTCACACTATAATATCCTGATTCGGCATGTAGAGTTCGTCAATTGGAATATAGGTAATGGTTTGTCCTTTCCTAACACATTGGCCTTCAGTACAATTGGCTCTAGAGTTGGTAGAAAGCTCTGCAGTTAAGCATGCTTGGGTGGGAATAATTCAGGGATGGATGACCTCCCGGGAAGCTATTGCTGGGTACCGTAAATGTGCCCGTAGAAAACCACACAAGTGCGGATGATCGCATTTTCTAAGTGGAGACAGTATCGGTGAATGATCATGTCATTACAAATGCTATCATAGGCAACGACAGGACACTTGACGAGGGTGAGAAGGTACACTAGAAGGGATTAGTTTAGTTGCTTGTATCATAAGGGGCATGGAACGTCAGAGATCTGTGATTGATTATATTCTGAAGCCGAGGATAACTCCAGTTTAAGGTGGTGCTATGCTCTGATACTAAATTGTAACACCTCGATTTCCGGATCAGGATCGAACCCATATGAATATCCGAACTCAAGGCGTTACAGCTCAGAAAGAGACTGATACAAATATTTTATCTTCTTGGTTTATTTTATTTCACTAAGCACGATTAAATTTAAAAACAAGAATTCACTATTTATATTTTCTTAACAACATTCTCAACAAACAATGAGATCAAATTATACATCGGGAAATTACAAGAAATTCAACACAATCAACAAGCTAGCTAGCTTTTTAGTTCTACTTACACCATTTATGAAGCCTGAGAAAATATCAATTGAGGTGACTTGACGACTCAGTAGGCATACTTTCCCATCCTTTAAGAAATGCATAACAATCACGAAAAATTGAACGAACCCATAACTTGAAATAACATTAAAGCTTAAAGCATAATTTCTTATAACAAGTTACATAAATTTTAAACTATTCAATATTTTACAATCATTATTTAAGTCATGTTAACAGATGAGTTCACGGTATGAATGTCCTTGGTTCGTACACCTACCTATCAATTAACTCGGCAAGAAGAAGCAAGATCAGTGGTATCATAGTGCCTTGATGTGGTTTTCTGCAAGTCAAAATTATTTATATTTTCTCACTGATCAATATATGTGAAGTAAGGGTAAGAAAGGATCTTTTCCACATAAATGTCTAGGTTGTTATTTGATTTCAATCTCTTATGTAAAACCGGAAGGATTTTCTAATTGCTATTAAACTAAACTAATCTAAAATGCAAACAAGGAAATAAAGTAAACAAATAAAATATGTGAAAAAATTAGTCAAGGATTTCGTTTTCATCCACAAAAATGTTCTTATCTTAACAATTAGAATTGATATTTAATCTTGTTTTATCAAAAGTCCTAGAATACCTTTATCGAAAGAATATCCCGTAAATTTTGTCAAGCCATCAACAAACACATTAAAAGATGTGAATATGAAGTCTATCAAGAAAACAACTTACCGTTAAAAGTACTAATCAAGTTTAATTCCCGGGAGCATTAAGATTCATGAAATTAGGCAAATCAATGCAATTGACGTGGACAACACACAAATCAAATTTAACAAAGGTCATGACCCACATATGATTACAAGGGCATATCACTACAAGCCATAACCATTTATCACTTTTGCATATAATAAACTCTAAGTTGGCTATATTTATATATATATATATCTATATATATTACGAGTTCAACCAATTGTCCACTTGACAAAACAAGCAATAAAATCATACATGGCGGTATTTCTAGTGAATCATGATCGATAATTATGAGACAAAACTAATTGTATTGATCTAAAAATCATGTTTTGTAAAATCAAAATAATCCTTGACCAAAAGAAAATCAACTACTCATGTTTACGGAGTTCATAAAAAGAAAAACCCCACTATAAACTACAATTTCAATCGTCAGCACCAAACCTCAGTTCAAGAAACATCCACAAGTAATGCCACTGACTCTGCCACTGATCCATAGCTAATAGTTGCGTACAACCGAGGAAGACTGGTCAGTCATGCCTTCTCACTTTGTATCTCACTTATCTATTGTGCTCGGTCTCATCTAACTTAGTTTCCATTTTCATGTCACCACTTCCATGAATACACAAATTTAACAAACACCCATAAATCATATACCACTCATCCACTGGGAAGTTATCATTATCAATAGCAACAAGCCCCAATTATGATAACAACTACCCATTTGATCACCCAATTTTTTATTTTTTGAAACTCCACCACCTTAATGCCAAATTTACATATGACACTAACATGATCTTCATCCCTACTTAGTACCGAAAAGATCTTCTAATTATTTATTACAAGCCCCGACTTTTCTTGGCAGTAGGAGTAGGTCTTCGTCCTTGTATCTCGGCAAAGCCTTGCTTCAAACTCACCGCTAACTCAAGTTGAGTGAAACCCATTTTCCTCTCAAATACCCACCAGAACTACCATCTAGCTGACGGCAATGCTGATTCAAGCAACTATTAGTAATTGACCTTAAACTTGTGAATAACTGACCTCTTATGCATTTTTTTCGAACACTTGATGAGTGTGTTGCATTTGGTTGAGAAATAACCTTCCTACTGATTTCTGTATAATTTTCTATCCTTCCTTACAAGTATTTAGATCTCATACATAGCCATTCAAAACTAAATACACATCATTAATCACATCCATTCATCCCCACATTTTAACAGAAGCAAAGTTCATCTTTATTGTTGTTTCTTTGGTTTCAAATAATACCCAGATCCATGACTTCCCAAAACTTGTATCAAAAAATCCTTGTTGTTCTCAGGTTTTTTAACACACCTCCCCAACAATCAGACCCACAACTAGTCTTCACTTTTAGAACAAACTGATTCCTATAAACCCTATTTAAACTCTAATGCTCATCAATCTCTTCTCATATCAACAAATACCAACGGTAATAGCTTAGATTCACCCACTGTTTTCTTGATAATAATTCGTTATCAAGACAAACCCAACTTATGTATCATAGGCCTCAGTGTTAAAAAGGACAAACCATTATCCATATTTCAATCAACGAACCATACATGCCGATAGGCCTGTCAATATCTGTACGATATCCAGAATCCGTTTCCGATTATTCGAGATCCTATAGGACTTTATCCGTTTAATCGGATATCGGATCAATATGTATTGGATATTTCATCCTTAACATATCGGAATCGGATTAGGCTCTATCCGTTTGTTTAATATCCTATATCCGATATAGTAGGGATGTATTTGTAATTTCCGATAGAGGAGGACTTATGTGTAATTTTTCATCACCCTTATTTCTCATCAATAACCTGAGAAGGAAAACCAAAACTCATTTCCTTTTTCTTTTTTTCTTCTCTTCTCACCGCCTCTCCACTGAATCTCTGCAACAAACCTAGATTTAGAAGCTGATAGCATCATGAGTTAGTCATCTTCTGCAACGTCAATTTCTTAAACTTGGCGTGAAAGATCGAGGGTGTAATGGAGTAAGCTATACCCTAAATTACGCTGGTACCAATCTTTCTCTTCTCTCTGTGTAGAAAATTATTTAGTTTTGCGGTTCTGTTTGTTTTGGGTTTTGTTGATATAATTTGATGATATAGAGTGATGAATTTGTATGAGTTTCTATGAAATTAGAATTTAGTAGGGTTTTGAAATCAGAAATTGGAAATTAGGGTTTCTGTTGTTGTTTCAAATTTTGGGTTTTCTTCTCAATCATAGGCTAAACTTGTTGTGTTTACTGGTTATTATTGATTGAATTGAATCATTTAGATGATGATTGAATTAGGGTTATAAAGTTATGGTTTCTATTGTTGTTGTTGTTGTTTGATGAAATTTACTAGTTATTATTGATTGAATTGAATCATTTAGATGATGATTTAAGTTGGGTTTTCTCTTTATTGATTAAATTTTAAAGGTAATAAAAATACTTGTTGGTTGTTGCAATTGGAGTCAAGAAAGATTAGAATGGCAAAGCGCTATGAAGCCATGAAGGCTAGTGAAGTAGCTCTTCATGCTGAGAAAGTAATTTTGGGTTTAGAGTAGTCGGGTCCAATGCCAATAAATTGGCTAATGATGATTTGCATGTTTAGTATTACCCATGCATTTCTTCCCTCGAATGTTATTCTGTAATATAATGCAAAAACCATGTGTCTTATTAGTTCATAGTTTCATCTGTTATTCTTCTTAGTTCTATTATTACTACTTGTGTAGTTGTGTATCTTATCTGAATGTTGACTTGTTATAATGCAAATATGGAAATCGAAGAAGAATGAAGACAAGAGAGTCAGAGACTGGAGAGGAGAGTGACAGATACTTATCATACTTAGTGTTTCGAAGGAGAGTGACAAATACTTATCATACTTAGTGTTTCGAAGTTCCTTACTTTCTTTAGCATTTGCTTGTGTTTCTTTTCATGTATGTGTGAGAGACTTAGAGACATAACTACTTAAGAGTAATGTTTTAAGACTGTTTATTTGTTTGAATGTGTGTTTGAAGACAATTTCGATGGTATGTATGAGAAATAAAACTTAAATTTCACTTTTGCATATGTTTTACAGTTTATAGTTTTTTTTGTCAAAACCGGATATTATCGGATAAATATCCGATAGCTTAACCTATCAGAATCGATATCTGATTTTGATATCCTATTGGATATTATCGAATATCCGATAGTGCTTAACCTGTCGGATACGGGTTTCTAAATATCTGACGGATATTCATCCATTGACAGGCCTACATGCCGAATCAGAGTATCACAAGCATTGTATGTCATATCAAAACATGACATCACATATAAAATTTAAGCATTCGTAGCTCTCCAAGATAATCGACTCATTTGCTTAGTAATACAGGCACATAGGTGCAATCAAAACTCATCAAACGGCATGCCCAAACACAATACGCTTAAGAACATATCACAACATATTAATAAAATACGATATGATTAAAACATGCCATATTTAATTATATAAATATTTTTATTTTTATCCGATCGATAAATTATTTTATTTTATTTTTATGTTGACCAACTTGTATAGACAGTACATAAAACATAAATTGATTCAATAAGAAACAAACCTTTCAATAGAATATATAATGTAAAAATGTTAATTTTTATGTTCATTCAAAAGTAAACTAGAAAATGGAGTAATTATTATCTTGTGAAATATAATACCTCAAAATTCACATACTTCGAAATCTAGGAGAACAATTTATAATACGAGGCATTGAGGATCCAAGATTTTTATTTAAATATTCAATTAATCAACTTAGGTTTCAAAAATTAAACTGTTGCGTAAGACGATACTCCCTCCGTCCCTAAATAGATGGCATATTCAATTTTGAATTTTGTCACATTAGTAGATGACCTATATCATTAAACAAGAGGATATTTCTAAAACTACCCTTTTAATTGATTAAGTATAAGAAATATGTATAATTTGATAGGCATGTTTATATTCGTGGTATACTTTGGAAGATAAATTATTTTTAAATTTTACTAGTTATTATCTATAAGGTATAATTTAAAAAATACTTAAAGATATTCTCCTCTCCTCCCATCCTTGCATTAAGAATTGTGCAAACTTCAACTAGGTCATCTATTTAGGGACGTATGGAGTATGTAATAGTGTTATTTGGAGAGTTATCTAACTAATGCGTTTTGAAACTTACTTCAATGGGTTTTGAAACCTAAACGAAGCATGCAGGATCATACTCATATTTGCAGTTTCTTCTGCACTGTGACCAGTTCAACAATCAAGGTCGCACACATTAAAGTCTACTTCAATCTCATGTCGGATGTATATGCGTTTAAGTGCACTTACAATTGCAGATATTGGTATGATGAGTGAATACATCTCGACATAAATATATAAACATGTAGAGATAACAGTTGGGACTATCATACTTCAAGTTATGCAGTGTTTGATGATGAAGCTCTCCATACACATTTCATGTGTTGTTTAGTCTTTAGCTTAAACGAACATCGATCGATGGAATATAACCTATAAATTTACTACGTACCTAACTCTATTATAGACGAGTTAGACTTTCACAACTCAAGATATGTTTAACATCTGACTATTGACAATTTTTTAGACTTGATATACTTTTTTTTTTCTGGTTCAACCGAAACACACTTTTTACCCATTGTGAGAGTTTATCATATTTTGTCTTAATTTAGTTCATCTTCTAAATCACTATGCAATCTGGTGATCATAATTTTCCTGTGTCATTTAATTAGAAGAAAAAAATTGAAAAATTATTGAGTGTACCACTATTTTGTGGTTCGACCAATTAAGTCCGCCCCAAGTGTCAAGTTAAAGTTCTCAACATAACCTAACTCATTTAACCTACAAAATACCTTAGCCTTTCCATCGTCGACTTCCAAAACACTGTACCGAAAACATGAGTAATTCCTTGTTGGATACACTTCCATATCCAAGAAGCAATGGTTATTTTCCTAGCATGCAACATAAATGTTGTTCTAAGGTATTTTGTTTTCATTAAAGAAGACCATAGTGCCGTAGGTTCATTAACTAATCTCCATGCTAAGTTAGAAATCATAAGTCTTAACATGACGAAGTTTATTTGTTTCCCTCCATGTCAATTAGTTTGCAGAGTACATCCCAAGATTTTAGGTACATGCCTGGATTTTGTTTCATTTTCGTACCAAAAATCTCTTTGGAGAGATTGTTAATTATGTAGGTGATATTATTTGGTACGACAAAGTAACCATCTAGAAAAATTGAAAAACCAGAAAACACAAATTTATTTAACAATATTTTACTAGCTTGAGATAGCAACTCGCTTTCCAACCTTCAACCTTTGCTTTCGTTTTTCAACTATAGAGTCAAAATATTTAGTTTTGATCAGAGCTCCAAACAAGGGTCTTTTAGATTGATTTTCTTTTTGGCCAACAAAACTTTGTATCATTTTATGGTGCCCATGATGCACATCTTTTTTTTACTAAAAAACAATCCAAATTTAAATGTATTAAGGCAGTCAGATCAAAATCATTAGATGAAGCCATGTACCATGGAAAATGAGCTAATGTATTAACCCGGATTTTGGGTGAGTAAAATCTAGGATGCTCACTTTTGGTTCAACTACACTCATCAACCTACGAAGGAAGAATACTTGGACAATGATATTGCACAGAGAAGTGAGCCGCCTGACAGATTAAAAATCAATGTGGATGCAACGCTTTCCAGTGGGACTGGAGCATGTGCAACAATTACAAGGAATTTTTAACATTTTTTTAAAGGTGGGTCGGCTATTGATCATCATCTCTAACGCCCTCTTGAAGCAGAGACTAGAGCTGTAATGTTGGGTCTTGAAGTGGGTATCAAGTTGAATCAGCCTAAGTTCATTATTGAGAACAACACTAACACTGTTGCCAGATAAACAAGGAAAATTCTTCCGTTCCTAGGAATATGATCTTTCAGATCAGAGATTTATAAAAGCAGCACGGTAATGTGGAATATTCCTATGCGGAGAAACTTGGCTTCCACCTTGCTAGTTTTGCTTTTACCAACTAGATTTTTGACTGATGGTTCGAAAATCCTCCTTTGTGCATTGCCAATCGCTTTTTCGAGTCATCTCCCCTATTTGGTTTTCTTTTTTTAGAGTAAAAAAATAAAAAGAAAAGAAAGATTATTGAAAATTAAAAAAAAAAAAAAGTTCTAACCGTTTTCCATGTTTTTTTTTTGTTTTTTTTGGAAGCACATTTTCCATGACATGAAGCACATTAACCCTGTGATCACTCAAAAAGATTAGCATCCTAAACGTTAAAATTTTAATAATGAGAACTGAAATCTCTGCAACACAAAAATTATTAGCTGTGGTATTGACCACGCGAAGTCGATATCATCTGTAAAAACATAATTTGCCAGTGAAGAGTACAGGAAGAAATACTTCTTGAAATTAACTTTCGGTAGGTTCACCCTTGATCACAGGGTACATGTCACTGTGGAACACAAAAAGACTCCATGTGTCCTCATGAGCATGAATAAAAGAAAGAAACCCGAAAGATTTAGCCTGTCTATTCATTTGATCCCTAGAGGTTTAAAGGTATGCTGTCGATGATTAAATAGGACGGTTCCGACGTAGCATGTCGTACAGGCTTAAACATGATATGTGTGTAACATCTTCACCGCTAGTTTTATTGATACAAAATCAACGGTCTGAAATTTGGCCCTTACCCTGCAGCAGTATCTTTAAAAAAAAATTACTAAAATTTCTTGGAAAAAGGATTCAAGATTCTGCCGAGTTGATACGTGCGATAAACTCGTTGCATCTTGACTTGACTCACCACCACACTATACGTGTGTGTCCCGTTTTCCGTGACTCGCATCTCCCGCACCCTCTATAAAACCTCCATCATTCTCTCCTTAATTTTCTCACACTCTGTCAAACCAAGTAAAACCCAATAACAACTCCTCTCCTTGCTCTGTTTTTCAGCGAGGAAAAAACACAAACAAACATGGATCATGTTCGTAAGAAAAACAGCAACAAATCAGCAAAACAAATTTCGTTTTCAATTGATACCCATGAACTAGATGATCATCATCATCACAATAAACATGGGTTTCTGAAGAATACTGCTCATCATGGCCATGATCATGATGATGTTGCTGATGAATTAGTACCATTACCAGTATACATAGTGAATGGAGTTTTCTTCACACTGTTTTTCTCGGTTGCCTATTTTTTGCTTCACAGATGGAGAGAGAAAATCCGTAACTCTACACCACTCCACGTAGTGACTCTCTCAGAAATTGCAGCTATAATTTCTCTCCTTGCTTCAATCATCTATTTACTCGGTTTCTTCGGCATAGATTTCGTTCAATCATTCATAACCCGATCATCAAGTTATGATCTCCTCCTCGAAGATGATATCGAAGAAGAAGAAGAGAATCAGCAGAATCACAAACTTTGCGATAGTATTGTTTCATGCTCGCCGCAGCCTCCACAACCTAACAAGATGATCGATTCATCTTCTTCATTGATTACAATTTGTGATGAAAAAGATGAAGAGATTATCAAATCGGTTGTGGATGGTGAAACGCCATCGTATTCATTGGAAACGAAACTTGGTGATTGTAAAAGAGCTGCTTCAATTAGACGTGAAGCATTACAGAGAATGACCGGAAGATCTTTAAGTGGTTTGCCATTAGATGGTTTTGATTATGAGTCTATTCTAGGTCAATGTTGTGAAATGCCTGTTGGTTTTATTCAAATTCCTGTTGGTATTGCTGGTCCATTATTACTTAATGGTGTTGAATATTCTGTTCCAATGGCTACTACTGAAGGTTGTTTGGTTGCTAGTACTAATAGAGGTTGCAAAGCCATTTTTGCTTCAGGTATACATGCAATGCAATATATCCCATTATCTCTTCAAATCTCTCATTTCTCTTTATAAATTTTGACTAATTTTGCAATTTGTTCTTTTCAGGTGGAGCTACCAGTATTTTGTTGAAAGATGGCATGACTAGAGCTCCTGTTGTGAGATTTGGAACAGCAAAAAGGGCTGCTGAATTGAAATTTTATATGGAAGATCCAGTCAATTTTGATACCTTGGCTTGCATGTTTAACAAGTACATCTCTAATTTCTATATCTGATGATTTTTGTTTTTGTTAATGATTTTTTCTTTACAATTTTGTTTTTTGGTTGCTAATTGGAATTAGATCTGCTTTTGCTCATTTAGTATGATTGGCATAAAGTTTGTTTTGATTTGGACTGGGGAACCATAATATTTGGTTTTGGATTTGGATTTTACTTCTTTATATGATCTTAAAGTGTTTGTAAAATTGTATTGTCTTTTCAAACATCTTTTTTGTTTTTTCCTTAAATAATGTTGTTATTCCAAATTCAGTTTTTATCTTTTAAGCATCTTGGACCAATTTTGTCAAACCATGTCTGTTTTAGTGAGCCACCACTAAATTCTTGTTTTGTTTTCGTTTACAGATCTAGTAGATTTGGAAGACTACAAGGTGTTCAATGTGCAATTGCAGGCAAGAATCTTTACATGAGATTTAGATGCAGTACTGGAGATGCAATGGGTATGAATATGGTGTCAAAAGGTGTACAAAATGTTTTGGATTATCTTCAAAACGATTTTCCTGACATGGATGTCATCGGCATCTCCGGTTAGATCCTCAACCCTCTTTGAAATTCTAGGAACTTAATCGATGTGATTCATATGAATAAAGATACTCAAAAATTTGTCAAAATAAACAAACAAAAAAGGAAACGTTTTCAAAGTTTGGATTGCTCTTAAAAATCAGAATTTCATCGATTGTCGCTGAGAGTCGATACTACTCTAGTTAAAACGCATATGTTATCCATGCAGATATTGGGTTTTGACTTTTGAGAATAGGAGTAACATAGTTGAATGGGTAAGGATGTTAGCCAAGACTTGCCTGAGATGATGTCATAGTTATCAATACATGCACGATCCTCTAGTGTTAACCCTGCATGTTTATGCTATATGAGGCCAGCACTTTTGGGATTGTTAATCTACAAATTGGTTCTGTTATTCTCTATTTCTTTATAACTTGGTTATTAAATTGTTTGTTTGATTATTATTGTTATGTAGGAAACTTTTGTTCAGACAAGAAACCAGCTGCAGTCAACTGGATTGAAGGGAGAGGAAAATCTGTTGTTTGTGAAGCAATTATCAAGGATGAGGTAGTAAGAAAAGTACTAAAGACAACTGTTGCTTCATTGGTTGAGCTGAACATGCTCAAGAACCTTACCGGATCAGCCATAGCTGGTGCTCTTGGTGGCTTCAATGCTCATGCAAGCAATATTGTCTCTGCTGTTTTCTTAGCCACTGGTCAAGATCCAGCACAAAACATTGAAAGTTCTCACTGTATTACCATGATGGAAGCTGTCAATGATGGAAAAGATCTTCACATCTCTGTTACTATGCCTTCCATCGAGGTAAATTGCCTTGTTTACTTATGACATTATTATCTATTTTAAATTGGTAAGTCCACAATGAGAGTTCGATTTTTTTGAAGTTTAAGTTAAAGAAACCGTTAAACAAAGAATTCATAATCTGTCACTTAATTCATTATTTTCGAAAATATGGCCCATTTGAAACCATGGTTATCATTTAAATTTCTTGATAACTACTTGAATTATTGAAGGCTAGATTCTCATAATTGTTATCTTTTTGAATGATTCAGGTTGGTACAGTTGGTGGTGGAACTCAACTTGCTTCTCAATCAGCTTGTTTAAATCTTCTTGGAGTTAAGGGTGCAAACAAAGAATCACCTGGAGCTAATGCAAGACTTTTAGCTAAAATCATAGCTGGTTCAGTACTTGCAGGTGAACTTTCTCTCATGTCAGCCATTTCAGCTGGACAGCTTGTTAAGAGTCATATGAAATACAATAGGTCAAGCAAAGATGTCTCAAGTATTGTTGCTTCTTCCTAAGGAAGGATTGACAATAGACCCCAAGTTGACAAAACCCTCAAAAAAAAAAAAAAAAAATACTCCCAAAGAAGTAGAAAGTTTTTTAATTTTTTTGGAAAGGAAAGAAGGAACTCAATAAAAGTTTGAAGGAGGGTATGATTGATAATGTGAATCAAAGGGATTATGAACAAAACAAAAGCTGGCGATGGATGAATACCCAAGTTTGGTCCCTAATTGTGTACCAAGCCCTAATGGGACTTCATTTTGCTGATCAGTTCTTCCGATTTGTCGTTATTTGTTGTCATTAGCTTGTATTTAGAATGTAAAGAAACATGCTGAAATGAGTACAAAAGTTCAAAGTTTGTTTTGTGCAGTATACTTCTTTTGTTTGGTTTTTCTGCTTTGTATATGAGAAGGTGATAAATCATGCGAAGAAAAATTTCAGTTTCAAGCACTCTTGTTTTGTCTATGCCTTTTCTCCTGTCCTCTTGCTGTCCTAGAATAGTTGATTATGCTTGGCAAAGTGGTTTTCAATGACTCAAAATGTTGGGTGTTATTGTTGGTTGCTTTCGTCTAACTTATCAAGGAGTTTAATGAAGAAAAAGTGAACAGAGCAAATATTGAATGGCAAGTTTAACATAATGTATGGATGCTGCAAAATTGTGAATTTGGTAAAGATAATTTTATAATCTTTAGACAGATTTGAGCTTTTTGCTATAAATTTTTTGCTGGAAAAATTTGGCTGATTCTAAGAATTTGTCAATCAAATGATTCATAATCCAAAACAATGACCATGTGGCTTATTGGTGCCACCCATTAATCTTGTTTAATTGTATTAGCCTAATTTGATTATGTTATGATTGCTTTCTTGTTGCTTTAAACCTAAAGGTAGGTTTCACCTTTTCAAACTGACTGATGGTATCACTGTTGCTAATCTTTTCCAAACTGACTAAAGCGCATTTCTGCATTTGATCTTCTCAACCTGACTAATTTCAAATTTCATCTCTTTCTTAACAAGTCTTCTGATACTGTTCCTGTTCGGCTCATTTCGCCATATTCTTAAAAGTCACTTGCAACAAATGTCTTAGACTCTTAGTTATGATCATTACCATGCACCCTGTTTTTCTTAAAACCAGCTGAGACGCAGTTTTGAATGTTGAATAATGTGATTGATCCATGTTACAGGGCACGTCTCCAGGGCTTGACCTTTCCTTTCAATCATTTATTTCAAACGACATTTCCTTATAGTATTTTTTATATATATGTGAAATGTTCTGCCACTTGCATACAAAATGCTGGCAGGAATCCATGCAGAGATCCACTTAATCTCAAGTCTCAACTGCCACTTTCCCATACAGTAAATAAAGCAAAAGCATTGACTGGTTTTATTGCAACAATAATTTAAGAAATCCAGAAACCCAACTACTGTTCTTGTGGATTTCTTTTGTTTATCTCGTCATCATGATACAGGCATTTATCCATTGAACCTAATGATATCTGTTACTTTGGTACGCATCCATCATTCAACAAGTATAGATTCACCGGGATTGAAATCCCGTGAATCACACCGGGTGAAACAATTGCTATGGGTCCCACTGTTGTTAAAACCCCACCCCCACCCCAATTTTTCTACTGGTGCTCCCAGGGGTGTACTCTCTATCGGTGTAATTCTCGGTGGAGAATACACGGTGTGTCTAGCAAAACTGTCCATCATTCCAACTTATTCACTTAAATCACTCGTTTTGTTGACTTTGTTTATTTCTTGCAGGCCATCACTGGCGATTCACATATCGCCAGTATTTGTACAAACTTTAATGTTGAAGCAACTCCAATGGGACTACACAAATAAACACATTTGTGTGCAAGGTGGATGGACAAACTGAGTTTTGTGCAGTGGGAAAAGGTTTTACAAGACAAGTTGAGCCGAACGTAACGCCTAGGGGCCTCGTCCCAACCTGCGACGAGATATGATCCAATGTAAGCCGAGGCTTGTCCCAGGTTCGGACGACCGGCTCTAGATGGTACGACAATGGCTACTTCTTCACCAACCCCCAAAGGCTACATTTCGTTCCACCTATATAAACACACTCAATCCGCTGATTTTAAACACGCTCAACTACTTTCCATTCTCAATTTTTACAAAAAATCTTCCAACCAATTTATTAAATATGCTTCTTGTTCTCATTCGTTTCATTCATCATGGATCCTGATATGGAAAATGAAGAAGTGCAATTATTAGTGAATATATGTTTCCAACAACAAGAAGCGTTTATGCAGCAGCTAGATCAAATGGATGCATATTCAGACGATGAGAGATCCAGAACCAACACCATACTACAATTATACACATGGCAAGTTTCGCGAGATTCAGAACCAGGAGTTGTATTGAGAAGAAGATATACGTGGAGATTTCGAGAGGAAGGTCACCAACAAATGATACGTGATTATTTTCTTAATAGAAGTGTGTATTCTAATCAGGATTTTCAACGTCGCTACCGAATCCAACAACAATCATGCGGATTATTGGAGCGCTTTATTGGGTAAATCCTTAATTCAACTATCAATTTGATGGACGAAACATACGAGGGCATAGTCCTGAACAAAAGGACATTGTAGCACTCATGATTCTAGGTTATGGTTTGCCTGCGCTGCTGCGCATGCCTGTGATGAGTACATTCGTATGGCCAAAACAACATCATACGATAATCTCAAAATGTTTTGCGAAACTATAGTTAACCATTTTGGTCCACGTATTTTACGACAACCCATGCAAGATGATGTCGATCGACTACTAGCTGAGAATAGGGAGAGAGGCTTTCCAGGAAAGCTAGGTAGCTTTGATTGCATGTATTGGGGTGGCATGGATGTCCATATGCTTGGCAAGGTCATTATAAGGGCCACTACACAAAACCAACTATGGTTCTGGAAGAGGCATCTTCTTACGATTGTTGGATATGACATGTTTTTTTTTTGCCTTTCGGGTTGCAACAGCGACTTCAATATCTTGTACAAATCACCATTGTTCGAAGAATTGAAGTATGGAAATGCTCCAGCTGCTAATTAAACCATCAACGACAATAACAATAACATGGGGTATTTTCTGGCGAACGGAATTTATCCAGCGTGGTCAACTTTAGTTCAAGCTTACGATGAAATATCTACAAACAGGGAATTTGTCTGTGCTCAAAGGGTTTTTAACAAAAAACAGATGGGGTATAGGAAGGATGTGGAACTAGCCTATGGAATTTTGAAGAGAAATGCTCCAGCTGCTAATTAAACCGTCAACGAAAACAACTATAACATGAGTATTTTCTAGCGGGCGGAATTTATCTTGTTGTTGATGGGGAAAAACGATTTGTTGGTTTTCTAAGAAGTGGAGAGACGACCGTGCGGATGGAGGCTCCTCAACCGAGCAAACTGCCTAAACTCAAAAAGATGCACTGCACGGGAGTTCTTTGAGTTCGAGAGATCAATCTGTAGGACTCCGGCCTAAACCAAGAAATGGTCGTTCCAGAGTCATTTCAGTCACAAAGAGGGAAGATGATTGATCTGTAGGAGGGAAGCTGAGAAAAGTGTGAGATCAATGGTGATCAAAGATTGTGAATGTGTTTAAGGTTTCTGCAAGTTTTCTGTGAATTGTTGAGTTCGAATAAGTTCTGGTTGATTGATTGAATTCTTGAGAGTGATTGCTCGGATCAAAATTCTTCTTAGACGATCGTTGTCTCCCTCTTCAATCATGGATTCAGAGACTTATTTATATTGCTAGAACATGGACACATTGATCTCCAATAAGTGTGATGGTTGTTTGAGTGAAAGAGTGGGAAAGTGGGAGATCGTGGTTTAACCAGTTCCATGTTGTGCGAAGACTGGGTTGATCGTTCACCCACTACTTTGCTAACTTCCTCAACCGCTTGCACGACTTACTCACGTTTCTCATCGTGGATGAACACACGTGCCGTAGGACACCAGACCAAAACCTTAATTAATATCCCCCATGTGACGTGATTGATGTCTCACGAATGTGGAGTCTGCAAGGAAAACGTGTATTTGATCAGTCAGTCGTTGACTTGATTAGACGATGAGTCTAAGTATTGTTCAGTCTAGCATGATTGCCGAATGCTCTAGGATTCATGGATTGAACATGTATGCTGGGACGCATGGTTCTCGAATGAATGAGGTTGATAATTGAATCAACATGATAATCTGAGCAAATATTGATTATATGATGAATTGTTGAATATTGATAGTTGAATCAATATTCGAGTATTTGAGCAAATATTGCCCATTCGATGAATTACCGAATATTGATAGTTGAATCAATATTCGAGCATCTGAGCAAATATTGCTAATTCGATGGATTACTGAATATTGATAGTCGAATCAATATTCGAGCATTTGAGCAAATATTGCTCATTCGATGAATTACTGAATATTGATAGTTGAATCAATATTCCAGCATCTGAGCAAATATTGCTCATTTGATGAATTATTGGTAACATGACCAAATAAAATATTAATTAAAATATTGGTAACTGGACCGAATATTATATAATTAATCAAGATGTTGATTGCTGGATCAACATAAAATTATTAGTGTTTGAAGTTGCTCAGAATCATGATTTGCAGAGCATTCAGTTCGAAACCCTAATTTTGATCGATCGCTGATCAATTGATGATTTACTGAAAATAAGTCATTGAGTGAAGGAGGGACCGGCTACATGGGATGATGGATGATCATGTAGCTCCCAGGTGCTCGAGTGAGCATGCACCAAAGTCCTTTGTTGACCAGTTGGTGAAAGGATGATCAAATGTTGGTTTAATCATTTATTAAAATAGTGCTCGTATGAGCGTTAGGTAATAAAACCTAATTATGGAGAGATGAGGACCGGCCAAGGGGTCATGGGACCGACCCTTTGTGGTCGTGGGACCAGCTGGTGGTCGATTGAGCAAATTCCAAGTTGGTTGGAGAGAGTTTGGACCCACTATGAACTATTGAGAGCTAATTAGGTCAAAGTTATGAAAGAGTGTGGGACTGGCTCCTTGCAAGCCTAAGGGACGACCTTGGTCGGTCAAGGTGGCATGCCCGTGTCACCATATTGTCCGTGTCTCAATCCTGAGAGTTTTGGTAATTTCTGGTGCGCGTTTGAGCAATATTTTGGATTTTCAGAAGAGTTTGATCTTGACTGAAACTCTCGATTTTGCTCGAATGAGCAAGTAGAACTTTGCTCGTGTGACCATTATTTTGAGAATATTAAAATAATAATATTTTAATTTTTGACGTGAGAAACCTAGTCGGTCATGTGACCATTTGACTTTTTGGCTTTTTCATGGTTTGCGCAATATTTGAGAAAATATTGAAAAACTAGGGTTTTTGCTCAAACGCTGGAGTTTCATGAGATGAAGGAAATAATAATATGAGAAAATAACGAATTGTAAGGTGTGGGGACCGGTCACGGCTAGGGCATGGCCGTCCGGCTAGGTGGCCCGGTCCCGTGACACCTTTCCCTATTTTTTTACTATTTTTCATCGTTTGAAGGAAAATATGGAGAAACTAAGAGTTTTGCTCAAACGATGGAGTTTGCTCAAATGAAGGAGTCTTCATGAGATGAGGAAAAATAACAAAATAACATAAAATAATGGAAAGAGGTGCGGGACCGGCCACGGCGGCATGACTGGCCGGCCGGTGGGCCCGGTCCCTTTAGGCGCCTCTTTATTATTTTATTGATATTATTTTCCTCCCTATTTTGCACAGGTTTCCTCGTTTTTCCATATTTTCGAATACTCGTTCGTGTATTCGAGTGCTCGTTTGTGCATTATTGTTAAATACACTCGCACCATTTACTCGGGGCTTACTCAGTGATGGCACAGATGCCCGATCAATGAATATTTATTATAAATCCATGAAATTCAGCTGAGAATCAGTCATGAAACGGAGTAATAAAAGATATTGAATATCTATTACTAATCCATAGAATTCAGCTGAGAATTCATGGAACGGAGTAATGAGATAAAATAGATTATTTTCTAGGAATTCAGTTGATGAATAACACACTAGAATTAATCTATTTGCAGAATCGAGATATGAGATAATTGAAGAACCATACTCGTTCTGAGGGGGTGTATAGTCAGGGAACAATGAGCAGCGTGACGTCCTGAAGGCGTTAAGCTCTCTAACAAATATTATGTTTAGGAACCGCCCAATCATCAAGAGATTTTATACACAGTCTATCTACGTAGTCAGGGAACAACGAGCAGCATGACGTCCTGAAGGCGTTAAGCTCTCTAACAAACATTATGTCTAGGAGCCGCCCAACCATTTTGATTTATGTAGAGGTGATGATGAAATGTGTGAAGCATCGAACGCTCAGCTGAGAGGCCTTTCGAGAAACATATTCATCATAGCTCTGAGAGGAATGTTCGCTCAGTTAGAGATCGTGAAACGGTTCACGGATCATAAAATATGAATCGTCACATACATTCCTGAAGCCGGGTCAGAAACATGCAGTATCATGATTTTACAATTTTGACCTTTATCGAAAATCCACCATCAACACATGTGGTCAACTTTTGTTCAAGCTTACGATGAGATTCCTACAAACGGGGAATTTGTTCGTGCTCAAAGGTTTTTGTGACAAAAAACAGAAGGGGTATAGGAAGGATGTGGAACGAGCCTTTGGAATTTTGAAGAGAAAGTTCCACATAATTTGTGGACCATATCATTCGTTTAAACAATATAAATGAATAAAATTCTGCTCACCTGCATCATTTTGCACAATATTGTAATCGAGGAAACTCGACGGAATAAAAGCTGGGTTCATTATCCAGATAAACATTTGAGGAAAGAAGTTCAACCCGCCTGATGTGTGCCTGCTAGAGAGTATAGGAATTAAAAACAGAGGTTTACATTTAAGACTAAAGGAGGATCTCACTGCGCACTTGTGGGATGATTTTGGAAGAAGAAACCCTCACAGGATTTAGTTTTTTTTTTAAGTGTAAATTAATTAAATTAAAACTAAAACTAAAAAGATTACATTTAATTTATAACAAAGGATTAAATTGGTAATTTAAATTAACAACTAAATCCTGAATTGAAAACTAAGCCAGTGTAATGGCATTATTGATATCCTCCTCTAAGACGACTTCTTCCCCAGAAGAATCACCGCCAATTGGTGATGGCCGTTGTTGGGCCTTTTGTGCTTGAATTGCATCAAATTCATCTTGCCAGAATCGCAGTTGTGCCCGATTCATCTTGGAAGTGTCCATTCTGTCATGAACTAGCCGTTAATATCTAGATCATTTATGAAAAAGAGGGGGTCTAACAACCATACCCAATATTTCGCTTAGCAATCTGTATGGACTAACTCCAATATACTTTCAAGAGAATCAACTAGATAGTCAGACTCAATCATAAGAAAAGTATATTCAAGAGTTATATCTCTATTTCTCAATTCAATCTGCAATCAAACAAATAGGAATTTGCGAGCCCGATTGAATATAAGAAATAACTTGGATGGTATCAAAAACCAATATCAAAGTGTCAATCAATTTAATCAACAACCCAAAGGTCGGATTCACAATTGATTGAACTTACGCACACCTGTGATATTTCAATTATATAAAAAATATAATGTGGAAAAGAAATAACACAGACACCATAAATTTTGTTAACGAGGAAACCGCAAATGCGGAAAAACCCCGGGACCTAGTCCAGATTTGAACACCACACTGTATTAAGCCGCTACAGACACTAGCCTACTACAAGTTAACTTCAGACTGGAATGTAGTTGAACCCTAACCAATCTCACATTGATCAAGGTACAGTCGCGTTCCTTATGCCTCTGAATCCAAGCAGGACTCTACGCACTTGATTCCTTTAGCTGATCTCACCCACAACGAAGAGTTGCTACGACCCAAAGTCGAAGACTTAATAAACCAATCTGTCTCACACAGAAAAGTCTATTAAATAGATAAATCTGTCTCCTATAGAAATACCTAGAATTTTTTGTTCCGTCTTTTGATAAATCAAGGTGAAAAGGAACCAATTGATATACCGGACTTATATTCCCGAAGAACAGCCTAGAAATATCAATCACCTCACAATAATCTTAATCGTATGGTAGCGAAACAAGATATTGTGGAATCACAAACGATGAGGCGAAGATGTTTGTGACTACTTTTTATCTTGCCTATCGGAGAATAAATCTCGAGCAAATCTTAGAGAAGATAGTACTCAATACGATAGAAAACAACAAGATCAGAACACGTAACTACATAGAAAATAGTTGGGTCTGGCTTCACAATCCAAATGAAGTCTTCAAGTCGTTAACCTACAGGGTTTCGTGAAAAACCTAAGGTTAAATAAGAATCGAATCTAGTCGCAACTAGTATCACACATGAGGTGTGGGGATTAGATTTCCCAATTGCTAGAGTTCTCCTTTATATAGTCTTCAAATCTGGGTTTGCAATCAATTGGTAACAAAGCATTCAATATTCACCGTTAGATGAAAACCTGATTAGACTCAAGATAATATCTTTCAACCGTTAGATCGAACTTAGCTTGTTACACACAAATGAAAAGTGACTTCATTTAGATATGAGTAACCGTACCTAAACGTGTACACCTTGTTGGCTCAACAATAGTTAACCGAAGTTAGCCATATGAATACTTTCATTTCAACCATATTCATCTTAACCATAACTAGTTCAAATGAGTCAAATGAAACTAGTTCTAGAGTTGTTCAATTGTTTATATTCTCATAGAAGTATACAAGACACAATTGAAGCAAAATCGATTTTGATTCACTCGAATCAATTCATGAACATTATAGCCACGGTTTGCAAAAGATTGCATTCCTTATTATATAAATGTATTAGTTCATGAACAAACCGATTTTAGAACATAACTTACTCAAGTATGCAAACGGGTACGCATACCTGAGTGGTCGGATCAAGTTTGGGTTCGCCAGTATGCGAACGGGTGCGCATACCTTCCAAAACTCAGTTGAATTTCCGGAACTTGAAACTCACGCCAGTACGCATACCGGTATGCATACTAAGTTCCCGGACTTCAATAACCAACCAGTACGCATACGGGTATGCATACTATGGTTCCCGGACTTGGACAACACATATGCAAGTACGCATACTGTGTTATATCCAATCATGGTTATTTGTTCTAAACTCCCATTTCAATCATTGAAACATTCTCGGAAGACGACAATAGCTCTCTCACACAAACTATTAGCTTCAAAGCGATTTTCAAGTGATCGAATGATCAATATGAAACATTCTGAGTCTACATCAAATGACTTTCGTCAAGAATATATGACTTTTGTCTCAAATGGGAGATAGAGTAGATAGAATTTTGAGTGATAGATAAGTTCAAGTATCCACATACCTTTTGTTGATGAAGTTCCAAAAACTCCCCTTAGTAGTTCTTTGTCTTCAATCGATGAACGCCGTGAAGTCTAATGCTCAACTACACTTACTATCCTAATCCGAGACTTAGCTATAAGTATACTAGAAATCAAGACTTATAGTTTTGGCAACCAAACTTGACAACAAGCTTGAGATAGCAACGCTTGCGAGTTCGACCGAGCAGTGCTCTAACAATCTCCCCCTTTGTCAATTTTAGTGACAAGACTATCAATACATATGGATTACAAAATAAATAAACTTTGTAGCTTCTCATCCAAATGCTTGATTTCCTTGGTTCTTCAACATTACTCGAAATCTTTGTCACTTCCAAGTACTCCAGTGATTTTGAACGTGTTCAACTCAGCATCATTGTTGTTGAAGATCCGTAGCTATAACAATGAGAAAACAGTAGCTCTTAACCATTGTTATATAGTGTCATAGTATCATTACATAGCATCAAAGTCCAATTGTATCACAACTTTGACAACAATACTATGGTGATATGTATCACTCCCCCTTAGTCAATACTTCATCTCACATAAAAAACCACTCCCCCTTACATAATGATCCGTAAACCATATGTATTTGTAGTGTGAACTACACACTAATTCTCTCCCTTTTTGTCAATATAATTTGGCAAAGGTACGAAAATTAGTGGGATCATAATGAAATTCTCATAGAGATTCTTCATGACTAAAAGAAAGCATATCAACTTTGTTTCGATGATTTCACATAGTCGAAACTTAGTGTATTCATCAAGGAGTTTATAAAGATACAAGAAAACTCCTACAATATTCCACAGCCGCACTCCCCACAAAGATTTGGCAATTAAGCACAAGTTCAATTAAGAACTCTCCCCCATAAAATGTCATTCCCGAAAGAACAACAAGAGCGACCTTACTTTTACAAGAAAAGAAGGATTTCTTTGGACACTAACAAATTACATGAAACATGAACTTGTATCCATAAAACTCAATTAAATTAACCACAAGAGAACCCATGATTCTTTTAATCGGAAATGCTCAACATAAGAGAACTTATGGAGCCACACAGTACTTTCATATATAAGTGGATCAGGAAAAGACCAATACTGCGGAATATTCAAAGATTCATTCTATTTTTCATCAATGTTTGCATAAAGACATATAATAGACTTAATCTTTGCAATCAAAAGTTCATCATATCTTCATCAATGTTTGCATAATGACATAATAGGCTTAACTTTTGACATATATGGGACAATCATAGTTCACGGACACAAACATACATATCCCATAATTTTTTTTGCAATATATAAAACCAATAAAGATTAATACTGCAAAATCATCTTCCAAATAAACTTTAGAATTTAAATAAATAAATCTAAAAACATTGCAAGATGAAAATCGTTGGCAATAGCTATGTGTACTCACAATAATGGCTATTCCAAACCTTAGTTATCCTTCTTAAAACACAAGAATAAATTCTCATAAGAAGTTTCCTAGACAAAATCAAGTTTCTTTGATAACATCATACCTTTGAAAGGGTCCATCATAAAAGGTATCACTGATATCCTTGATTCTTTTGACCGTAGAGACTCCATGTTCATGAGTTAGAACATTAACTTTCCGATCAACAATGGGGGCAAGATGCCTAGCTTTGACACAGTCCATGATAAGCTTCTTCTGATTCCGGATCAAGATCTTTTGATTATCAAGGATTTTGGTCTAACCATCAATAAGCTGATTTATTTGCAGTTGAAGATTTCCAAATTCGACCTTAGAGTCATTCTGAAAAAGAATTAAATCCTTGACAGATTTTCCAATCCAGGAGTTGTACTCTTTCCTTTCAATCATCTTTTTCAAGACAAGTTCTTGAACTGAATCGCATCCTTTAATGTCTTCTTCCATCTCAAGATTCACAACTTCTTGAGGTCTTGAGGAGTTCTCCATTTTTCTTCCCCCTTTTTTTAAAAAAAATAAATAAATTAGGGAAGGAAAAAACAAAATATTTATGTTTACGAACAAGAGAATGACACCCTTGTTACGGAAACCATAAAACTCCCAAGAAAGACACGGACATTTGTGGACTGGAAGTGAAAGGATAATGGATCAGGAAAGATCCAATAAAAATAAATACTCTCTGTTATCAGATATCTCTTACACCCATGACTCAATAACGAAAGAATTAATCAGAGCATAGGGAAGAGATACACTAGTTACAAGAAGTCAAGAAAAGACTCAACCTCCACTACAGCAGAAAACAGATAAATCAAACATAAGACAAATTGTAACATATAGTAGACTTGAGCATCTCGCAAATGTCATCCTTGCAACTCTCAAGTTAGATACAAGGATGAGATTACCTAGAGCTAGGTAGCAAAGTGAGATGTAATCCCACCATGAGTATTGAGAGATGAGTTTTAAATACCATTTGAGAGTTTGAATCTAGTATTCCTTACCTCCTTTGGCAATTTCTCATTCCAGAAGAATTCGACATAACCTTTTTAGACAATCCATCAGAGGAAATTTTCTGAGGTGTATACACATAATCCCTAATTAGCCATGTGTCAAAAGTATTACACGTGGACAACACGAGGCAAACAAGCATCGGATCCTGATGCCACGCGACAACACCTAAGGGGCATAAATCATCTTCATCTGCCACGTACTCATCACCAGATAAATCCGACGACAGGAGGATCAAGGAGCACCTGATGAATAAATCACCGCGAAGCACCATAGAAGACCCATAAATTTGCTTTACCCTATCCCAAGAAAGATCTGAAATGAACGGAGGAGATGAGTCTCGCTGACAAGGAGGTGACAGCCGCAGTAACAGCTGTCTGACGCGTGCGGACTGCCCCAACCACCCGCCTTAAATGTTATAAACATAAGGTACGTGTCAAACATCCTATGGAGAAGGAGAAGGTGTATCATCGCCGTAGTACATTACTGTTGTGGCATCGGGGAATCACGAAGATAGTCTTCGGATCGGCAAAATAACTAAGACGATAAGTATCCACAGTGACAGTAAAGAGAGGCCCACATAGAAATGTCTATAAATACCCCGCTCAACCAAAGGAGAAGGGGTCGACCAAATTTTAGGAGAGAGAACTGTTGTTAAGAAGAGAGAAATAGTAATAGTAAGTATGAGTTCTATCTACTTTCCCCTATCATCGTTCATTACTCAGAGTCATTCGACTATCATTTGTAACCTTACATGATCCATAGTGAAAAACCTAACCCCCCGTGGATGTAGGCCTTAGTGCTGAACCACGTAAATCATCGTCTTATTTACATTCTGCACTTATGGTTTTAATACGTTTATGTTGTGCATCGTTCTAATCATCATAGACTTACTCATGATGCAAAGTAGAATCGAAACAAGGACGAGCTCGAAGGCTCAGAGTTTCCAATAGAAGTTTAGAAACCATCTTGAATTTATTTTAATCATTATCGTATTTTATCAGCACTGCGAATATTGATTGTGGACACGATGCTATCATCGTTACATTTGTGTTCACAATTTGGCGCTAGAAACAGGGACACTTTTGTCCCAGTAAAAAATTTATCCTTCCCTGTGAACCCCTTTTATCACCCAATATTGTTCTTCAATACAAACTTTGGATGACAAATCAGTAAAAAAGACCAGATTTAAAAAAGATTTTTGGGCGAAACAAAACTTTTCACTACAGAAACCCGCAGATTTGAAGGATCAAATCAAAATGCAAAGACAATTGAAATTTTTATCGACAGAAAATCTTTGGATCTCTCTTCGGATCCATGTTTTCTCTTGTTAAAATCTTTGAATCCATGTTTTCTCTTGTAATAATCTTCGGATATATGCTTTCTATTTCAAAATAACCTTCACTTTAGCAGATCCGTGATATGATTGTGTTTTAGCACACGCCTAACAAAAAATATCTTCGTTTTCTCTTATATAATCATTATGCTTGTGACTAACAAAACCATGGTGGATATGTTTCCCTTGCTAATAATTTATTATTGTAGGACATGGACAAAACAAAAGACATAGGAAAAGCTAAGGCATCGTCAAAAGAGACACAAAGAACAACATCGATCATAACACGGAGCAAGCAGAAGGGTGAGAAGCTGAAGGCGGTAAGTAAAAGACAGGATGCCGCAGAAAGTACCACACCATTGGATGCCAGTGCAATAGCGGCGGCAACCCTCAAAATTGCAGCAGCCAAAGCCGATGCAGCAAAGGCGGCGGCAACAATCCATGTCAGCGAACAACGAGAAGGAGTTGCAGAATCAATGATGCAGCAACCTATTTATGGGATGCCACTGACCAATGAACACAATCAACCCCTTCTGATTGCTCAACCCCTGTTAACAGCAAACCAACCGGCACCTCAGCCGATGGAGCTCCAGGTTATACCTATAGAACCACCGATCCCTCTGATCCAAACTGTAGATGAAGATCATACCATCGCCGCTGGAGGACAAACATGAGTAGGTACTCCGAACCAAGGATCGAACCACTCCATCCAGCTAGTAGCAGAGCTCGAAGAATTGAAAAAAAACCAGAAGGAATACGTAGATGCGGTAGCGCTACTTGCACGAGAGAACTAGGAGCTTAAAGATAAGATTGACCTTAGTGCAGAGGTGGCAAACCAACATGACGAGGCAAATTCCAAAGCACCCCAGCCGAACCATGACTAAAGAATGGTAGTGGCTAACATCAGCAATCCCGAACCACTGAACCGCCATAATATAAGAAGAGGAAGATCGTCCGACCCAGATTACATACCAGAAGACTCCGATTATTTCGACAGTGAGACCCGAAGACCAGGACGATCAGCTATATGGGATGAGCATTTCCTCGTAATGGAGAGTCTTCGTACTGAGATGATGGTGGAAATCAAGCAGCTGAAGACGAAGCAAGGAGAAGGAAGGATATAGGAAGTAATGAGAGAATCCGTTACCACACCACTGACCGCACATCTGGAAAGAGCCCTCATTCCTCAAAAGTGTCCGATCCCGGCATTTGAATTTTACGATGGATCCAACGACCCCGCAGCTCACCTTCGTTACTATAACCGAACTATGGCCCATTCCCCTCAAGCCTGAAAGGATCGGTATTATCCTGGTTTGATAATCTACCACCTAACTCCATTGACTCTTACAGCCGATTCGTAGAGATATTCTTGGAGACTTACATGTACAACAAGACTGTCAATGCGGGAATGGGCAAACTCTTTTCACTAGTTGCCGCCTTCAAAGAGACAGTCATAGAGTACACAGACATATGGCACAAAATTTGTCAAGCAATAGGGAACGTTGATCCGGTGGTTAGCATTAATTGTTACAAGTGGGGACTGGATAGGATGAGCCCATTGTTTGTCGAGATTCATGGAAGTAATCCCACGACCGAAGGAGATCTCCGGGTAATCCTCGAAAAGCATGCCAGGCTAGAAGAAATCCAGCGGGACAATCCTAGGGAACAAATGCAAAAATATCATCGTACAAATTCAGTAGAGCAATCCAGTGGATCAAAAAGGACCAACTCAACCGAGCGTTTCAACGAAGACAAGAGAGGACGAAGAGATGATCATCGGCGCAACGAGCAGAAGTTCGAAGATTAGGTCTACACGAAGCTTAACACCAGCTATGTTCGCATCCTAAGGGAGATCAATAACCGAACCAACCTCGAATGGCCATGGTCCAAGGGAAAACACCCACCAAGATCCGAGAAATCAAGGGACTACTATGAGTACCACTGCTTCAATGGTCACCAAACAGAGAAGTGCAAGAATCTCAAGATAATGATCCAGAAACTGATTGACGTTGGATATCTCAAGCAATATGTTCAAAAGCCAGAAACCGAAGAAAGGACTCATCGAAGCAAACAAGTCCACCTACCTGAGAATAACCGAACGATCAACACCATTTCATGCTCAGAACCCAGCGGTCCATCACTAACTGATCAAATAGGAAAGAGATTGAGAAAACAATTCGAGTACTATTGTGAATTATACAAGATCGATGGAGAAGAAGTAGATGGATAAGAGGATTGGATGAATGCGCCACTGACCTTTTCTGTTGACGACGTCAAGGAAAACATGGAAGATCATAACGATCCTTTGGTGCTCACGCTACCTGTCTCGGGATGGAATATCAAGAAGATATTGATCGATGGAGGAAGCTCAGTCAATGTCCCGTTCTATGATACATTCAAGCGAATGAAATTAAATGATGAGCAGCTAATGTCCTATTCCTACACCATTTATGGATTCAACGGGGCAGCCACAAAGCCCCAAGGTGATATTGTTTTGGAAGTCAAAGTTGGGCCGATGAAGGTCAGCACCAGTTTCAGCGTAGTATATGCATCGTCCCCCTATAATGCCATTATCAGACGAAGATGGGTACACAAACTCAAAGGAGTAGCAGCAACGTATCACCAATACCTTAGGTTTCCAACACCCGAAGGGGAGATGGAAATCAAAGGGGATCAAGTCACCCCACGGGAATGCCAGGCTAAGCAAAATCAACTCAACAGTGAACAGGAAGAGCAGTGCAAAGCCCGAAGGGGCAAAAACAAAGCAGCAGCAAAAGACAAGGCGATCGACATATATCTTGAAGAAATTTCAGGAAAAAGCCTAACGAAGGATGGCACCGTTCTAGCTGCCGAAGCAGGCACCTCAGGAGCAAAAGGGGCTGAAGAGTCCACCAAATAGCAATTAAAGAACGTTCCTCTTCTAGGGGAACCGAAACCTACGTTCACACCTGTAGAACCGACCAAAGAGATTAACATCGGAATAGAGGAAGATCCCAAGATGATCAAAATAGGGACTTTAATGGATAAAGATCAGGAAGAAGCATTAACCAAATTACTCAAGGAATTTGCGGACATCTTCGCATGGAAGCTAGGAGACATGCCAGGGATCGATCCTAAGATCATACAACATGAACTACGGATAAAGCCAGGCACGAACCCCTTCAGGCAGAAATTACGCAAGGTAGCACCAGAATATCATCGGGCAGTTGAAAAGGAGATTAACAAACTTATAAAAGCGGTATTCATAAAGGAAGTTAGGTATCCCACGTGGATCTCGAACATGGTCATCGTACCAAAAACGAATGGTGGGGTAAGGATATGCATCGACTTCACCAACCTCAACAAAGCTTGTCCAAAGGATAGCTACCCGCTCCCCAGCATTGATCAATTGGTAGACGCTATTGAAGTCCACGAAGAACTATCCTTCATGGATAGGTATTCTGGTTACAACCAGATAGCACTGGATGAAGAAGATCAACAACATATGGCACTCCACACGGACTCTACTGCTACACTTGTATGCCCTTTGGATTGAGGAATGCAGGGGCAACATACTAGAGGATGGTTGATTCAATCTTCAAGCCATGGATCGGAAAAACTTTAGAAGTCTATGTCGACGATATACTCATCAAAAGCAAACTGAGCAAGGATCACCTCCAGGACTTGAAACATATCTTCGGTGCAATGAGGAAATATAGCATGAAAGTAAACCCAGAAAAGTGCACCTTCCGTGTCACATCAGGAAAGTTCCTTGGATACTTAGTAACGAAGAAGGGCATAGAAGTTGATCCCGCCAAATTCCAGGAAATCGTGGAAATGCCATCCCCAATTTTTTTGAAAGAAGTCCAAAAACTCAACGGATCCATAGCAGCGCTGGGAAGGTTCATTGCCAGATCATCTTACAAATGCAAGCACTTCTTCAATATCCTCAAGAAAGAGAATAAGTTTGCATGGACCGCTGAGTATGAAGAAGCTTTCCAGAAGATCAAAGAATACCTGGAAATGATCCCGATCCTTCAAAAGCCCGAACCTGATGAAGTGTTGGCACTATATATAGATGCAAACGAAGATGCAGTCAGTTTTTTGCTCGTTAGAACCAACACGAAGGTGGAACAGCCGATATACTACATCAGCAAAACCCTCAATACAGCGGAGAGAAACTACACTAAGATTGAGCAACTAATATTGGCACTAGTGTGGGCAACACAGAAGCTATGAACCTACTTCCTGACCCATTATGTTTGTGTCCCAAGTAAAGCCCCGCTGGAATCTTTCCTCAAAAACGCAGGAAAGGTGGGGAGAATAGCAAAGTGGAATACGCAGTTGGAACAATTCAAAATTATACACGAGATCCAAACTGCACAAAAATTGCAAGTCTTGGCAGATTTCCTAGCAGACTTACCTTTAGATAACGGCGAAGAAGTAGAGGGCATACCAGGAGTAGACGAAGATGGAAAAGACCCGATCGATGTACTCGAACCGTCCAACCAACGAAGATGGGAAGTCTTCGTCGATGGATCCAGGAACAAGGAAGGTGCAGGAATAGGGATCGTTATCACAACACCCACCGGCGACAGGATGGTGTACGCACATAGGATGGAGTTTGAAGGGCATACCAACAATATTATGGAGTACGAGGCAATGGTACATGCTCTTCGATTGATAATAGAGTTGGGAATAACAGGCGTGCGCCTAACAAGCGACTCACAACTGGTCATCCGACAAATAAAGCTTGAATATAACACCTATGATGAGACCCTATCATCATATATGGCTCTGGTCCAAACTTTAGCATCGCAAGTGCTAAATATTAAGTTCCGACATCTGTGTAGGAAGGACAATAAACATTCCGATGCCTTAGCCTACATATCGTCAATGCTGAAAGACAAGAACGTCAAGGCCATCAAGATAGCGAGAGTATACCAACCTTCGGTCACTCCACATCAAATCGTCGCTGCAACAAATCATGAAGACGAAGTAGGGGAAGATATCGCCGAAGAAGATGCAGGGGAAGATATAGCCGAAGACTTTGTCGAAGATGATATCCTATCAAGATCAAATGAAGACGAAGACTTTAGCAACGAAGAGGATTGGAGAACCGAAGTCCACCTTTTCCTCGAAGAAGGGGCACTGCCCGCAGACATAAAGCAAGCTCGAAAAGTACAATCAAAGGCAGGAAGGTACGCGCTTCGTGGTGGAATCCTATACAAGAAATCATTCCTCGGACCCCTACTACGTTGTTTATCTAGAGAGGAGGGTCATCGTATTCTGAAGGACATTCATTATGGATACGCAGGTAATCATTGCGGGATGAGGTCATTGGCCGACAAGACCAAAATGTAAGGATATTATTGGTCGCAGATGATGCAGGACGCTGCTAGGATGTCTAGAAGATGCGAAGAATGTCAGCGGTTCACCAAAAGGATTCATGCTCCGGCAACAGAGTTGAATTCGGTAGGAAGCCCTTGGCCGTTTGCAAAATGGGGAATCGACATCGTCGGACCACTGATTGAAGGGACAGGAAAAAGGCGATTCTTGATAGTAGCCACAGACTACTTCAGCAAATGGGTAGAAGCCAAAGCTCTAGCCAGAATCAGAGATATAAATGTATTCACTTTTATCTTTCAAAACATCATTTGCAGATTTGGCATTCCTGCAGAAATTGTTTCCGACAATGGCAAGCAACTACAAGGGAAGAACATTGACATGCTCTTCGACACATTCAAGATCAGGAAGAACAAGTCCACTCCCATTTACCTTCATGGGAAACGGACAAGCCGAAGCCATAAACAAGACCATCGCGCCCTTATTCTCAAGAAGATGTTGTACGACCATAAAGGCCGATGGTGTGTGTTAGAGCACTACTCGGTCGAACTCGCAAGCGTTGCAATCTCAAACTTGTTTGTCAAGTTTAGTTGCCAAAACTATAAGTCTTGATTACTAGTCTACTTTAGCTAAGTCTCGGACTAGGATAGAAAGTGTAGTTGAGCTCTAGACTCCACGACGTTCATCATACAAAGACGAAGAACTACTCAAGGAACTAGTGGAACTTCATCGACAAAAAGATATGTGGAGACTTGAACTTATCTATCACTCAAAAGTCTATCTACTCTATCTCCTATCTTGAGACAAAAGTCGTATTGCTATATAGACTTTGATCATACACATTTGCTATTTCGAGCCGAGTTTATCTCGCTTATCTTTTTCTTGAAATATGTGTTGGCAAGCTTTCGCTTTGGCCAAGTTCATCTTTACTCGTGAAGAAAGTCATGTTATTGTTTCAATCTCTTGAAAATCGCTTTTATGAAAAATAGTGTGTGAATAACCGCTATATATAACATCCTCTAAGAATGTTTCAATGATTGAAATGAGAGTTTAGAATATATAACCTTGAATGGATATAAACATTGTATGTGAACTCATACTTGTGTAAGTCCAAAATCCTTGAACCAAAGTATGCGTACTTTGCTGTTTAGGATAACCGGAACTAAGTCCGCGTACTGTCGGAAGTTCACATCCCGTGAATTTCTGCTGGAGTTTGTGAACTGAAAACAAGTTCAGTCCGGGTACTTAAGTATGCATACCCGTATGCGTACTTAAGTGGGTTATTTTCTAAAAACGGTTTATTCACGAACTAAGACATTTATAAATTAAGGAATGCATATTTTCAAACCGTGGCTATAATATTCATGAATCGATTCGAGTGAATCAAAATCATTTTTGCTTCTATTGTGTCTTATATACTTCTATGAGATCTAAGCAATTGAACAACTCTCTAACTAGTTCATTTGAGTCACTTGAACTAGTTATGATGAAGATGAATAAGGTTGATATGAAAGTGCTCATATTGCTAACCTTTGGTTAACTACTGTTGAACCAACTAGGTGTACACATTTAGGTATGGTTACACAAACCTAAATGAACGTGCATTTCGTTTGTGTATGACAAGCTAAGTTCGCTCTAACGGTTGAAAGATATTAGCTTGAATCTAATCAGGTTTTCATCTAACGGTGAATATTGAATGCTTTGTTACCAAGGTAACTTAGATTGCAAACCCTGATTTGGAGACTATATAAAGGAGAACTCTAGCAACTGGGAAAGTTAATCCCCATACCTCATGTGTGATACTAGTTGTATAAGCTAGAGTCGATTCTCCTTTAACCTTAGGTTTCTACCGAGACCCTGTAGGTTAACGACTTGAAGACTTCATTGGGATTGTGAAGCCATACCCAACTATTTTTTCTGTAGTTGCGTGATCTGATCTTGCTGTTTCTATCGTATTTGAGTACAATCATAAGATTGTCTTGAGATTAATTTCTCCGATAGGCAAGATAGAAAAGTAGTCACAAACATCTTCGTCTCATCGTTTGTGATTCCACAATATCTTGTTTCGCTAGTCGATTAAGATTATTGTGAGGTGATTGATAATTCTAGGCTGTTCTTCGGGAATATAAGTCCGGGTTATCGATTGGTTCCTGTTCACCTTGATTTATCAAAAGACATAATAAAACTTGTAGGTATTTCTGTGGGAGACAAATTTATCTATTAAAGTCTTCGACTTTGGGTCGTAGCAACTCTTAGTTGTGGGTGAGATCAGCTAAGGGAATCAAGTGCGTAGTATCCTGCTGGGATCAGAGACGTAAGAAGCGAAACTGTACCTTGGATCAGTGTGAGATTGATTGAGGGTTCAACTACAGTCCAGACTGAAGTTAGTTTGTAGTAGGCTAGTGTCTGTAGCGGTTTAATACAGTGTGTATTCAATCTGGACTAGGTCCCGGGGTTTTTATGCATTTGCGGTTTCCTCATTAACAAAACTTCTGGTGTCTGTGTTATTTCTTTTCCGTATTATATTTTGTTATATAATTGAAATATCACAGGTTGTGCGTTGTATCGATCAATTAGTAAATCCAACCTTTGGTTGTTGATTGAAATTGATTGATCCTTGAATATTGGTCTTTGGTACCGTTCAAGTTATTTCTCTTGTATTCAATCAGGCTCACAGATTTCTATTTGTTTGAGTAAGGATTGAATCGAGAAGTTGAGATATAACTCTTTGATATACTTTTTATTAAGATTGAGTCTGACTATCTAGTTGATTCTCTTAAAAGTATATTGGAGTTAGTCCATACAGATTGCTAAGCGAAATATTGGGTGAGGTTGTTAGACCCCCACTTTTTCAGTGTGAGCAACTACACAATAGCTTGTGGTCATACCGAACCACAAGATGATCAGCAATCGGTGAATCTCCATTCCTTCTTACCTACGGAGCTGAAGCAGTCATCCCAACAGAGATAATCATGCCTACAACTAAGACCGAAGCATGGGAAAAGAACCTCACAGCGGATATGATGCTAGAGAGGCTTGATGATCTAAAAGAAAGAAGGGAAACAGCGTTACAAAGAATGGAAAACTATCAGTGTAGGTTAGCAAGGGAATACAATAAAAAGGTTAAACCTAGAAATTTTGTAGAAGGACAGTATGTGCTACGGACTATACCGCAATATCAACGAGAGAAGAAATGGGGTAAGTTAGCACCAATATGGGGAAGACCATTTGTAATACACGATATCGCAGGGAAAGGAGCGTACTACCTGCGTAATTTAAAGGGAGAAATCCTGGGGCACCCCTAGAATGCAAAATACCTCAAGCCGTACTATCCATGAAGCAACGCAGTTCTGCATCTGCGTGAAGAATACCAGAAGAAGAAAACAGCGTATTCGCTCGACATGTTTCTATCTCTGACCGAGGAATAGCAGACCTCATCACATCAATCAAGCTTGAATGTTTTTTATCATACCGTTCGGCAAACAATGAAGAGTCCGATAATGATCGCTTACATACATTTACATCGGGGAAAGTATCTATATACAATCTCTCAGGACTCCCTGATAGACGCATTTATGTGTCTATTTTCATCTCTATTGTGTATAATGTTAGTACCCATTTTTGTACTTATTTTGGTACTTTATCTCTTTGTAGGTGTTTTTGGAGAAATAAGCTTTTGTGGCGAAATTGGCTCGAAAAGTTGATGAATGCAACCCAAGGGACGAGTGTTATGCGGACTCCAGCAACGGATAAGGGGCGACCATCGGATAAGGGGTAACCTTCCCCTTCAGTTCAAATTCTGAATTTGGGCGGGAAACCAAAAACTTAAAAACGTGTTTCCTGGCAGATTTGGTGATGGATTTTTAGAGGTGTTTGAGGTCGATTAAACTTCTGATTTTCATAGGGTAGACTCCTTATGGGTCTAGGAGTCTAACATGGGTGTTGAAATCGATTAAAATGGGCTCAATCGACGGGTTTTGATCTCAACAGCAAAATATGGAAAGTCACATGTGTGACCGATTTTAGGAAATTTTAGAGAGATTAAAGGAAAAATTTTCTTCCCAAAGCTTAATATATATCTAAGGAAGAGTTTAGAATCAAAAGGAAAGCCCAGATACGCATGGAAATTCTAAAACAAAAAATTGCCGCAACTTTGCCGTGAAGAGAAAGAAAGAGATTTCGGAAGATTTTGGAGAGATTTAATCGCCCTTTTTGATATAAATAGATTGTTTGGGTCATATATAAGGGTTTTCGAGAGTTTGGGGGGCTGAGAAGGGCTGAGGAGGCGAGAATCAGAGGTTTACAGGCCGCTGCTGCTGCTGTTTTCTGCTGGTGCGGAGCTGAAGAACACGAAGAACATAAGACGCACACTGAACAGTCGCGAAGAACACGAAGAACTTCGACCCACAAATTACCGTCGCATAAGCAGTCTTATATTATCGTTTATTAACAGCACTTCAGTTGTATCGGTGATTCTGTAACGCCATAAAAGCGTTGCAGATTCGCTGTATTATTATTTCTCTTCAATAAAAACACCTTTTGAGCCATGTTTCTATCTTTTGAGCATGTTTTTACCATGAGGAGCTAAACCCAAACACTGGGATGACGGAGGAAGACGAATATCATACTTGGGGTAATTTTATTAATTCTTTTTAAGACTTTTGCATTAATTTTAATTGAAAATATGATTTGAATTAATTGGTTGTCATTTAATTTGATGATGTATGCTTAGCTTAGGTGTTTTGATACATCATGCTTAGGATTTACAATCAATGTTTTGAGAATCTACCTTGGCAAAAATAGAGTCCTTTTTTCTTGAGCTAAAATTGTCAAAGAATTAATAATTGAACCTTATGTTTTGAATTCGGTGGAATCCCGAATCCCAGTACCTCTCACCATTGTTTAATATTTTTGTATATATTTTTATTAAATTTAAAAACTCGAATCTTCACAAGTCCGAGTGAACGACAACCTTACTTACCACTTTAAAACCACATCACTCCCCTATCAGCGTCTATGAGTGTACGACCATGGGGAAGGATTCCAGCACAAAGAGATACCCAACCTAACACAAGGTAGCGGTTCGGCGGAATGGTGTATGGGCTATCGTAGGATCAATAAATTAATAATCTTATTTCCACACAATTAACTGGTAATATAATGGAAGTAAGGATCGTTCCCACGAAGAGCAGTGAGTTTTAGTTGTCAAAGTGTCACAAAGGGGGGGTTTTGTTTTAGATTTTAAACAAAATAAATAATCAAAGCAAATAAAGTTGAATTGTAATCAATAGAGAGAGATATGATTGAGGAATCCTTCTTTGTATATAAACCGTTAATGAGTTAATATATTGATCTATTCGTCATTAATCATAAATTATCACCAACCGTAGAAAAGCAGCTAGAGCAGTTCTATTCTCTAAAGTCCTTTGGTCACTGGGTACCGAAGCGCTCGAATACCAGATTCTATTCGTCCAAACCACCAAGTAGTAGCGCACTCAAGGTGTAGCTTGGTCGAATGCTTTATGTTTTGTAACTTAGGTTAATCCTAGTAGTTAGACTCTTAGCACAAGGTTCACTTTCTAGTGTTGTTTCTACATGTGATTGCTCCACAGAATCCCTCTGCAAGGTTTCATGTTTTGTACTTGTGTAGGGGTTATTCAACAATTACAAGGATATCTTAACCCTTTACTAGCTTTAGATTAATCAATAAACTGATTTAGTTGGCCACCTAGAACAATCAATCAATCAATAATAATATCTATTCATAGTAGAAACAAACGATAATCATATGAAGAAATAAAAATAGATTCATATATTAAATCAAATCAAGTTTACAACTTAGGATTCATCCTCAATCAATAGGTGTTTAGCTACTCATGGATGTAGAAACATCCATGATATACATATGAGAAAAGTAAAGAGATAACGTTACGATTGAAAATCGCTCCGTGTGTTGTTTCTCCTCTCCAAGCTTTACAATTTCGTGATCCCTTAATGTGATATCCTTTTACATAACCTAATACCTTTTTATAGGTTTACATTGCTTGGTCTTCACGTATTTAGTTCGGTTCAAGAACTCGACCCGAAATAACGAAATAACGACCCCAAATGTGACCTTAGGCCTTCACAAGTATGCATACCCGTTTTTATACTTGTTAAGTATGCGTACCGGTATGCGTACCTCAAATTCCAGCAGAAATTTTCGGAACTAAGGTATGTACCCGTTTGCATACTTTACTGTCTTCGGTATTCGATAAAAAGCTTGTTTTGGTCACAACTTCTTCGTCCGAACTCGGAATGACCTCATTATTGTTGCATTCTTTTTATCTTTCAATTCTATTCAAGATGGTGATGAGAAATAATTAATTTGAATGAGTTAAGATCTATCTTTGGCCCTTCTCTTGATTTTGAGCGTTTTGCTCCTTTTCGTCGCACTTCTTCCACTTCTCTTAGACTTGGGCACTTGGATACTTGGACTACTTCTATTCCTAGCTCTTTTTAGCACTTTTTAGCTCCTTTTTGGATGATTCACCTAATAGGGGCAAATAAGAGAAAACAAGAGTAATAATACGAAAATATGCAAGAATAATAGCTAAAACAAGTATGGAATGGACACTAAAATCATATGAATTATGCACTTATCAAATTCCCCCACACTTAGCTTTTGATAGTCCTCGAGCAAACTAAAATAAAACTAATCCTAAATACAACAACTCCATGTCGTTGAGAAAACGGTTATACGTAGCATGTATAACAAGCCTTTAAACCCCTGGGTGTCCCTAGTGGACGAGTTATAGTCTCGTGAGGGTTTACAAGAGGTATACCCACAAAACCTACTCCAATCTCTCGCCTTGGAAGAACCACTAAGGATAGACACAAAGTATAAAGCCAAATAATTAGCATGCATAAGTTCTTTAGCTACAAACATCCCACATACATTCCAATCATCACACACAAGCAATTACTTACGTGTGACATTCAACCTGATTGCAAAACTCTACTAAGATAGTCAATGTACTTGTTGCAACGTTTATCACAACACTCGCATACTGAAATCACATGGATAGATAAGAAAATGGAAATAGAAAAGTGGAGTGTGCAAATGTTAACTAAAGTGAAAGATGTTACCCACAATACTTGTATGAATGTCGTCAAAGGATTCTTGTTTATAGCGCAATAGTTGAGAGAAGCACCCATTTAACTTGACCACATGATTAGATACTCTAAGCGCATGTTTCCTTTCAGCAAGTACGTGATAGTTGCCTTGGATCCTGCGTTCCACGCTTGTTTAGGCGACGGAGACAGGGACAACGTTTCACACATACTGCTATCCAAGCGTCAAGAACCTCATCAATAGTCTTTTTGACTTGCTATATAATGATGATATGGTTTTTATTTTCATCGACCACATGATTAGATACTCTAAGAGCATGTTCCTTTTCATCAAATACGTGATAGTTTCCTTGGATCCTGCGTTCCACGCTTGTTTAGGCGACGGAGACAGGGACAACGTTTCACACGGATTGCTATCCAAGTGTCGATAAATGAAGAGGAGCCTTATATATATGTTTTTTTTTTAATCAGCTCACTCTTTCTGAGTGTAAGACAATTTTCTATGGGGCTTTTATATACTCAACCAATGATTACCTTGCTACAACATCCACGGTAGTATCAGGATCCCACCAAATCACTTTAGAGAAACATATAACTGCAAAAATAAAAATAAAGTGATTCAATAGTGATTAATTACGAGGATGACTCTTTCAAACGACTACCACAGCTGAGTTTCGCATTTAATTATGAACTTATATATTTAAGGATTTTAGAACGATAAAGTGGAACTCAATCCATAGCTGTAAGAACTGTTTCAACCTAAAAAGGTTTAGTGTGTCATCCTAAATAGCTCATAATCAACTCCAAAAGATGAAGTCTCAAGAATGCAAGAAATCAAAGAGTATTATATATATATATATATATATTTTTTATAAATGCAACCAAACATGCTTAACTACTCCCCACACTTAAACTCAACATTGTCCTCAATGTTCAAAACCGAAAATTCTGATTTCTGACATAACATCCCTGAAAAACTCAAAAACTGTACCAATGGGTAGGGAACTAGCGAAACATTCTAAACGAAAGTTGTTTGCCTATGTCTTTTCTATAAGGTGTCAAAAGGGCACAGTATTTCGATAAACGGTATGACTTTTATTGCTTCCGGACTGACAGTCATGCAATCTGAAAAAGTTCTGGAAAAATTCTGACACTCAAATGTCCAGGCCTATCTCTCCAACTAAACAGACTCTGAATTCATATTTTAGTTTTTTAAAAGAAAGGTGAGTCTGTCCTCTTTAAACGTTGGGGTCAACCGCTCAAATCGAACTCCGTATGAAGTCTCGAGAGCCATTTTCATGACAAGTACGCAGTCAGAATTTTCTGACGAGAATTCGTCAAAACTTTCATTATAGATATAGGACGTTGTAAAATCTAAGACGGAAATGCAAGATATGATATGCAAAACTGGGGAAAATAAAAACAAAAGGGATAGAGATACAAAACCGATGGGTTGCCTCCCATGTAGCGCTTAGTTTAATGTCCTCAGCCCGACTTGGCATTCGTTATGCTACTCCTCCAGAAGGAGTGAATCCTGAAGTTCAATTACGTCTACATTCTCTGTAGGAAAATTTTCGTAATATGGCTTCAATTTGTGGCCGTTGAATTTAAAAATTGTCCCTGTAGTGAGACTAGTAACCTCAATTGCACCATAAGGAAAAACATTAGTAACGACAAACGGTCCACCCCATCGGGACCTTAGTTTACCAGGAAATAACTTAAGACGAGAATTAAATAGAAGAACTTTTTGACCCACAACAAAACTCTTCCGAGAAATCATCTTGTCCTGGAAAAGTTTCGTCTTTTCCTTGTATATACGATAACTCTCGTACGCATCATTACGTATCTCCTCTAGCTCATTAAGTTGTAACTTCCTTTGTTTCCCCGCATTGTCATAATCCATGTTGCACATCTTTATCGCCCAATATGCCTTGTGTTCAAGTTCAACCGGAAGATGACAAGCTTTGCCATAGACCAACCGATATGGAGACATGCCAATCGGTGTTTTGTACGCCGTTCTATATGCCCAAAGTGCATCGTTGAGCCTATAACTCCAATCTTTCCGTGTAGTGTTAACGGTTTTCTCAAGAATGGATTTAATCTCACGGTTCGAGATTTCGGCTTGCCCACTAGTTTGTGGGTGATACGGCGTACCAACCTTGTGTGTTATGTTGTACTTCTTGAGAAGAGCATGGAAGGATTTCTGAAAATGTGAACCTCCGTCACTGATAACCACTCTTGGTGTATCATGTCTAGAAAAGATATATTCCTTCACAAACTCACAAAAAACTTCAGAATCATTAGTAGGGGTGGCTTTAGCTTCCACCCATTTAGAAACATAATCCATAGCAAGAAGTATATAAAATTTTCCGTTAGAATTAACAAAAGGATCCATAAAATCTATACCCCACACATCAAAAACTTCAACAACAAGAATTGGTGTGAGTGGCATTTGATTTCGATCACCTAGATTGCCCGTTCTTTGACATCTATCACAAGATTTGCAAAAATATATATGCATCCTCAAATAGGGTAGGCCAATAAAATCCACTTTCAAGTACTTTGAAAGCGGTACGTTTCGAACCAAAGTGACCACCACATGCATAAGTATGACAAAAAGTAAGAATAGATTGAAATTCAGAATTATGTACGCACCTGCGGATGATTTGATCAGAACCGTATTTCCACAAGTAGGGCTCCCACACATACTGCTTGGTTATTTTCTTAAGCTTAAGCTTTTGAAAATTAGACATTGTACTAGGTACTTGTCATGTAACCAAGTAGTTCACTATATCCGCGTACCAAGGTGTTGAATCTTCAATTGAGAAAAGTTGTTCGTCTGGAAAACGATCTTGTAAAGGAAGTTCTTCTTCGGAAACAACAAGTCTACTAAGATGATCCGCAACAGTATTTTCAACTCCTCTTTTATCCTTTATTTCATAATCAAATTCTTGCAATAGTAGTATCCACCGTATAAGTCTTGGCTTAGCTTCTTTCTTATTTAATAAGTACCTAAGTGCTGCGTGATCAGAATACACAACCACTTTTGAACCCACCAAATAGGATCTAAATTTTTCTAGTGCAAACACTATAGCCAGAAATTATTCCTCGGTGGTATAATAGTTTATTTGTGCATCGTTGTATAATAAATCACATGAGACAACTTGTCTACTCTTTGACCCAAAATGGCTCCAACTGCATAGTCACTTGCATCACACATTATTTCAAATGGTAAACTCCAATCCGGTGACTTGATAATTGGTGCAGTTGTCAACAATTCTTTTAATTTATCAAAGGCATCCTTGCACTCCTTGTTGAAGCAATAACAACCTCTTTTTGCAATAATTTGCACATCGGCATTGAGATTTTGGAGAAGTCCTTGATAAACCGCCTGTAAAAACCTGCATGCCCAAGAAACGAGCGAATATCCCTCACCGAAGTGGGGTATTGTAAGTTTCTTATTAAGTCTATCTTTGCTTTGTCAACTTCGAGCCCTCGAGAGGACACAATATGACCGAGCATTATTCCATAGTTTACCATAAAGTGACATTTCTCCCAATTAAGAACAAGATTAGTGTCTATGCATCTTTTAAGCACAATTTCAAAATTTTGTAAACAAATATCAAATGAATCACCATAAACACTAAAATCATCCATAAATACCTCAATAATACGCTCCACATAGTCAGAAAATATACTAATCATACACCTTTGAAAAGTGGCAGGCACATTGCAAAGACCAAACGGCATCCGTCTATAGGAAAACGTACCAAAAGGACAAGTAAAAGTAGTCTTTCCTTTATCCTCCGGTGCAATAACAATCTGATTGTAACCCGAATAACCATCCAAAAAGCAATAATGTGAATGTCCCGCTAACCTCTCTAACATCTGATCAATGAAAGGCAAAGGAAAGTTATCCTTTCGGGTTGCTGTATTAAGCTTTCGGTAGTCTATGCACACTCTCCATCCTGTTTGAACTCTTGTGGGAATAAGTTCATCATCTTGATTTCTAACAACAGTGACACCTGATTTCTTAGGCACTACTTGAACCGGGCTAACCCATTTGCTGTCAGAAATTGGGTAAATCACCCCCACACTTAGCAATATGAGGATCTCTTTCTTCACGACCTCCATCATTGGGGGGTTAAGCCTACGCTGAGCATCACATACAGGCTTAAAATCATCTTCCATTAGGATTCTATGCATGCACATGGATGGACTAATGCCTTTGATTTCAGCAATTGTCCAACCAATAGTCATTTTGTGCTCTTTCAGAACCCTAAGGAGACGTTCTTCTTGTATTGGGGTGAGGTTCTTTGCAATAATCACTGGTAGGACTAGAAAGAGTACCTACAATGACTGCAAGTGCACAGTGCCAATTGTGTATGGTGCAAATACAGGTCGATCCTCAGGGACAAGGTGGGTGTAAGTCGAAACTATGGTCTTACTTCAACTAATTCAGAGGGAAGAGTAACACAAAAAGATTGTTTGTTGGGTGTCGATACGACAAAGATGTTGGTAGTAACTAAAGCAGTAAAACAGGATGTAAAACAAGATGTAAACTTGAACAATGAGAAGAGTACTAGGGCAGTCGAATCTACCACTAACTTACTCTAGTTATCCTACTAATGGTACTGGCCTTGTCCTTATAGCTGATAACAGGGGAGATACAAATCTTCTGTATATCTAAGGTGACTACCATATGATTATCCAATCACAACTAAGGTATTTCTCCTAAGCATTAACTGTCTTCTCAGGGCACAGCTAATCAAAAGATCAATGTATAAAATTAAGCATGAGTTGCAGTTCTCCAACACAGGATTGTTCTAACTACAATGGATACATGGCATATACTTTGAAAGTAAAGTATTGAAATACTAAGATTGAATTTTATTCTAAGACAATTAAGCACAAAAAGGTCACTGCCAAAAGCATGAATAAAAAGCAATAAGCTAGGGCTTCATCTCAACCCTAGCAGATGAATTTATACCATAATGAGAATGATTCAACAAAGGTTTAAACTAAGGAATTGATTCGACTAAAAACTGATGTTTACATAATTCACAGAGAATCATATTTATACCCAATTTTCTTCTCAAACACTAGAATTTGATAATTAGAAAACAACCACTCACTCAAAACGCGTTTTCCCGACAAACCCCTTCTGCAATTCGACTTTCCAACTCTTTGATTTGATGTTCTACAGCTGTGAAGATAACCCTAGCCTTATCTCTCTCAATCCTAGCTTCTAGGGTTACTGTTTTGGAGAAGAAGCTAAGATAGAGATAGATGGAGACTAGGAGGTTGATTGATGACGACTGGGAAGGTGGCTGAGATCAGAAACGGTCGGGGAAGGAAGTGATTGATGGGGTAGGTGAACTGAGAGTGGTACTGGTTCTGCAGATGAAAGAGAAGATGAAGGACTTTATCACTCAATTTTCCACAACTTGTATTGTCTTGATTTCATAAACTTCACTAATTCTCATCTTTTTCTGTTTTCTTTGCTCTTTGTAAGATAAGTCTTTACTTGTGTATAGAATTCTGATTTTTGTACTGTATCTTCATTTTGAATAGGAACTTTTTACTTTTTCTTGAATTGTTGCATGTAAACTTTGGACTAATTCAACTTTCTTCAAATATTCTGATGTCGCGCTGCTTGTTGATGATGATGTGTTTCTATGGATCTGTTGATGTTGTCGAGTGAGAGAGAATGGTGCTAACTGCAAATCAGACTACAAGAAGGAGTTTTCATCTTTAGACGTCATCCTCATGATCGACAAAATTAGCACTCAAGAGATCAAAAATAGTGCTGAAAGTGGTGCGAAGTTGGGTAGCTCACCATTCCTACCAGGAATTTACGTACGGTGACACACTCTAAAAGGACTTTTTAGATAGTCACACAAAATGAAGGTCGGTGCCTCGCTTGATGTAAAATAGGTAGTATCCACTAAGGGTGATCACAACTCTAATACCAAATATCTTTGCTGCACCTAATTCGCCCACCGGCATGGTTAAATCCAACTTTAACGCTCAGACAACTAAGAAACCCGATTGTGTTCTCCAATACTTCCAAGTTCAGTTATTTCGGTCAGACTCTCTATGTAAACATAGCTAGAAGCATTCTAGTGGCTCTAAAATCTCTAAAAGTTGGAGGTTTTATGCAAAAAAAAATTATTATTTTTAATAAATGCAAAAGACTAAAAACTCTATATGCAAAATACTCCCCCAAACCTAAAGCTAACATTGTCCTCAATGTTTCAAAAGATAATCAGAATTTAAGAAGCCACATACAATGAGAACCATGCTGGGTAGAGAAAAGGGAAGAGATTACCGGATGCAAAAAGGAGGGTGCTAACCAGAAGTGGATGAATGTTTTTGAAAGCAAACAGCAAGATATAGAACGATAAGACAAAAAGTTTGGTTAGCACACATAAAAATTATGCAAAAAGAAAAAGAAAAGGGAAAGAGAATGGATTTTTAATCCATATTCTGGTGGAAGATACTCCAGAAATGGTTTAAATCTCTGACGATTGACCTTGAAGATGTTCTTGTTTGTTGTATTTTCAATTTCAACAGCTCCATGAGGAAAAACAGTACGTACCAAGAATGGACCTGACCATCGAGAACGTAATTTTCCTGGAAAAATATGCAAACGAGTGTTGTACAATAAAACTTTTTGACCAGGTGTGAAAGTCTTGCGCAAAATACGCTTGTTATGAAACACTTTCATTCTAGTTTTGTACATTTTGGCACTATCATAAGCATCATTTCTTAGTTCTTCTAACTCGTTGAGTTGAAGTTTCCTTTGGGTGCCAGCTTTATCAAGATCAAAGTTCAATTTCTTAACAGCCCAATATGCACGATGTTCTAACTCTACAGGCAGGTGACAAGCTTTATCATACACGAGTCTGTAAGGGGACATGCCTATAGGGGTTTTGTATGCAGTTCTATAGGCCCACAAAGCACCATTTAAACGTAAAGACCAATCTTTCCTAGTAGGATTAACTTCTACTTGACCACTGGTTTGTGGATGGTATGGTGTTGCTACCTTGTGAGTGATTCCATACTTGCGCATAAGTGATTCAAAAGGTCTATTGCAAAAATGAGTACCACCATCACTGATTATTGCTCTAGGTGTTCCAAAACGAGAGAAAATGTTTTCTTTAAGAAAAGAGAACTACTTTATGGTCATTTGTTTTGGAGGCAATGGCTTCTACCCACTTAGAGACATAATCAACAGCAACAAGAATGTACAACTTACCTTCAGAATTAGGAAAGTGACTCATGAAATCAATACCCCAAACATCAAACAACTCAACAATCAAAATAGGTTGTAAGGGCATCATGTTTCTTCTTGAGATACTTCCTAATTTCTGGCATCGGTCACAAGCAACACAGTATGCATGACTATCTTTAAACAATGATGGACAATAGAAACCACTCTGCAAGATCTTTGCAGCAGTTTTCTTGGCACTAAAATGGCCTCCACATGCATGGTCATGACAGAAAGAGATGACATCTCTTTGTTCCGAGTTGGGGACACATCTACCAGTAACAAGGTAGTTAACAATATCAGCAAACCAAGGCATTTCAGACACAAGCATCAATTGTTCGTCGGGGAATGATTCTCTAATAAGCAAGGATTCATCAACAGATTCAACATTCAACTTAGACAAGTGATCAGCAACAACATTTTCAAACCCTTTCTTGTCTCGAATTTCGAGATTGAACTCTTGTAACAAGAGTATCCATCGAATTAGACGAGCTTTAGCATTTTTTTTAGACAAAAGATATTTCAATGCAGCATGGTCGGAATATATGATGACTTTAGACCCTATCAAATAAGATCGAAACTTATCTAATGCAAACACAACATCTAGCAATTCTTTCTCAGTTGTTGAATAATTCAATTGAGCATCATTAAGTGTTTTACTAGCATAGTAGATCACATAAGGGAGTTTTTCTACTCGTTGACCTAAAACAGCTCCTACAGCATAGTCAGACGCATCACACATAATTTCAAATGGCAAGGTCCAGTCGGGTGGTATGACTATAGGAGCAGATGTGAGAAGAGCTTTCAATCGCTCCCATGCTTCCTTACAAGCATCATCAAAGACAAATGCAACATCCTTTGCAAGAAGCCTACACAAAGGTCTTGAAATTTTACTAAAGTCTTTGATGAATCTCCGGTAAAAACCGGCATGGCCTAAGAATGACCTTATCTCCCTCACAGAGCGAGGTTGAGGCAAATGTTGAATGAGATCAACTTTGGCTTTATCTACTTCTATGCCTTTTTCAGAAATGATATGCCCTAGCACTATGCCTGAGTTAACCATGAAATGACATTTTTCTCAGTTCAAAACCAAATTCTTTTCTTTACATCGAATCAGCACAAGAGTAAGATGATGCAAACATTCATCAAAAGACGACCCAAAGACAGAAAAATCATCCATGAAGATTTCAAGAAATTTATCTACCATGTCAGAAAAGATGCTCATCATGCAACGTTGAAAAGTAACGGGAGCATTACACAACCCAAAAGGCATGCAACGATAAGCAAATGTACCATAAGGACAGGTAAAAGTGGTCTTTGGTTGATCTTCATGTGCTATGTGAATCTGGTTATAACCCGAATAGCGATCTAAGAAACAATAGTGACAATGCCTTAACAATCTTTCTAGCATTTGGTCAATGAAGGGAAGAGGAAAATGGTCTTTCTTCGTTGTTGTGTTCAATTTCCTATAGTCAATGCAAACTCGCCACCCTGTGGTTATGCGAGTGGGGACTAGCTCATTCATTTCATTTTGAACTACAGTAATGCCAGACTTTTTAGGTACAACTTGAATGGGACTGACCCATTTGCTATCTGGAATTGGGTATATGATACCCGCATCAAGCAATTTCAGAATCTCACCTTTAACAACATCTCTCATGTTGGGGTTAAGTCTCCTTTGCATTTCCCTAGATGGTTTAGTGTTTTCTTCAAGATTTATGTGATGCATGCAAATTGTGGGACTTATACCTTTAAGGTCTGAGATGGTCCAACCTAAGGCCTCTTTATGCTCTTTAAGCACTTCTAAAAGTTTACTCTCCTGTTCTTTGTCTAAACATGATGCAATAATAACAGGCAAAGTTTCAGAATAACCTAAGAATGCATATTTCAAAGTATCAGGCAATGGTTTCAAATCAAGCTTAGGTGCTTCGTCAAGAGACGGGGTAGACTCGGAATCAGAAAGGTGGAAGTGGTTCCACAGCATCCTGCCATTTAGCAATATCCATGAGTGGTACAGATTCAAGCAAAGAGTGGACTTCACTAATGTACTCAGAATCAAAAAGATCTAAGTCAAAGTTATCTAAACATGCTTGCAAAGGGTCCACAGATAAGATGTCAGGGAATGAGTCTTGGATCAGACTCTCAATCATGTTAATCTCATGCAAATCAGTATCATCACACTCAATGGGTTGTTGACTAATGTTAAAAACATTCAGTTCTACAGTCATGTTACCAAAAGATAAATTCAACACTCCATTACGACAGTTTATAATAGCATTAGACGTCGCCAGGAAAGGACGTCCTAAAATGACAGGAATGTGACAATCTGGGTTTTGCACAGGTTGCGTATCTAACACAATGAAGTCCACAGGGAAATAAAATTTCTCAACCTTAATTAACACGTCTTCAACAATACCCCGAGGGATTTTTACAGATCTGTCCGCTAATTGTAGCGTAACAGGAGTGGGTTTCAACTCCCCAAGACCTAATTGCTTATACATAGAATATGGTAAAAGGTTCACACTTGCACCTAAGTCTAACAAAGCCCTATCGATTGTATGGTCACATATAGTGCATGTGATGGTTGGACTACCTGGGTCTTTAAACTTAGGTGGGGTCTTGTTTTGAATAATCGAACTCACCTGCTCTGTGAGAAAGGCACGCTTATGCACATGAAGCTTTCGCTTTTGTGTGCATGGATCTTTTAAGAATTTAGCATAAGCAGGTATCTGTTTGATTGCTTCAAGAAAGGGGATATTTATATTGTCTCGTTTAAACATCTCCAACATCTCATTGTATTGGGTTCCTTTCTTCTGTTGCACCAATCTTTGAGGAAATGGGGCTACAGGCACAGATGATGGTAAAGGAACATTGACTTCAGTAGAATTCTTAGAGTCACTATCATGCTCAGATTCCTTTTCTACATTAGATGTTTTCTGTGGTGTTGTGTGCACTGGTGAGTCTGATGTAGTCTAACTCGACTATGGCTCACCTACATTGTTGTCAACAACTTTACCACTACGAAGAGTGGTGACAGCATTCACCTGATATTGTGAGGACTTATTGCAAGTTGACGTGCTTGCCTGAAATGCATTTTTGGGATTTTGTTGGGGCTGACTAGGGAGTTTACCTTTTTCTCTCTCATTTGGTGCATCACAAATTTGGCCCATTTTAAGTTCTAGACTTGAGAAACGTTGGTCTGTGGTCTTGTTTAGTTGCAACAGATTTTGGGTCAACAGACCGACACCATCTTAAAGACTAAGCTTTTTCTCTACAGGGTACTGTGTGTGTGATTACACTTGAGGGTTTATGGGACATGAGTATCCTTGGTTATTACTAGTTGTACCTCCTTGTACAGGCCCCTTAGACCACGAAAAGTTAGGGTGATTTCTCCACCCTGGGTTGTAAGTCTGAGAATAAGGGTTGTTCTCTTGCTTCTGATACAGAGCATTGGCCTGCTCGACTTTAGACTCTTGAAATGCCTGTAGGTCTGGACAACTATCCACTAAGTGGTCTGAACCGTGACATGCTGCACAATGGGCTGTCTCAATTTGGTCACGGACAGTAGGGGCAGTAGTTTTCACATTCTGCAGTTCTAGCGCTAGCGCTTCTACTTTCCTAGCCAAGGACGCAATCTTTGCATTTCCCTCAAAGTTAGACTCAATTCTATGGACCTTAGCTACAGGGGTAGTCTTGCTAGGTTCACGAATGGACTCCCATTGTTGAGTTTTTTCAGCAACTTCGAATAAGAAATTCCAAGCCTCTTTAGAACTTTTATCAATAAATGCACCATTGCACATTTACTCAACTGTGGATCGGGTGCTGACAGCTAGACCTTCATACAAAATTTGCACGAGTCTCTATTTTTTCAAAACATGGTGAGGACATTGGAACAATAATTCACTAAATCTCTCCAGATATTTGGCCAAGGTCTCACCCTCTAATTGCACAAAACTATTCATACTTTGACGAATTGCCACGGTCTTATGGTTTGGAAAAAAAAAATTGAAAAATTCTTTTGTTAGCTCTTCCCATGTTCCAATGGACTGTGGTTGTAGTGCATTCAGCCAAGACTTGGCTTTCTCCTTTAAAGAGAAAGGAAACAGTCTCAGTTTGAGGGACTCTTCCGGCATTTGGTCGAAACGCAGAGTCCCACAGATATCTTCAAAATCTCTTACATGGTGGTAGGGGTTTTCAGCATCAACCCCTCTAAACACGGGCAACATATGAATTGTGCTTGCTTTCAGTTCAAACTGGCCAGCATCAGCTGGTAGAATGATGCAAGAGGGCTGGCTTTCCCTAGTTGGGTACATGTACTCCTTCATACTACGGTCTTGGTTTAATTCTTCACCCATTGTCTCAGATTGAGCAGGACTGTCTACCTCAGAACTAGGAATGTCAACAATCTCTTCTTGGCTAATTCTAACGAGTCTATTTGTTTTGTCTCTAAAGGTCACAATCATAGCCTTGCATACATACTAGTCAAGTTGCAGAGACAAGAAGTAACAACAGGTGCCAAAACCAGGCCACAGAAGATGCTTAGTAGGTAGACAGATTCAGGGATTCACTATTTCAGCACAGCTAACAACGAACTCAGCTAACCAAAGCACACGCAACTCTCACATGCTCAAAAGCTAGTTCTCAGAATTTGCATACAGATTCTAATTGTTATACTGCTTAGACAAGTAGTAATGCACAGAGCAAGGAAAGAAATACTTAGAGAATTTCGCACACAGATTCAAACAGTTTCAGGGAGCAGTGATTTTACTCAACTACATGTGAAGTACTAGTTCAGCACGCATACATGGCAGTCATTAACAGTTCATAGATTTAGAGATGCGTGCAAAAAGGGAGGTGACAATTTCAGCAGATAAAAATGTTATTCAGGTATCACAGGATTATGCTCACAGAACTGATATACGTTCAAATCAGTCAAGCAACAATGAGCAAATAAGGGAGGTAATGCTCATGGAAGTGGCAACAGATTCACACATACGTGCGGACAGATATAGAGATTTTTAGTAACTGAGTTATGCTCGCAGAGATACAAATTTCAACTAGCAAATAAGTCACTCAAACATCACAGGTTCATGCACACAAATGTGTTGCAGGAATTTTGACAGGGCTATGTAAAGTAGAACTAGTTTTAGCAGGTAAAAATAGCATTCACATAGTCATGATAGTTAAGAGGTTTCGAAAACGATACCGCCGGTATAAACCCGGTTTAGGCACCTCCACAAATTGTCCTGCTCCTTGTCCTTCCCTTCCTTGTGCAGCAGAGATTTCAAGTACCTGCTAGCTCAACAAAATTCTTCAGTTCCCAGAATTGGACAGTTGAAGCAAGGGTACAAAAACACTAAAACTGAAAATTTCAGAAAAGGGTTTCTGCAATATGGAATGCAGGGGTGCTGGGACTGGTGACAAATTTTTAGCAGCAATGAACTAGCATAGCTATCTACACAGATTACAGATTCTTCTACAAAGTTCAAGTTATACTAAAATGCTTATGCTTGCAGTGCCAAGGTAACAAGATGCCAGAAATAGGAGTTTCAGAATCACCACAGTTGAGAGCTACAAAATATTGATGACTACAAGTGCAAATAACTTCAGGAAAGTTTGGCAATGATGCAATTAACCTAAAAACAAGATGCAGATAGAATTAGAGAGTTACAGAGTGCAGAGAATGATGCAGTCTATGCGAATGGGATGATTGAAATTTACAACTTACAGTTAACTGGATGCAGAGTATGCAAGTGAACTAGTTTGAAAGAAAACCAAAAGATGCTGACTGTATACACAGATGAATTAATGTTTAAACAGTTGAACTACAATGGCAAGCTACAGAATGCAGTATGCAGGCTACAGATTGTAGTAACTAATGAACTGAGAGGAAAAAAAAAAAAAAACTACACTACAGAATGAAAATAGCTACAGAATATGATGACAGAAGGCCTGAAATGACAGAAGTTACACTAAGTTATACTACTAGATAATGATGCAAAGTTGCGTATCTGAAATGGGATGAAGGGATGCTTAATATGATACAGAATGATGAAAATTCTAACTGGTAGCTAACTAACAAAACTTAGATGATTGATTTCCACAGATGCTTAACCTACAAATTATGAACGGAAATTGAAAATTTTGAGTTATGCTAACACAAGTGAAAGAAAAACTTCTTATATGAATGCTTACTGATGGAAATATACAGATGGTAATATGCTTAACTTAACAAAGAGAACTTAAAGAATGCAGATGAATGAAAGGCTACAGCTAAGTTATACTATAACAGAATAATGATCTACTGATGATGCAGGTGCTAGAGAGTTCAAACTACACTATACTAATCAACATGATGCAATGATCTAACAGATATATACAACAGCAAACTAAAGAAATCAGTAAAGCGGAACACAGAATCAGCCACACCGTTACCGAGTCCCCGGCAGCGGCACCAAAAACTTGGTAGGACTAGAAAGAGTACCTACAATGACTGCAAGTGCACAGTGCCAATTGTGTATGGTGCAAATACAGGTCGATCCTCAGGGACAAGGTGGGTGTAAGTCGAAACTATGGTCTTACTTCAACTAATTCAGAGGGAAGAGTAACACAAAAAGATTGTTTGTTGGGTGTCGATACGACAAAGATGTTGGTAGTAACTAAAGCAGTAAAACAGGATGTAAAACAAGATGTAAACTTGAACAATGAGAAGAGTACTAGGGCAGTCGAATCTACCACTAACTTACTCTAGTTATCCTACTAATGGTACTGACCTTGTCCTTATAGCTGATAACAGGGGAGATACATCTTCTGTATATCTAAGGTGACTATCATATGAATTATCCAATCACAACTAAGGTATTTCTCCTAAGCATTAACTGTCTTCTCAGGGCACAGCTAATCAAAAGATCAATGTATAAAATTAAGCATGAGTTGCAGTTCTTCAACACAGGATTGTTCTAACTACAATGGATACATGGCATACACTGTGAAAGTAAAGTATAGAAGTACTAAGATTGAATTTTATTCTAAGACAATTAAGCACAACAAGGTCACTGCCAAAAGCATGAATAAAAAGCAATAAGCTAGGGCTTCATCTCAACCCTAGCAGATGAATTTAGAACATAATGAGAATGATTCAACAAAGGTTTAAACTAAGGAATTGATTCGACTAAAAATTGATGTTTACATAATTCACAGAGAATCATATTTATACCCAATTTTCTTCTCAAACACTAGAATTTGATAATTAGAAAACAACCACTCACTCAAAACGCGTTTTCCCGACAAACCCCTTCTGCAATTCGACTTTCCAGCTCTTTGATTTGATGTTCTACAGCTGTGAAGATAATCCTAGCCTTATCTCTCAATCCTAGCTTCTAGGGTTACTGTTTTGGAGAAAAAGCTAAGATAAAGATAGATGGAGACTAGGAGGTTGATTGATGGCGACTGGGAAGGTGGCTGAGATCAGAAACGGTCGGGGAAGGAAGTGATTGATGGGGGGAGGCGAACTGAGAGTGGTACTGGTTCTGCAGATGAAAGAGAAGATGGATGAAATTGGGATGAATCTGGTCGAAAGAGAAAAAGATAGAGGGTGCTATAGTGCTGGGCGAATGCATCAGATGTTGATGAAACGCGTCTGGATGCCATTGGATGCTCATAATCTATATCAAATCTGACGGCTCATGATAGAACGGGTTTGGGTCTTGGATCTTGGGTTTTATCTCTTGGAAGATCTTCTTCTAGGCCCAAATATGCTCTCAAAGCTAATATCTCAAGCCCACGCCTAGTTTTGGATCTTGCAAACAACATTCTTCACTTGCGGATGAGTTGCAAAAGACATTCTTCACTGCCTCCCAGCTGGAGTCTTTGTTGTCTCTCTTCCATCGTCATCAATTCTCCGCTTTTTTTGGCTCCTTAATGCATCCAAGCTTTATTTACTACCTAAAAACACAAAATTAATTAGTACAAGTATTTATTCTTGAAAACGAAGAAAATACAGAATTTGGGATAATATATGATTTTAAAGCGCTAAAGATGAGTTAATTGCCAATAAAAAGGTATAGAAATATGCAATATTTGGCACTTATCAATCACCGGAAGTTCTTCTTTATCACCCAAGTACGCGTACTTTAGGTGTCTGGAAGCGGCTTCAATTCTAGTTTTGGTGCCTACACAACAGAAGGTAATGGAACCTCATTAGTTACGGGTAAAGAAATATAAGAAATATTACCCGTTTTTACTTCTTGTAGTGTTGTTAAGGCACCACACATCTCCACTAGCTCTTTGGCTAAGTCAACGTCCAGGTTCGGCTGTCCATGAACGTCCAAATCGATGTTATTCCGTAACACAACTCCAAGTTCATCTCCATTGCTCAAATCAAACATTTGTTGTGCTAATGAACCAATAACATCTATAGAAAAAGCGGAGTGCACATCACTAGGATAGCGCATGGCCTCAAATATGTTGAAGCGAATGATCTCTTTATCAAATTCCATAGTGAGTGCACCACTATCAACATCAATCTTCATCTTTGCAGTTTTCATAAACGGTCTCCCAAGAAGTAACGAAGCAGATGAACAATTATCTCCATTGTGCATATCCACAATGTAGAAATCAACCGGAAAGATTAACTGATTCACTTGAACTAACATGTCCTCCACGACTCCCTTAGGATATATATTGGACTTGTTAGCTAATTGAATAGTGATCTTTGCCTCTTTTAAAGGTCCGAGATCCAAAGAATCATAAACATCGGCTGACATAATACTTATGGAAGCTCCCAAATCAAGCAAAGCATGCTCAAATCGTCGGTTACCAATGGAAACGGGAACTGTGAAGCCACCAGGATCTTCACACTTTGTAGGCATCTTCTTAAGTAACATAGCTGTAGCACTTTCGCCCACTTGAGTGATCTCATTACCAATCAACTTATCCTTCCTTGTACACAAATCCTTCAAAACCTTAGCATACCTGGGTACGGTTCTGATGGCCTCAATAAATGGAATGTTGATGTGTATCTTGCTGAAAATGTCCATGATCTCCTTGTCTTGAGCTTGCTTCTTCGACTTGGAAAAACGACTAGGGAAAGGAGGTGGTGTGGTAAAAGTGGGAACCGTGTCCTTAGGTTGGCCGGTTGAGGTTGACTTTTCCTTTGGGACGGTTTCCTCCTCTACTTCCTTTTCGATGTCGTCATAAACCACATGTTGTTGTTGTTGTGGTGGTGGTGGTTCTTCAGTTTGTCTCCCACTTCTTAGAATTACTGCATTAACATGCTCTCTCGGATTCACAAAAGGTTGTGATGGCAACTTTATTGATGTTTGTGTTTTTAGGAAATTCATATCAGTCGCCATTTGCCCCATCTGCATTTGTAAGTCTCTAACAGCAGCGTCATTCTTTTATTGATATTGTAGGTTTTGTTGCAAAATAGCGTCTTGTTTCTGAGATATTCCCTTTTGTTCTTGCATCATTACCTTCATCATCTCCTCTAAACTGGAACTCTGAGTCTGTTGCTGAGTTTGAGGTTGGGGTTGTGATTGTTGAAAACCACCTTGTCTCGCATATGGATTAGGAGCTGCAGCTTGCTTGTTCGCATAACTGAAATTTGGGTGATCTTTCCAACCAGGATTATAAGTATTTGAGTACGGATCATACCTTTGCCTTTGATTAGGAAATATAACATTCACCCCGGCTTCGTCTTCGTATGATGGAATGATCACTGCTGCCATCCTTTGTACAACCTTCTCTATGTTGTTCATTCGTTGCTCTGATTGTGAAGTTTCTTCCATATTGCTAACTCTTCTGACATTTGAGTTATTTCTGGTGTAAAATTGTTGAGCATTCGAAGCCATACTCTTGATCAAACTAGTTGCCTGCGAGATTGTCTTTTCAGTAAGTGAACCACCACCAGCTGTGTCAATCAAATTCCGTTGCTCTGGAAGTAATCCTTCGTAGAAATATTGAATGATGAGTGTTGGAGATATGTTGTGGTGAGGGAAACTCGCCACCAATATTTTGTACCTATCCCAATATTCATAAAGAGACTCCCTAGTAATTTTGAGAATACCACTAATCTCTTTACGAACGGATGCTGCCTTAGAAGCAGGAAAATACTTTTCTAAAATTAGCTTTTTCATTTCAGTCCATGTTGTAATACTCCCTGGAGGAAGGTAATACAACCATTCTTCCGCTGAATCTATTAAAAAGAATGGGAAAGTTTGCAGGATTGTCGTATCACTGTCTTCGGTACTTTGACTAAGATTTGTCATCTTCTGTTGAAATTTTCGAAGATGACGATTCGGATCTTCACCTGGAAGTCCCTTGAACTTTGGTAGATGATGAAGTAGATTCAACTTCAACTCCACTGGGTTAGTGATTGTAATACATAGTGGTTGCGAATCTAAGCATGAAGATGTCAACTCTCGCAGCTTCCTCTCCACAGGTGGAGGAGGTGGGGTTACACCGTCTACCATTTCCTCTGAAGATTCTTGTTGAGTTTGCTGACGTGCTTGTAGAAAAACAACACCATAACAATCAATAAAGCGGTCCCAGATTTTGTGATGAAGAACAGGGGCAAGTATATATATACTTCCGTATATTATGTTCTTCATCACAAAACCCAGAAATAACAATAGAAGAAGCAAAGATGATCAAAATAATAGACATAACAGTGAAGAACAACATACCCGTAACAATGGAGAAATCGAAAAATGGAGATATCCAACAAATAATTGGGAAACAACAGCCAAGATTCTTCGAGAATAATGATGTCACCGAGGAAAATCTTGTCAGAACAAATCTGGGACAGTATCTGTGGGAATGATTATCAGTGGAAGTTAAGAGCAAAAGAACAAAAGAAGAAGAGTTAAGTCTCTGAAAAGAAGAACTGATAAGAGAATGAGAATGGAATAAAAGTTATTATGTCATGGCCCTCTCACATATTTATAACCGTAATAAATAAGGAAGAAAACTGCCCCGAAAATTGAGGGGAAGTTATTACAAGGAGTGGGAAACATGTAGAATGAGGAGAACGAGGAGTTTTTCTTCAAATATTGACTCTTTTCAAACTTAGAAGAAAAATGGGCAAATTGTATACACATAATCCCTAATTAGCCACGTGTCAAAAGTATTACACGTGGACAACACGAGGCTAAGAAGCATCGGATCCTGATGCCACGCTACAACACCCAAGGGGCATGCATCATCTTCATATGCCACGTACTTATCACCAGAAAAATCCGACGACAGGAGGATCAAGGAGCACCTGATGAATAAATCACCGTGAAGCACCATAGAAGACCTGTAAATCTGCTTTACCCTATCCCAAGAAATATCCGAAATGAACGGAGGAGATGAGTCTCGCTGACAAGGAGGTGATAGCCGCAGTAACAGCTGTCTGATGCGTGCAGACTGCCCCAACCATCTGCCTTAAATGCTATAAACATAGGGTACATGTCAAACATCCTATGGAGAATGAGAAGGTGCATCATCGTCGTATACATTACCTTTGGAGGCATCGGGGAATCACGAAGATAGTCTTCAGATCGGCACAATAACCAAGACGATAAGCATCCATAGTGACAGTCAAGAGAGGCCCACATAGAAACCCCGCTCAACCAAAGGAGAAGGGGTCGACCAAATTTTATGAGAGAGAACTATTGTTAAGAAGAGAGAAATAGTAATAGTAAGTATGAGTTATATCTACTTTCCCCTATCATCGTTCATTACTCAGAGTCATTCGACTATCATTTGTAACCTTACATGATCCATAGTGAAAAACCTAACCCCCCGTGGATGTAGGCCTTAGTGCTGAACCACGTAAATCATCGTCTCATTTACATTCTGCACTTATGATTTTAATACGTTTATGTTATGCATCGTTCTAATCATCATAGACATACTTATGATGCAAAGTAGAATCGAAACAAGGACGAGCCCGAAGGATCAGAGTTTCCAATAGCAGTTTAGACACCATCTTAATCATTTTCGTATTTTATCAGCATTGCGAACATTGATTGTGGACACGATGCTATCATCGTTACATTTGTGTTCACATGAGGATTAAGTCTAGGACCTCTAGAAATCGGTTCCAGAGGATTAGAAGAGAGAGATCTCCACTTTCTAGACTTAGATTTACCAGACTTATTCTCAATAACACTGGGAACGCGTAAGTTTGTAGTGCACAAACTAGCACCATTAAGAGGGACACGATTCCTATGGTAATTTCTAGAGGACTGACTCTGGAGACCTTGTGCATGAGAATTCTGGTATTCTGCAGGAATGAAATCCATTGTGGATGTCGTCAGACAATTTACTCTGTCGACAGCAAAAATAAGTATATTTTGAAGCTCATAAATCTGTTTCTTTCTAGCAAAACAATGAGAATCATAATGATTTCTTTTCCTACAGAAGGAACAGGTTCGTGGAGGAGAAACATCGGAAGAACCCTGTTTTAAACTAGTAGCCCTTTTAGAAGACTGCAAGACATGTGAACATTTCTTGCCAGATGCTTCTTTTGAAGTATTTTTCTTCATGTACTGTAATCCCTTCTGAGAATTACATATTGGAACGGAAGAAGATTTACTCAATAGAACAGATTTTTCCCTCTCCAAGGATTCGCACTATTCCTGGGCTAAAAGCAGATATGCAACCAGTTTCTGTTTTTCAATACGAATGTTGTTCAGATCTGATGAATGAGTTTCGATCAAACGTTTTTCTCTAATTGAATTTTCTATAACAATATCCTCGAGAGAACTAATCTTTTCACGCTGCAGAGAAGGATTCAATGATGCTATAGAGTTCCCGTTCTCGACCAAGAGACTTCTCAAGTTCATCAATGAGCTGATCATGTTTTTCTACAAGAGACTTTATCTTAGCTCCTTGAAAATCAATAATCTCAGCAGAATTTTTTTGAGTTCTGGTGAGTTTCATTTCAGTTTCAGACATAGTATTAAATGTCATATCAGCGGGAATGTTATCAGAATTTGATAGCAAAAAATTCTTACCTCGGGATTTGGAAGAATCAGTAAAGGAGTTATCCTTGGAGGTAAGCCCAAGACATTTAGCATAATCAAAACTTTTGGAACACATTTCTAAGTGTGCGAGTTTGAGATAGATAACTATCCACACAAATCAGATTGCCACAAACACAGACTTATGAGGTTTTAAACGTGTTTGCCTGCTCTGATACCAATTAAAAAGGCGGGGGTCTAAAAACCTCACCCAATATTTCGTTTCGGCAATTTGTATGGACAAACTCCAATTCCAAGAGAATCAACTAGACAGTCAGACTCAATCTTAAGAAAAGAATATCCAAGAGTTATATCTTTATTTCTCAATTCAATCTGCAATCAAACAAATAGGAATTTGAGAGCTCGATTGAATATAAGAAATAACTTGGACGGTATCAAAAACCAGTATCCAAGTGTCAATCAATTTAATCAACAACCCAAAGGTCGGATTCACAATTGATTGAACTTACGCACAACCTGTGATATTTCAATTATATAAAAAATATAATGCGAAAAAGAAATAACACAGACACCATAAATTTTGTAAACGAGGAAACCGCAAATGCACAAAAACCCATGGACCTAGTCCAGATTTGAACACCTAACTGTATTAAGCCGCTACATACACTAGCCTACTACAAGTTAACTTCGGACTGGAATGTAGTTGAGCCCTAACCAATCTCACACTGATCAAGGTACAGTCGCGTTCCTTACGCCTCTGAATCCAAGCAGGACTCTACGCACTTGATTCCTTTAGCTGATCTCACCCACAACGAAGAGTTGCTACGACCCAAAGTCGAAGACTTAATAAACCAATCTGTCTCACACAGAAAAGTCTATTAAATAGATAAATCTGTCTCCTATAGAAATACCTAGAATTTTTTGTTCCGTCTTTTGATAAATCAAGGTGAAAAGGAACCAATTGATATACCGGACTTATATTCCCGAAGAACAGCCTAGAAATATCAATCACCTCACAATAATCTTAATCGTATGGTAGCGAAACAAGATATTGTGGAATCACAAACGATGAGGCGAAGATGTTTGTGACTACTTTTTATCTTGCCTATCGGAGAATAAATCTCGAGCAAATCTTAGAGAAGATAGTACTCAATACGATAGAAAACAACAAGATCAGAACACGTAACTACATAGAAAATAGTTGGGTCTGGCTTCACAATCCAAATGAAGTCTTCAAGTCGTTAACCTACAGGGTTTCGTGAAAAACCTAAGGTTAAATAAGAATCGAATCTAGTCGCAACTAGTATCACACATGAGGTGTGGGGATTAGATTTCCCAATTGCTAGAGTTCTCCTTTATATAGTCTTCAAATCTGGGTTTGCAATCAATTGGTAACAAAGCATTCAATATTCACCGTTAGATGAAAACCTGATTAGACTCAAGATAATATCTTTCAACCGTTAGATCGAACTTAGCTTGTTACACACAAATGAAAAGTGACTTCATTTAGATATGAGTAACCGTACCTAAACGTGTACACCTTGTTGGCTCAACAATAGTTAACCGAAGTTAGCCATATGAATACTTTCATTTCAACCATATTCATCTTAACCAAAACTAGTTCAAATGACTCAAATGAAACTAGTTCTAGAGTTGTTCAATTGTTTATATTCTCATAGAAGTATACAAGACACAATTGAAGCAAAATCGATTTTGATTCACTCGGATCAATTCATGAACATTATAGCCACGGTTTGCAAAAGATTGGATTCCTTATTATATAAATGTATTAGTTCATGAACAAACCGATTCAGAACATAACCTACTCAAGTATGCAAACGGGTACGCATACCTAAGTGGCCGGACCAAGTTTGGGTTCTCCAGTATGCGAACGGGTACGCATACCTTCTGAAACTCAGTTGAATTTCCGGAACTTGAAACTCACGCCAATACGCATAACGGTACGCATACTAGGTTCCTAGACTTCCATAACCAACCAGTACGCATACGGGTATGCATACTATGGTTCCCAGACTTGGACAACACAATAGCAAGTACGCATACTGTGTTGTATCCAATCATGGTTATTTGTTCTAAACTCCCATTTCAATCATTGAAACATTCTCGGAAGACGACAATAGCTGTCTTACACAAACTATTAGCTTCAAAGCAATTTTCAAGTGATCGAATGATCAATACGAAACATTTCGAGTCTACATCAAATGACTGTCTCACACAAATCATTTAAGATGTTACAAGGCGATTTTCACATGATCATCTTTTGACTTTCGTCAAGAATATAAGATGAACTTGGTTAAAGCGAAAGCTTACCAACACATATTTCGAGAAATATGTAAGCGAGTTAAACTCAGCTCGAAATATCAAATGTGTATAATCGAAGTCTATATAGCTATACGACTTTTGTCTCAAATAAGAGATAGAGTAGATAGAATTTTGAGTGATAGATGAGTTCAAGTCTCCACATACCTTTTGTTAATGAAGTTCCACAAGCTCCCCTTAGTAGTTCTTCGTATTCAATCGATGAACGCCGTAAAGTCTAATGCTCAACTACACTTACTATCCTAATCCGAGACTTAGCTATAAGTAGACTAGAAATCAAGACTTATAGTTTTGGCAACTAAACTTGACAACAAGCTTGAGATAGCAACGCTTGCGAGTTCGACCGAGCAGTGCTCTAATAATTTAGGCACCCATTAACTTATCTAGCTTGGTAGCCCTTATCTCAAGTAGTAGTTCCCTTGTAGAGACTCATATGTTGTACGTGAGTAGTTGTTATATGAGCTGTTTTGCTCATACTTATCTCTCATAAATTATTGATAAAACTTATCCTTTCATGCACCTCTCATTCTTCTTGATTTCTCTTCTTCTTCTTCATCTTCTCTTCTAAATCTTCTCTTAATCTCTATCCTTCTAACCTTCAACCCTTCTTTCATTAATTAACTGAATGCATATGTAGTATTATCACTACAAGTGCTATCAGAGCAGTCGTTTCTGGACTACAGTCATGGTTACCTTAACATATCTGTCAAAGCGTTTTGAAGAGCTTTCTAAAACTCAATAGGAGATGCGAGATGAACATAATAGATCTGTACAAGAGAAACAAAAGGTTGCACTATTAGCTCAAAAAGAAAAATAGTCTCAGCAAGATTTATTTAAGCTTATAGAAACATGGATGAAAGATAACACTTGTAATGTTTGTCAGCAAGAACCTTCATCAGGAATCTTAGGAAACCCTCTTGTTTATCAGTTTGGTCAAGGGTCTTATCAACAATCCCAAGCTTCTTCAGGTGAAATTACGATACATTCTTAACGTTATTTATTTTGATCTCATGACTCTAATTTCCAACATCCTAAACCCAAGGTAGATTTTCCAAGGTTCGATGGAACTAATCCTAGATTTTGGATCCGTAAGTGCATAATTTTTTTTCTCCTCCATCAATTACCCCATCATGCTAGAGTAACTATGGCATCCATGTACTTAGATGGGAAAGTTGATGTGTGGTTTCATGATTATCAAGCTTGCAAGATTAATATTACTTGGGATGAATTTGTCCATGATATATGTGCTAGATTTCAAGAATTAGGACATGAACATGATGATATAGTTAGAGAATTCAATAAATTAAGTCAACAGGGTTCTGTTTTGTACTTCCAATTTTTTTAAAGGAACTCAAGGCACTCATGTTAGCTAAGAATCCTCACCTGACTGAAGCATACTTCACCTCCAGCTTTATTAGTGGTCTCAAAGAAGAACTGCGCATGCATGTCTTAATGCACACCCCACAGAGTTTACAACAAGCAGTTTTTTTGGTCAGAATGCATGAGGCATTATTAGTTAATGCAGCTAAAAAAAGAGAGCCCTCATAGACCTCCACCAGTCTATGTCCCTAACTCTCATTCCTCTAGACCTCAGTTCTCACCAGTTACTAGCCCAAGACCATTATACAAAACCTCTAACCCTACTATAACTAGCTTCAATCATCAACTGGGGGGGGGGGGGGGGCCCCCCCCCCAAAATCAAGAAACTCTCTCCAGCTGAGATGCAAGCAAGAAGGGATAAGGTCCTTTGTTATAATTGTGATGAGGTATATCGGAGAGGGAATAGATGTATCAGGCAACAACTCTTTATGCTAGCTGCAGATAAAGAAGATCAGCACTCCGCTGAAGCTGATTCACCAGTGGATACACCAATAATTCAAGAAGTAGAGGAGGAGGTAGAAATTTCAGTTCATGCACTCTCAGGTAGTTTGTCTCACTCAACCATCAAGATTCAGGGTTTTGTGAAGAAGGTACCATTATCTATACTTATAGACAATGGCAGCACTCACATTTTTTTAGATCCTGAGGCTGCTAAGAGGTGTCACAGTTATACGGACCCTATAGCTGATTTGCTGGTAGCTGTAGCAGATGGTAACAAGTTGGTCAGTCAAGCTAGGAGTCCTGCATTTTCATGGCAAATGCAAGGTCATGACTTCAAGTTTGATGTGGGATTATTACCTCTAGGAGGATGTGACATGGTGCTTGGATTTGATTGGATGAAAGGTGTGAGTCCCGTGGTCTTTTCTTTCACTAGAGCTAATCAACACATTGAGTTGACTGAACATCCTGACTCCAACAAAATTTCCATGATGTCTTCCACAGAATTGCACAAATACTTTAAGAAGAACAAAACTGGATTAGTAGGCCATCTCTTTTCCATATCAGCCACACCTTCACTAAACTCTTCTCCCACACCACCACCAATTGCCAATCTTCTTGAATCTTTTCCGGACATATTCAAAAAACCTACTCAACTTCCACCATTTATAGCTCATGACCATCACATTCCACTCAAACCATTCACTGCCCCACCAAATCAAAGACCATATAGAATCCTTTATGTCCAAAAAGAGATGGTGGAAAAATTGGTACAGGAAATGCTTAACTCAGGTGTAATTAAACCTAGTCATAGTCCATTTTCTTCTCCTATCCTACTTGTGAAGAAAAAAAATGGTAGCTGGAGATTCTGTGTAGATTATAGAAAACTGAATGAACTGACTATCAAGGATAAGTACCCCATTCCAATTATTAAGGAGTTGTTGGATGAATTAAAAGGTTCTACAGTCTTTTCCAAGATTGATTTGAGGGATGGATACCACCAAATCAGAATGTACCCTGTTGACACACACCAAAAAGACTTCAAAACTCATCAAAGGCATTTTGAGTTCTTGGTCATGCCATTTGGCTTAACGAATGCTCCTGCAAATTTTCAAGCCTTAATGAATGAAGTGTTTAAACCATATTTTAACGAAGTTTGTTCTAGTGTTTTTTGATGATATTCTCATCTATAATCCAGACATGCAATCACACTTAGAACATTTTCAGATTGTTCTCATTATATTTCAACAACACTCATTATTTGCTAAGCTTAGCAAATGTTCCTTTGGCCAGACACAAATTGAATACCTTGGTCATATTATTTCTGGTGATGGGGTAGCTGCAGATCCTATGAAGATTGAGTGCATGGTCAATTGGCCAGTTCTAACTTGTCTCAAGGAATTAAGGGGATTCTTGGGATTGACTGGATATCATAGAAAGTTTGTTAGGTATTATAGCCTCATCAGCAAGACACTCATTGAGCTACTCAAGAAAAACAATATTTCTTGGAATCCTTCAGCCCAAGCTGCTTTTGGACAACTATAAACAGTTGTAACTACTACTCCAGTTTTAGTGTTGCCAGATTTTTCAAAACCATTTGAAGTGGAAACAAATGCTTGTGACTCAGGGGTCGGAGTTGTGTTAATGCAAGAAAGGAGACCAATGGCCTACTTTAGCAAAGGTATGGGGCCTAGATTTTTAACTCACTCTACTCATAAAAAGGAGTTACTCTCCATTGTCATGGCATTTAATAAGTGGAGATCATATTTATTGGGCACCCATTTTAAGATCTTCACCGATCACCAGAGAAAAATAGTTGGCTAAGCTCCTTGCATATGATTATAAGCTTTGCTACAATAAGGGAGATGACAACAAGGTTGCATATGCACTTTCTAAACTAGGGTATACATCCTCCTCTCACTATCACTCTCTAACTCAAATACAGCCTGGTTGGATGGCTAAAGTTCTTAAAAGTTACAACTCAGACCCTTTGGCTCAGGAGCTCCTCTCCAAACTCATGCTAGCTCCTACCAGTATTCCTAATTATTCATATTCTCTAGGTGTAATCAGGTTTCAGAACATGATCTACATTGGTGAGGAAGGGGACTTAAGAAAACAAGTGTTAACAACTATCCACCCATCTGCAGTGGGAGGGCACTCAGGTCAACAAGCTAGCTACCAGATGTCTAAGACCTTTTTCTACTGGATGAGTTTAAAAAAAGATTTGATTCAGTTTATTCAAGAGTGCGATGTTTTCCAAAAACACAAGAGCTCTAACACCCTACCTGCTGGCATACTACAACCATTACCTGTTCCTAATCAATCCTGACAACATATAAGTATGGATCTCATCACTGGGTTACCAAAGTCAGAGGGCAGAGAAGTTATTTTGGTAGCGGTGGACAAGTTCACTAAATACAACCAATTTCTCCCCATTAGTCACCCATTTACAGCTTCATCTATTACTAAGGTATTCTTGAACATAATCTACAAGCCGCATGGACTTTCTCCTTCTATAATGTCAAATAAAGACATCATTTTTTTGAGCAGTTTTTGGCAGGAATTGTTTTCCAAGTTGGGTATTGTTTTGCATATGAGCTCTGCATATCACCTACAGTCTTATGGCTAGACTGAGAGAGTGAATGCATGTCTTAAAACTTATCTTAGGTGCATGACTAGTTACAGATCAACTAAATGGGTGAGTTAGCTTCCAATTGCTGAATGGTGGTTACCACTATTCTCAAGCTTACTCCCTTTCAAGATCTACATGGCTACACTGCACCACAACATGGTCTTCATTATTCTTCAGCCATCAATGCTTCAGTGGAAGATTACTTGCAGCAACGAAAGGCAATTGGCATTATTTTGAAGTCTTCCTTAGAAGAAGCACAACATCACATGAAACAACGGGATGATAAAAAAGGGAGTCGAGCGAGAATTCCAAGTGGGGGATTGGGTTTATTTACGGTTGCAACCTTATCGTCAAACCTCTGTTCAACTCAGAAGGAATCTTAAACTAGATGCAATTTTTTTTTGGTCCTTACCAAGTACTGGAAAGAATCGGGACAGTTGCTTACAGACTTCAACTTCCTTCTACTTCGAAAATCCACCCAGTCTTTCATGTTTCCCAACTTAATCTCAAGTTGGGGTCTGGGTTACTTCCTCAAACCACTCTGCCCACATTGGATTCTAATGGATGCATGAAGGTGATTCCACTGTAAGTGTTGGATTCTCGTATGGTGCTTTGTAACAAGCAGTCAGTGGCTTAGGTTTTGGTTCATTGGGCTCACTCTACTCCAGCTGAGGCCACTTGGAAGGACTCACTGTTCATGAAAAAGAGTTTCCCTAAGCTAATTCTGGAGGACAAGAATCGTTTCGAGGAGGAAGCAGTTGTCATGAACTAGCCGTTACTATCTATCTTATTTAGGCACCCATTAACTTATCTAGCTTGGTAGCCCTTATTTTAAGTAGTAGTTCCCTTGTAGAGACTCACATCTTGTACGTGAGTAGTTGTTATATGAGATGTTTTGCTCAGACTTATCTCCCATGAGTTATTGATAAAACTTATCCCTTCGTGCACCTCTTATTCTTCTTTTTCATATTCTCTTCTAAATTTCCTCTTAATTTCTATCCTTCTAACCTTCGACCCTTCTTTCATTAATTAACCGAATGCATTTGTAGTATTATCATTGCACATTCCCATTATTCACATGTGAGCATTACAAATATTCTTTTCAACTGCCTTGCGACCTTTCTTCATTTCTTACATTCAGATAATTTATCAAACTCATTCTTTTCTTGTTTTTCAAAAAATTTAGAGCATTGCTCGGTCGAACTCACAAGTATTGTCAAAATTATATCTTGATTTCTAATATACAATTAGTTAATTCTCGGATTAGGATATAAATGTAGCTGAGAAACGGACATCACGGTAGTCATCATTGCAATATGCCGCTTGAAGGCGAAGATCAACCGAAACTTTTGGAGAACTTCTTCAACAAAAGGTAAGTAAAGACTGAACCACCTATTTCTCAAGTTATATTCATCTCTCTATCTATGAGACGTTGTCGCATAACTAATTAAACTAGCGTAAGTATATCAAGAATTTCGAGTCAAGTTTATCTTGGTAATTAGTTCTCGAAATATATGACTAAGCTTAATGAACATTTGTTCTTACTTGGATAAATTTCGGTTAAGAAAAATTTATTGTTCGCAACTAAAATTATATTCAAGATTATCATTCGAAAATAGCCTGGAACAATGATATGTGTCATTGATGTTATTTGGGAATATTTCAAATTGATTTAGAGAGAAACATAAAACTACTGTAAATTCGGATACAAGACAGTTGCATACCAGTCTTACAAACTGGGAGAACTGTTATAGGTCCGGAACCAGAGTACATATACCTTTTATATGTACCGAAGTAGCTATATGTCGACAACAACTTTTTGGTACGCATACCAGTATGCATGCCTTAAAAAGTCTATGAACTCGTGAACCCGGAACGGTACGCAAACCAGTACGCATACTGAAAAAGAACTGTCGGTTTTGGAACCGGTGTGGTATCCATACCCGGTACACATACAAGAAAAGTCCTGTGTGTTCCGGAAATATAATTTGTCTTAAGGGTACATATACCCGGTACACGTACCACGACAAATATATTCACAAACAAAGTTTAAGTACACGTACTTTCCCTGTCGATTAATTTCAAATGCACATAAAATTATTTCTGTGAGATATTAGCATTTGAAAAATCTCTAAAAACACTATAGGTTATTTGATCACATGATTGTGACTCAAGAATAAAGTCTTAAGTGTTATATGAAAATGCTCAAGCTTATAGTTCAGTTGGATAATTTCGGTTAACCATTCATGAACGTTGCCTTTGTACACGGTTTGGTTACGGTCCATCCTAACCAGAGTGTATATCTTGTTATGTTAATCAGATTCAAAGATTCATCTAATGGTGGATATTATTTGCTTGGTTCCAAAGCTATATTAGCTTAAACTTAAAGCAACCTATGCTTTGAAAGTCTATAAAAGGGGAACCTCAAGCAACTGGGATTTTTGAATCCGACACTACTTATTGTGTGTCCTAGTTATAAACTAGAGTCGTCCACTTCCTAAAACCCTTCTAGGGTTTAGCGACTAAAAAGACTTCATAGGGATTCATGAAGCCAGGTCCAGCTATCTTTTATCTTGATAGCTCGAGTATCCCGATCTTGATTGATTGTTGAGCTTGCTCCATCAATCAAGATAGATAGAAATCATAAAAGTTCTCTTCATCTCAGACTTTGTTGATTCTACAAGTTTAATACTTGTGAGGTGAATAATTATCTAGGCTGCTCTTCGGGAAGCATAAGTCCGGATTTTGAGGTTAGCTAGACTTTTTCTATTGCTATCGGTTTCCAGTCTCACCTTGGTCTACGATTAAAAAGGAAATCACACATATATACTTATCTGTGGGAGGAAGATTGGTTTAAAGTCTTCAATTAAGTTGGAGAAACTCTTAGGCTGTAAAGGACGTCAGCTAAGGGAATCATTTGCACGGAGTCTCGCTGGGATTCAAGAGGTGTAAGGAATGCGATTGAACTGAATTGTCGCGAAGGTTTAATTCGGTCTCAACCACATTCCAGTCCGAAGTTAATTGGTAGTAGGATAGTGTCTGTAGCGGCTTAATACAGTTTGGTGTTCAATCTGGACTAGGTCCCGGGGGTTTTCTGCATTTGTAGTATCCTCGTTAACAAAATTTCTGGTGTCTGTGTTATTTATTTTTTCGTATTATTTTGTTTATCTTTATAATTGAAATTTCACAGGTTGTACGTAAATCAATCAAAGTAGATACATCCATCCTTGTTTGTTGGATACAACTTGATTGATTCTTGTATATTGATTTTTGAGATCCTCCAAGAAATCTCTCACGTAAATCAGGTTCACGGATTTGGTTCTATTAACTTTCTGATTGTGAGAGAAAGAGATTATAACTATGAATATTATTCCTCGATTGAGATTCATTGAGTTGAACTCTCAGAATTGTATTTAGGTTTTATCCATACATGTTGCCTAAGAAAAAGTTGGTGGTGTATTTTGGTACCCCCAGTGTTTTCAAAAATAATCTTGAAAGTTGAATTCTGAAATTGATGATTGTGCATCATCTTGAGCTGCCCTTCTGAGCATTTTTTCTTTTCTTACACCAACTCCATCCCATCCATCGGCATTTCCATTAACATTCAGATTATAATTACCATATAGTGATGCACTAGTGTTGGGTCGAAGGTGTGAGTTTGTTTCTGGTAAAGAATAAGGAGAACCTTGAGAATCATGTTGGGATCCACTACGTTGGGGTTGACTACCATGTTGGGATCCGCCGGTCTCGTAAGGGTTTCCTTGGGTACAACATATCCATTCAATAGATCAGGGTTATATCGGTTCAGCTTTCTGAGGATGTAGAAGCATGCTTTGTGCTTGAAACTCGAACTTCTGGATTTTTTCCATTCCTCAATTGTTTTTCGTTGCCGAAGTTTTAACAATTTTATCAATTGTAAATTGCAACAAATTGATATTGATAAAAGATTTAAAAATCAATTTAAGCTACCCAACTTACCACATCGATATCGGTATCACCGCTTCCTCTTTGTTGGTTCATCTGCATTATCAACTTTACCTAACTGTTCAGGTCTTTGCTGATTGTACCAAAACGACTTAACAACCCGGAAGCATCAAGGAGTTTTGGATTCCAGTTTCCTAAAAAATTGCATAAAAATATTCCCCCAAAGCGTAAGATGTGCCTGTTGGGCACCATTTTTGGATCAAGCATAAATGCTACATAAGCTCTGCAGATAGCTTTGTCTTCATCCAAACTAAACTTTGGACCGCGAACTCTTTGTGATGTAGTATTTTGTGTTTTTGGTTGACTTGTTATTTTCTCTTAGAAGGTGTAGAAGGTGTGATTGAAGTGAAATTATAATGTGGGTGTACAAGGTGTGAATGAAGAGAAATTATAAGACTTTGTGGGTGTTGAGGGGGTGTTTGAAGTGGAATTATAAGGAATTTTTAGTATAGAAGGTGTGACTTTAGAGTTGAAATCAGCTGAATTTATAAGGAGGGAATTGATAGCCGTTAGATGAGACTAGTCGTTGCCGGCTCAGTTAATACCAGCCGGCTCAAGGTGAGACGAGTGTCATCTTTGATTAAACTGAGTCTCGTCTCAACAGAGACCGGTCAATTGTATTCGCTTCAATCGTCTCACGTTGAGACAATCGACTCAGCCTGAGATGCGATGGATAAACCCTTGTATTTAAGAGTTTGTCCATCCATTATACTTGTTTGCTAGTCCCACCATAGGTGCTAAACTGGCAAATCTGCTTATATACCAGTCCCATTGGACTTGCTCTAAATAATTGCCAACAACTATTCTTGTTTGTAAAGTTGGTACTTTCGTTGGAAATTGATTTGATTATAATCAAGATTTTTATGTCATGGGAAACTTTTTTATTGCGTGATGCGCAAGTAAAGATTGAACTAGCACATCCATCACCGTTGGGTAATTAAGATGTGACATCATCACAATTTTAATTTAACTCTGATTTCTTTTCTTTTTTTAGTAAAGATTTTTTTTTATTTATAACTTTAATTGGTAACATTAAGCTCCTCTCTAATAAGAGATTTTAACCAACTAGATAAATTTGTATACTTGGACTCTGATACTTTACTAAATTTTCACTTAGACGGGTAACCAGATCCACATAATTGTCACAATCCAAAATTGAGCATTCCAGTATAACTGACAACGCACTCCGTGGTTTAGAGTCATTTGATTTGGGCAACAAAAGACTGTTACACACTTTTGAAAATATTTTTATCCTTTAATCCTTACAGATATATGTAATAACACATACAAATGCTGCATTTCTAGTCCCTTTGAAACTACCAAAAGCTAACTAAGTAGCAGAACGCTAGAACATTCATTACAAGAGAGTAAACAATTACAGGGCTTTGTGATAAACTTCGCACCACAAGACGATTTTTATACTTTAATACTTTATTCTTCTCATTATGTTTTGTGACAAATAATCATATGTCCCACGTGCTTTACACTTAGTGGGTAAGCATATTTGTACATGACCAAATACTTGTATATTTGTACATGACCAAATTCTATCTAGATTGCGCAGGATAAATATATTTTATTTGACATTAAGAAATAAGGAGCGTGGTTCAATCTCATCATGTTTATTTCCTTGAGCAATTGTATATGAAAAAAATCATCAATATGCTCACATGATCTTTTCATTAACTCATCCACATTCTCTTAATCCATTGGGATTTCATTATTCACCGGAATCATTAAACTTTGAAGCGTCTTCCAGATTTGGTTCATGGACATAATGAGAATCAATCTAATGAGAGGATTTCATTGATGATATGAATTAGGTTGTTAGCATCATGACCTCATGTATACCTTGTAAGTAATAATAACATCTGATTTTTTTATGGGCCTTAGCAATTAGCATAATTTTGCCTTACTGTAAGAATGATGTTTTGGGGACTACCCAAAAAAGGTGGGGGACTACTTTGTTATATGAATGTCCACCCTATACTTATAAGGGGTGTCCTAAAGTGTGGAAATGACTAACCTACCCTTAACCTAATTTAATTTAAAACCAACCTAATAATCACCTATATATATAACCACCACCTCCTCCCACCACCGCCGCCCACCACCACCGCCCATCACCTACCACCTCCAACTACCACCACACCAACCACTACCACCTCCATGTATATAACTTAATTTAAATCATTAACGAAGATATTCTCACAAACCCATTACTTGTCATTCGTTTTTGGTTGAAGAAATGAGAAATAATCATCAAAATGAGTTTAAAATGAAAGTTACAGAGAGAAGTTCGGCTAGGAATTATGTGAAACAGTTTGTCGAACTAGCCGAACTCAGCTTTAATGGAGTTTTTTCTTTCAGAAAAAAGTTCGGTTACCTCGCAAAAAAATTTTCCCAGTCGAACTTTTAGTTCGGTTACTTCGCAACTTTTTTTCGTTTTTTTCCTAGCCGAATTTTTAGTTCGGTTTTGTCGCAATTTTTTTCTACTAATCGAATTTTTTTTCTCTGAAAACCTATATATTGAGTTCGGTTACGTCGAGAAAAAAAATTACCAGCCGAACTTTTAGTTCGGTTACGTCGCAACTTTCTTTTTCCTAGCCGAACTTTTCTCTGAAAGCAAAAACTCCATTAAAGCTGAGTTCGGCTACCTGTGTCTTCAGAACCATTAGCCGAACTACACTTGCAGATGAGTTCGTCTACCTGTTCTTCAGATGTCGTAACCGAACTTCATTTCCATGGTCGAAATCAGTTTATAAATTTCTCATTTTTTCGAAAGTTTTTTTCAATTCAATCAACATTAACTAAATTTGAAGTATACCTAAGTACCAAAAACCCTCATTTCGAAATCAACCATCTTAAAAAAAAAAAAAAACCCCTTCTTCTCAAAAATTATTCTTGTAAAAAACACTCAGCTAATTAATCTAACCTCACTAATCAATCATTACACTAACACTAATTAATCATTACACTAACTAATTTAATCACCAAGGGCAAGTTTGGTATTAGAAAAAAAACTAAGTTAAGGGGTGGCTCAAATTTACTTCAAATATCCACCCCAAAATAGAAGAGTAGTCCCCTACATTTTTTGAGTAGTCCCCAAAACATCATTTTCTTAACAAAGCCCAACTCAACTCTCTGTACAGTATAAGGACTAAGAATCCAAACGGACCCTTAAATTCAGGGGGACTTTACCCTAATGCCCAAGCAGCCAAGCTTGCTTGTGATAGAGATGATTAAAATTCTAGACAGAAAAATTGAATAGAGTGAGAGAAGAATTAAAGCCCTAGCAAACATTTAAACAGAGCAAAAGAAGAAGAATCGTAGAGATAAAGAAGAGTAATGGGTAGTTTTAGAAGAACAATGGGTAATGTGAGGTCTTTTATGAGTAATTCAATGGGAGGTTTAAGAGGAGGAAGTAGTCTTGCTTCTTGGGTTGTTGCAGGAACTTTAGCTTATTTTATTTGGGTTAAACCCTCTCAAGATCTGAGAAAACAACAAGAGGTTTACATTTCAGTTTCTCTGCATTTCTCAAGTTCAATTTTATCTTTCATTGTTTTTGTTTCCCTAATTCTCCTAATCTGCTTTTGTTATTATCATTTGTTTTCATTTTAGTTTCAGCTTCAGAAGTGGGGTTTGTTTACGAATCTTACTGTTTTCGTTGTTTTTAGGAAAGAGCTGCTCTAGCTGCAGCTTCAGCATCATCAGATCCTTATCGATATGTCGAGAAAAGAAAACCCATTCCCGATCCACAGGTCAAAACAAGATGGCTCATATATTTTTTTGTTATCTGTTCCCCATGATTAATAATTATTAAGCCGTGTTGGCCAACTATTTGCAGGATAATGGATTAATATATGGGAAGGGAATCAAAACGGAGAAACCGGAGGAGTAATTCAACTTATATTCAAAATCGTGAGTTGGATTTTGATTTTATAGCTTACTATTTTACCTAGAATACTGCCTGTAGAATTGCGAAGTAGTGGTAATACTTGAATATTTCTTATGATGGTTTTGATTGTTGATATCATTGTGTGATTGATGTTGCAATACTTGCTTTGCACTCTATTGTATTGCAGTCATAATCTTCATTCAACTAGTCGCTAGATATGTATCTAGTTAGCCACTTCCCAAATTTGTCACATTTTCTTTAAGGTAGAGACCCTCTGTGTAAGTGTTAAATTTTGTTTGCGTTGCATTTACCTAATGGGTGTGTGATTCTATCCATGCATGTAAAGCTTTATCTGGAATCTTTTATTAGTAATAGCAGAAGTTCTCGCACTAGAACTAGAGACTGGTGTTGTTAACTAGGCGTGACTTATCAGTCCTCTGCATCCCCAAGCTTGCTGCCTTACTAGGTGCAAAAACTTTGATGTTAACCACTTAAGGATTTTATTAGTAGTTCCCAATAACCACTTTGTAGAAGTTTAGATGAACATGCCAACCTTTTTGATGGTCGTGAAACTTTATCACCTTTCACAAGTATACTATGGTTTGAAACATTTCGGCAACTAATGCAACCTCAAGCTTGATCACTTCACTAACTATTTTGGAAATCATTTGGAAAACAGCAGTTGAAACTTGAAATTTGGGACGTTGTCCCTTGTAAAATTGTGATGAAAATAGAGATTGGTGCTACAAGTTCCAAATATAAATCGAGGAACCGTGTTAAAATTGATTTGATCGGTGCTAAACTCATTGCCTCATTGGCATTAAACGTAGTCCTCCACTGCTTAGGTGATGTGTTAGGTGACCTTGCTTCAGTTCTTTTGATTTTTCTTATGGTCTACTTACTGTTGCAATATAATTCTGCCTTTTCTCCTTTCCAAACCAAGAGGTGAGAAATGTTGGAAATTTCTTCTGAATGTTTCCCCATGCAATCCTGTTTTGTTCTATATAGAATTGATTGTTTAACTATGCTGATTAATGTATTTAATCTTGAAGTTACCTTTACTAGTAAATTGTAATATCCGTGCTTGTAAAATAGTAACTTTTATGTTTTGAATGTGAGTTTCCTGAATTTATAGTCTTACTTGCTTCTATTTTGTTGGTAGGTTGATAAATGGATTCAGAAATTGATGTGTTTGCTGGTATATGATTCTCACTCTCCGAGTCTTTCATGTTCCCGCCGCTGTAAATGCTTTTTGTTACGTCCTTATTGTATTTACTGGATACTCCATCTTGTACTGGGTTGAGCTTATAAGTAATGATATAGGACTCCCTCGCTCGCACACGTTGCTCGTGCGGTGAGTGTAATTCAATTTAGTTAATGTATAATAAATATGGCGCACTTCATGTGCAGTATTTCAATTTAGTTTGTGCAAAATAATTATAATCCAAAATATTTTTCAGATATTTTAATCCTGAAAAATGTTAAACAAGACTGACTATTTTGCTAGCAGATGATATGTATGATGTAACTCTTGTGTTAATTGGTTGAGCATAGCAAAGTTTAGCTTGTAATATCTCATACCCTTATGAATGGTTGTTTCGCATTGGCAGTTGAAACATGTATTTCCCCATCAGTTAGGTTGCCTACTTTTGTTGATGACTGCCTCGAAGGAAGGAATTTGCCTGTGTTTTTGTGGATTTGGTGATTGTCATTTGTTAAAAGCCCTATACGACTTTGCTTTCCTGTTATGTGGTTTTTGGTAGGTTCTGTGGGGTTCGCTGCTTCTTGCTAGTCGAGATACTTCATTTGAGACCATACCAGTTTTACACGATAAGAGGATGTAGGAGTTCGAATTAGCCATAATTATTTGGGAAAGATGTCATTGGAATCTATCTAAACTATAAATTTTGCTCATCTGAATCAGATTAAAAAACTTAAGTTAGCGTGTGACAATTTGTCCCAGATCTGGGTTCTTTAGATATGTGGAAAGATTCATGAAGACTACGGACCTTGCATCTCTCAAGAACCTTACATGGCCTTCCTTTTTACGGGATATATGGAAGTGGGCTATGTTACTACCGCCAGAAATAGGTAAACATTCTACATTCTACACCAAGCAGATTTTATCCGGCAATGGCCTACTACTGCGCAAAGTGACTTGAACACTGAAATTGCCTCCAGGATATTTGACATTCACGGTTTATGTTTTTGTGGAGCAGTTATTCAGGGTCCCTCTTGGTATTTTCTAATTCTGGGCTGGCACATGAAATTGTATGAATTGAGAAGCTGCAATCTCACTCGCATATGATTACTTTTTCTTATATTGATGGAAAATTGGGAGAAGTATGACGCCATGAAAATCTGCTTGTCAAGAATGCAGCCAGTCCTACTGGGTTTTGACTTGTGACAAATGCTTGTTGCCCGTCAAGTTTTCCCTCAGTCCAGAACCATTATTCCCCAGGGGAGGGCCCTTTGTTGTAAAGCCGGGATATATAAGTCTTCTCCTTCAGGGTTTTGACTTGACCAAGTACCAAAGCCTATCACTCTTCATCTCTCTTCCGACACCCTTCTCCAAAATTTCTGACCCCTGAAAGTGAAAATTAACCATCACCAACAGTCCTTTCTGTTCTCAACTTCTAGGGTTCCTCTTTTGTACCAAATTTTTTGGTTTTCATCTCGTTGATTGCCTGATTCTTCTAAAGCTAAGCTTCCATTTGAAAGGGCTTGTGAGATGCAGCGACAGTAGTCCAGGTTGGTAGCTGTTTCCAGATTTTACTGATTCGATAATCCAAGTAAGTATCTCATCTCTTAGAGGAAGGAAGAAAAACCCTTTTAAAGATAAACCCTAGTTATTATCTTAATTTAGTTATAAGATGGAACAAGAAAAAGCACTAGAACTTGTAAAGAAGGGTGCAACTCTTTTATGCCTGGATGTGCCACAATATACTCTATTTGGGATTGATACTCAGATGTTTACAGTAGGACCAAACTTTAAGGGTATAAAGATGATTCCTCCAGGTCCTCATTTTGTTTATTACAGTTCTAGTAACAAAGACGGCAATGCTTTTTCCCCAGTTGTCGGGTTCTTTGTGATTACCAGTCCGTCGTTGGTAATTGTTCGAAAATGGGTTCAACAAGAAGAGTCTTTAGTTAGATTGTCAGATGAAGAAGAGGAAGAGAGATACTGTATGGGGGTAAAAAATATGGAGATGGATCGATATCTTGGTCCTTATGATTTGAAAAAATTTAATGAGTGGAAGAGGATTTCGAATTATATAACAAAGAGTACTATTGAGAGAATCCAACCTGTTGGTGGGGATATTACGGTTTCAAGTGAATCTGGTTTTGTTAGTAGTGCTCCTAGGACTACTATGGAAATGGCTCTGGCTGAGCAATTGAAGAATAGCAAGTTCTCTGAGGAGGCTTCTGGGAAGAGTATTGTACGCGGATGTTGTTACACGTCTATTCCCCATGTTGTCAAACAAAAAGGTGTTGTTGGGCAAGATCTTACGTCGCTGAACCTTGATAAAACACAGTTGTTGGAAACATTATTGTTGAAAGAGTATGGAGGGTCAGAAGATTTGCTTTTAGGGGAGTTGCAATTTTCATATATTGCGTTTCTTATGGGGCAGTCACTTGTATCGTTTTTTCAGTGGAAAGATTTAGTTACTCTTTTGTTTGGTTGTACTGAAGCACCATTCCGCACAAGGAGTCTGCTCTTTACGAAGTTTATTAAAGTCATCTATTACCAGCTGAAGTTTGGGTTTCAAAAGGATGATGGAAGTGCAAGTGGTGGTGAAAAAGGTGCATCCCTGTTCTTGGATGACTCATGGCTATCAAAGGACAGTTTTTTGCTACATCTCTGCAAGAATTTCTTTTCTTTGGTCCAAGAAGCCTCGGTTATTGATGGTGATCTTCTTTCATGGACAAGGAAGCTTGAACAACTGCTTCTGACCACGTCAGGATGGGATTTCACACATGACGGGGCTGTGGATGACTTGTACGACGAAGATGATGAGTTCGCTCCTGTTGTTGTGATGTTGGATGAGACTAGTATCTAAGGAGCCTCAACAGCCTAATCAGATGATATCTTGCAGGCTCTCGAAAATTTGAAGTAATATAAACATAGTCTTGTAGTTTGGGATTGACAACTGAAGTTGGGGGTGCTTCAGAGAGGCATTTTCAGTTGCTTATCGTAGATAGAGTATGTGTTTCTTACTTTCTTTGTACGTAAATACTGTTTCTAATGATCTTCAAATGGATTTTGATTGTCACTGCGGTTAGGATACTCCTACTTAGCTCATGTTTGGTATTTTGGAATGATATTCGCCTTCTATTTCCATAATCATATATTCCTTGTCGTAAACATTAAACTTCATTGAAGATTTTAGCCTCTGGTTTGTGTATTCCATTAATATGTTTGTGCTAAAAAAAGGTCAGTTTGATATTTTATTTAATGCTTGCACATGTTGCATATCAAGCATGTAGGTTTGAGTTTGAGAATTCTTCTGCTAGGTAGATGTTTTTAAGATCTGAACTGAAGCTTCTGAATTTGATGAACTATTGTTCTCAATAGTAATAGAAAGGTAAAGTTGTCGGTTATCTTAAATTTGTGGGTCTTTTAGAATTACATTAAACTGGTTTTCTTTGCTATTATTCTTGTTGGATCGTAGACAACTCTTTGGTAAGAAACATGGACACTTAGCCACACACTAGGCATAGCTGCCTTTGTTTATAAACATATTTGGGTTCTGCTCATAAATACATGAGCATGCGAACTATCAAACGAGGACAGCAAAATTAATGTTTCTGGACCAACTAATTTAGTCATTGGATTTCAGAGATAAAGATTTCTTATCGCTGCTCAAGGGTTTTTGGAAGCATCATCGATCATCGATGCCATATAGAGCCACTGCAAACTATAAATGAATATCTTTCCCTTCAAATCATAATATTTTTCCTAGAATTACTGTTTATTATTTTTATTTCGTCTCGCTGTTGCTAAATTCTTTTGTTATTATGGTTGATATGGATCAAACATGACTCTCCCATCACAGTATGCAACACACAGGACATAGCTGTAGTTCGGAATATATATTCTTGGGTAGATTGGAAGCGACACTTAGATTGAATTACACTTCTAGTTATTTCATCACTCTGTGATGCTGTGTTTATGGCGTTAGGTTTTGTATTCCTATGCTTGAAAGTAGAGTTCACAAATGCTAATGCTTGCTGCGCCTTCCCTTTTTTTGCATGCTTTTGGTTGATAATGGTCATTGGAGTTTCTCGTGTTTGTTCATCATTTTTCTTTTTTCTTTTCGTGATGTCATGCTAATTTGGTCCCTATGTGGTTTGTTGCTACCGACTTCCCTTGTTGTGTGTCAGTGCAAATTTAGCTTTTGTTTCTGTGAGACTGTTGGCTTTAGATCTTGTATAAGAAGTTTTGAATGGAAATATTGTATGAGGGTGGATCGCGAACTCTCTTCTCTCTTACGGAATGTCTTCCGAGCATCCTAGCAGCGTCAAGATCTCGTTGCCCAGTCAGGCAGTCAGCCTCGACCTTCTTTGTTGCTTTTATGGTACGTTTTCTTTTCAGTTTCATTTCATATCATCACTAGAAGCATTTTAGTGAGCATGATTATAATTTTGAAAAGAATCTGGATTTGCTTTCACTAGAAGAAAGATTCTCAGTAAGCAACAGTTCTCCTAGTCCAACTACATTCTTCTTCAGCTTAATTACGTTGTTTAATTGTTTTGAGCCTATCCGAATTCTGGCATGAAATGGTAATTATAGGGAATGATTCAAATTTTGGACAGTGAAATCTAAAGTCCAAGGGAAATCAGTTTTTTCCTGTTAAGATATTTTTAATAAAAAAATTGCTTCTAAATTGTAAATAGTAGATCTTATTTCCTGTCACCAATACCTCATTTTACATCATTGTTCATCAGGATTGTGGTCTCTTTTCGTTTCCCTTTATTTTGTAATATTTGGTTTTTTGTCAGTGGGAAAAAAAAATACAATTAGAACAGGTGAGATTTGAGTGATTTTCTATCTAACGTGTGCATGTTGCTTTGCGTAATTGGATGGACAACAGCAGCCCCTGTTATTACCAAGTTATTTTTGCTTCTTTTGTCCACCTAAATATGCCAGCAGAAACTGGTCATAGATTTTGTTATGAAAAAGACATTGTACTACTTTTTGCGGGCATTCATTTCAATTCAAAATTGGTTTGTTTTGTTTATCTTATCTTCTGTTTATCTTTGTGTTCACGAATCACGACATTAGGACTTTATGAACCACAGGCGCCCAACAGGTGATTTTCTTTTTTATATAAACAACAGGTGATGATTTGAGCTGGCAAATATCGCCCATTTCATTTGACCTGACCCAATCGTGTACTTTGACTAAATCACATCCTATATAAACCCCCGTACCTCCACACTTGTTCTACATTCCGATCAAATTCAAACAACAAATCCGATGGCTTCTTCATCTTCCCCCCTTTTGACGTTTCTTGCTCTCAGTTTCATATTTCTCTCTGTTTCCAACGCTCAACCTTCTTCTTCTTCCCGGCCCGGGGGTCTTGTTTTTCCCGTCAACAGTGATTCATCTACTCTCCAATATGTCACCAAGCTCAGCCTAGGAAAAGTCCCCATAAACGTAGTTGTTGATCTCGGTCGTAAATCCTCCTGGATCTATTCTAGTGCTGGTTGTGCATCTACTTCGATTTCAGGCGTCATAACAGCTCAATCAAACAATTTGAAAAATGGGGAATGGGTCTCAGGTCCAAATGTTACGGCTCGTGGGATTTCACTCGGTTGTGAAAAGAATGCTAGTGTCTTACGAGGACTTGCAAGGGGTGCTAAAGGAATTGTTGGTCTCGGACGATCAAGTTCTTCTTTAGCTTCACAATTTTCAGCTTCATTTCGGTTCCCTAAATTTTTTGCTTTGGAGTTAAAATCAACTATCGAAGGTTCTCTGTACTTCGGGGATGGTCCTTATACTAGCCAAAACTTCAGGCAGCCATTAACTTACACCCCACTTCTCACCAACTCTTTTTTTCCTAGTGACTATTTCATTGACGTGAAATCAATCGACATGGACGGTTCAAATGTCACAATAAACAAAGGATTATTGTCCATCAACAAGAAAAATGGAGTTGGAGGAGCTAAATTCAGCACGTTAGTTCCTTACACTACTATGGAGTCATCAATATACAAGGCCTTCACAAGTGTGTATATTAAGACAGCTAAAGCCAGGGGTATTTCTACGATTGCTCCGGTTGCGCCTTTCAGTGTTTGTTTTAATGGATCGACGATAGAAACTAGACCAGATGGATTTCTTGTGCCAGAGATCTTTCTTCGCTTGCCCAACAATGTAAATTGGATTATGACTGGGCCAAATAACTCTCCTTTGAAGTTTATCAAGGAAAATGTATATTGTTTGCCATTTGTGAACGGAGGTTCAAAGCCGAAGACTTCGATTGTTATCGGTGGTCATCAGATGGAATATAGTATATTAGAATTTGATATTGCAAAATCAAGAGTAGGGTACAGTCCACCAATTCAAGTTTGATCAAGCTGCAGATTTGTTGCCAACTTCAATGGGAAGTGATCATGTCCCCTTCCCCATCATTTCTGTATCTCGTTATGTTTATCCCTATCTATTTAATAAGTCTGTAACAACATCTTCTCTGTAATAAGATCAGTGTTCCTCTGTTTTTGACTTTGTTCAACATCTTTTGGTCAACGGTTCTTGAGAAACAAGTAATGATATTGATGAAACAGATAGTTATTACAAAGAGATGATTAGCCTTAAATCTGGTGGGAAGTCTGGACAGAAAGAAATGCCAGAGTATTCAATGGGAAGTATAAAACTGTAGATGAGTTGAAAGATAGTGTCAAGGTTCTGATTTAGGGACTACCATTTTTGAGGGAATTGCTCTGATTTAGGGACTACCATTTAGGGACTACCAATACTGTCTTGAATAATTCGGGGGTTGTAATGCACTAGTTTCAGCTTTGCTTTGATGCAGCTCTGCTATAATTGAGCTGTTTTGTTTTCTTTTTTCTTTTCATTTTCTTACCATCTTGGTGAGGAACTGATATTTTATAAAATCATGCCCTTTTTGAGTCAAAAAAAAGAGCCTTAAATAGGCTACCATTAGAGATGTGGGAATATTACAGGCACACACACATCTCTCACACACACACAATACAACACAGAGTCAAGTCAACAGTTGTTGGGCAACAAACAAAAAAATAGCCTTCAACTTGACTTACACACTATCTAATACATCTCCTCAAACTGGTAAGGGCTAACAGACAAAACAGTTTGAAATAAAACAGTAAAACAAGCAAGAGAAGTAAAACAGATGAAAAACAATAAGTCTTCAAAAAGCTTGCAGAACTATCAGTCTTTAAGTAGCTGTAGAAGTACCAGAAGAGTGATTGACATCCATCAAAGACTGCAACAATCTTGAGAAAGTAGGAAAACATAAGCCTTTGGTGAAGATATCAGCTAGCTGCTCTTGATTGGATATGTGTTGAAGTGTAAGAAAGCCATTCTCCACCAACTCTCTGATAGTATGGTACTGGATCTCTATGTGCTTTGTCCTAGCATGAAAAACATGATTAGATGTTAAGGACAAAGCACTTGTATTGTCACAGAAAAGCAAAGATGGAGTTGACACTTTAATATGCAATTCAGATAGCAAATCAGCAAGCCATTTTAACTCCGCAGAGGCAACAAACAAGCACTTATATTCTGCTTCAGCAGAAGACTTTGAAATAGTTGGCTGCTTCTTGGAAGACCAAGAAACTAAATTTGAACCCAAAAAGACTGCATAACCTGATGTTGACCTTCTTGTATCTGGACAACCTGACCAATATGAATCTGTATATGCCTTCAACATGTTCAAACTATCCTTTTTCAAAGTCACACCAAGACCAATTGTACCCTTCAAATATCTAAGAATTCTTTTAACCAACTGTAAATGGACATCAGTTGGTGAATGCATGAATTGAGACACATAATTCATACCAAAACAAATATCTGGCCTTATGACTGTTACGTATTGTAGACTACCAACAATAGTTCTATAATCACTAACATTATCCAACTTAGTACCATCATGCAAAGAAACTCTAGCACCTTTTGTAACTGGAGTACCACAAAGCTTACAATAAAGCATATTAGCTTTAGATAACAACTCTAAAGTATATTCCTTCTATGTCATAACAATAGAATCAGAGGACCTCACAGCTTCAATACCCAAAAAATATCTTAACTCCCCTAATTCTTTCATTGCAAATTCTTTCTTAAGAGAAGTAATCAAACTATCAACAAGTACAGAGGAACTACCAATGACCAAAATATCATCAAAATATAGCAGAAGAACAATCATTCCATGCTGAGAATAGAAGACAAACATTGAATTATCTGAAATAGCTTTCTTGAAACTATAAGCAAGAAGAAAAGAGTTGAACCTATGAAACCAAGCTCTGGGTGCTTGTTTCAAACCATACAAGCTCTTCTTAAGATGACAAACATAATTGGAAGGATAATCTGGATTTATAAATCCATGTGGTTGTGACATATATACATCTTCATCTAAAAATCCATGTAAGAAAGCATTACTTACATCTAATTGTTTTATCTGCCAATTATAAGCTAAGGCCATACATAGAACAACCCTAACTGTGGTTGACTTAACAACAGGACTAAAAGTCTCATTGTAATCAATGCCATCTTGTTGATCAAATCCTTTTGCTACCAACCTAGACTTTAATCTGTCAATAGTTCCACCTGGCTTATGTTTGATCTTGTAAACCCATTTTGATCCCAAAATATTCATGTGTGGTTCTGGAGCTACATATTCCCAAGTATCATTATTCCTTAAAGATACATACTCTTCCTTCATAGATACTTGCCACTGAGGATCATTCATTGCTTGCTTAAAAGTTTTAGGCTTAATAACTGTAGTAAATAAGGATGTATAAGAAGTGGAAATAAGATACTTGATAGAAACATGAGAAACATGATCTGGAAAAAGTTTTGGTTTTGAAATACCTTTTTGAGCTCTAGTAATCATAGTAGTAGATGAAGTAGCAGTATCTGTGCTAGAAGGAACTTCAATAGGTAAAGCATTTAAAGTAGAAGCAGAACATGAAGAATAAGTGAAATAAAACTGAGATTCATCAAAAATTACATTTCTGGAAATATAAGACTTTTTAGTAATAGGATTATAACATTTATAGCCCTTATGTAAGGAACTATAACCTAGAAAAACACATTTGACAGTTTTAGGAGACAGTTTATCACTTCCGGCATGAGCTAAAGGAGGATAACAAACAGAGCCAAAAACTTTAAGAAAAGCATAATCTGGAACAGAACCAAATAAAACCTCAAAAGGAGACTTATAATTCAAAATCTTTGTATGTGTCCTATTAATAACATAAGTTGTTGTTAAAAAGGAATCATACCAGAAATCTTTTGGACAAAAAGCATTAAACAACAAAGTATTCTCCATTTCAGTAATGTGTCTATGCTTCCTTTCATCTAGACCATTTTGTTATGGGGTTTTAGGACAAGAAATTCTAATATGGATTCCACTTTTCTCAAGAATGACTTTGAATGGTCCTTTAACTAACTCAACAACACCATCTACTTGAAAAGATATGATTTTTGTAGAAAACAGATTTTCAGTATGAGTTTTAAAATGAGTAAAACACTGAGTAGCATCTGACTTTAGTTCCATTGGATAAATCCAATTAAATCTACTATAGTCATCTATAAAAACAATATAGTATCTATAACCATTCAAAGAAGGAATTGTTGGTCCCCACACATCACAATGAATGAGAGATAATGGTTTATGTTCATGAGAGTCAGATAACTAAAAAGGAAATCTTTTACTTTTAGCAAGCTGACAAGGATGACAAAGAGAAGAAGATTGAGGAGTAGTGAAAATAATGTGTTTTGTAGAACATAACTTCTGAACTATTTGATTGGAGGGATGGCCTAGTCTACTATGCCATATATGAGAAGGAGCAGAAATAGCAGCAGACAAACAAAAAGCAGAAGATGGCAAAACAGAATTATGAATAGGATATAGATTATTAACTACAGTTCCATGAGCAAGCAAAACATGAGACCTTATATCCCTAATTTCATAGCCAGTAGGAGTGAGCTTAAAATAACAGTGATTATTCCTTGTAAACTTAGCTATGGAAAGCAAATTATGCTTCATATCAGGAACTAGTAACACAGTGTTTAGCCTAAAACTAGTTTTAGGTGTCTGAATAGTAGAAATTCCAGTAGAAGTAATAATAAGAGACTTACCATTTCATACTTGCACCATCTTCTTGCCCCTATAACCAAAATTATTTTGAAGTAGATTTTCATCTCTTGTCATATGTGCAGTGGCACCAGAATAAGCAAGCCATTGAGGAGCTTCAGAAGTAGATGCACCAGAAAAGCCTATATCTTCACCCATTGAATTAAAAGAATATTGTTGTTGTACCACATTAGATGACACATTTCCTGAATTTGAACTTGATGCATACTGGGGTGGATAGTACCTAAAATGGAACCTGCTAGCAAAGTGGCCTTCCTTTCTACAAATCGGACATTCCACTTGTGAATAATCTCTTCTTATATTCCCATCACCAGAATTACCATCAAAAGAACCATTAGACCTGGAATTTGTCATATTCTTGTTATTGGTGAAGTTACCATTTCCGTAATTCTTGTTATTATTGTTGTTAGAGCACTGCTCGGTCGAACTCGCAAGCATAGCTATCTCAAGATTGTTTGTCAATGTTAGTGATCAAAACTATAAGTCTTGATTTCTAGTCTACTTATAGTGATGTCTCGGACTAGGATAAATTGTGTAGTTGAGCATTAGACTTCACGGCGTTCATCAATTGAAGCCGAAGAACTACTAAGGAGAGCTTGTGGAACTTCATCAACAAAAGGTATGTGGAGACTAAAACTCATCTATCACTTGGAAAGTCTATTTCTACTCTATCTCCTATATTGAGACAAAAGTCGTATTACGATAGTTTTCGATTATACACATTTGAGATTTCGAGCTGAGATTAACTCGCTTACATATTTTTCGGAATATGTGTTGGTAAGCTTTCGCTTCAACCAAGTTCATTTTATATTCTTGACGAAAGTCAAAAGATGATCATGTGAAAATCGCCGAGTAACATCTTACATGGTTTGTTTGATACAATCATTTGGTGTATACTTGGAATGTTTCGTTATGATTATTTCAATATCTTGAAAATTGCTTTGGTGCTAATAGTGTGTGAAAACGGCTATTGTCATCCTCTAAGAAAGTTTCAATGATTGAAATAGAGTTTAGAATACTTAACCATCATTGGATTATAAACATAGTATGCATTCTTGCATGTATGTGATCCATGACCGGAACTAAAGTATGCATACCCGTATGCGTACTTGTAGTTGTGAAATTCCGTGTACCAAGTACACATACTGGTACGCATACTTGCGTAAGGTATAGGTCTGGGAATTTCTGCTGGGTTTTGGAAGTGTACTTAGGTATGCATACCCGTTCGCATACTGGCGAACCCAAACTCAGACCGGACACTTAAGTATGCGTACCCGTTTGCATACTTGAGTGGTTAAAGTTATCGAATTGGTCTGTTCATGAACTAATACATTTATATGTTAAGGAATGCATTCTTTGCAAACCATGGCTATAATGTTCATGAATTGATTCGAGTGAATCAAACCAATTTTTGCTTCGATTGTGTTCTTGTATATTTCTATGAGAATATAGCAATTGAACAACTCTTTAACTAGTTTCATTTGAGTCATTTGAACTAATTATGGTTAAGATGAATATGGTTGATATGAGAGTGTTCATATAGCTAACCTCGGTTAACTACGGTTGAGCCAACTTGGTGTACACGTTTAGGTACGGTTACATAAACCTAAATGAGTGTGCATTTCATCTGTGTATAACAAGATAAGTTCGATCTAACGGTTGAAAGATATTAGCTTGTGTCTAATCAGGTTTTCATCTAACGGTGAATATTGAATGCTTTGTTACCAAGGTAACTTAGATTGCAAACCATGATTTGAAAATTATATAAAGTAGAACTCTAGCAACTGGGAAACCTAATCCCCACACCTCATGTGTGATACTACTTGTATAAGCTAGAGTTGATTCTCCTTTAACCTTAGGTTTTTCACGAAACCCTGTAGGTTAACGACTTAAAGACTTCATTGGAATTGTGAAGCCAGACCCAACTATTTTCTCTGTAGTTGCGTTATCTGATCTTGTTGTTTCTATCGTATTTGAGGACTATCTTCTTTAAGATTGGCTCGAGATTTATTCTCCGATAGGAAAAATAAAAAGTAGTCACAAACATCTTCGTCTCATCGTTTGTGATTCCACAATATTTTGTTTCGCTACCATACAATTAAGATTATTGTGAGGTGATTGATAATACTAGGCTGTTCTTCGGGAATATAAGTCCAGTTTATCAATTGGTTCCTGTGCACCTTGATTTATCAAAATATGGAACAAAACTTGTAGGTATTTTTGTGGGAGGCAGATTTATCTATTCCAATAGACTTTTCTATGTGAGACAGATTTGTTTATCAAGTCTTCGACTTTGGGTCGTAGCAACTCTTGGTTGTGGATGAGATCAGCTAAGGGAATCAAGTGCGTAGTATCCTGCTGGGATCAGAGACGTAAGGAGCACAACTGTACCTTGAATCAGTGTGAGATTGATTAGGGTTCAACTACAGTCCAGTCCGAAGTTCATTGGCAGTAGGCTAGTGTCTGTATCGGCTTAATACAGTGTGGTGTTCAAATCTGGACTTGGTCCCATTTTTTTTTTTCCATTTGCGGTTTCCTCGTTAACTAAACTTATGGTTTCTGTGTTATTTCTTTTCCGCATTATATTTTGTTATATAATTGAAATATCACAGGTTGTGCGTTGAATCGATCAATTTGGAAATCCAACCTTTTGGTTGTTGATTGAAATTAATTGATCCTTGAACAATGTCTTTGGTACCGTTCAAGTTATTTCTCTTATATTCAATCGGGCTCGCAAATTCCTATTTGCTGATTGCAGATTGAATTGAGAGATAGAGATATAAAACTCTTTGATATACTTTTCTCTAGATTGAGTCTAACTGTCTAGTTGATTCTGTTGAGAGTATATTGGAGTTTGTATATTCAGATTGCCAAACGAAATATTGGGTGTGGTTGTTGTACCCCCGCATTTTCAATTGGTATCAGAGCAGGCAAACACATTAAAGACCTCATAAATCTGTGTTTGTAGCAATCTGAGTATGGACAAAAGTGCTATCTCTGATAAACGCATCACCAGAAATAAAAGCTTTGTTTCTATGAAATCTATTATAGAGATAGATTTGTCAATCTCAAATATAGATGAACCCTGTGTTCCAATGAAACAGATTTCCATTGACAAGTGTTACCCGAATTACCTTACTGACGAGTTTGACTCTGAAGGTTAAAGGGAAGCAGCCAAAGAGAGTGCAGTGATTCTAAAACTTGTTAGAATCCAGGTTGATGATGTCAATCGGTTGAAACACAAAGTCAATGTTCTTGTTGGTATGGTAAATGAACGCGACTCTCTTCTAAAGGTCCTTCGAGAGGAAAACATCTCAGCATGTTCTTCACGAACTATGCTTGAGGAAAATCTCAAAGAGGATGCTTTGGAAACTGAACTTCTTTTGAGTAAACTCTCTATTCAAGAATGTTCCAAAGAGTCCACTATACCAACTGCTTCTGATTTAACTGGAAAAATTTCTGTTCCAGAAGAAAAATCAAAATCCCTCCCTGTTGGAAAAGATGTGCATGTGTCTTCCTCTAATCAAGGAATATCCACATCACATGGAAGGAAGATATCTCCCAACGATGGTATTAAGATTGTTTTGTCTAATCACTCAGGTGATCAGAAAGTGTGTCTCTTTTGTGATTCAAAAGGACATGGTGAACAAAAGAGGAAATCTAGGTTGAATGACAATTCTTTTGATCGTCTTCAACACACCTTTGATTTAATTCTCAAAGGTGTAACTGACATTTGTATGTCTAGACCAATTGGTTTTAGTACTCACCCTGTGTACCCTACCATGAAAGTCAGTTCGATGTGTTCCTCAAATGTTCAAATGCGAAACAGTTTTCCTAAACCATTTCATCCAAGAAGAACTCATGGATCTTCTTCAATCAAAAAGGGAGATAACGTTGTTCTAGATGTGAAAAGGGTATCAGAAGAAGGAGGCAAAAAGGAAGAGCTGGAAGACAACCTAAAAATGATAATTAAAGGGTATAAAGAAATCATTAACAGGCTGTCTATTCCCCCTAGTCAAGATTCTTCAGGTAAGAATACATATTGTGCGTCGTATTTTGAATCGAAAACAACGTTCATTTGATGAGCTCAAGGCTCATACTTGTGCTAAATAATCACAAGGTTGAAATCTCATTTACAAAAATTCCTGGTTTAGTGAGATATAATCAGGTATACTTGATGGCAAAGTGTTTTCTGATTTTCTGGCTATTTTCTTATCATTCCTAATCGGATTATCATTCACAAACATGTTTGCACAAGTATTTGTATTATGTTTTGTCAAAGCTTTTGATTTTTTAATTTCTTCTTGAAACTTTGAATTTTATGTCAAAATGCTACTCTTATGCTCTAAATGTTTTCTCTGATGAGAATGTAAAATTTATTGAGCTAATATTGTTAAACATTCACCTAGCAAAACACTGTTGTATAAACAGTTTTTCTAGTGTCTTGTTTTTGCTGTTTGGGTATTTTCCGGCTATGGGTCAAGATGTGTTCGTACAGGTACCCATGTTACATGTCACGGACCGACTTTGGAAACCCTAAAATCTGTTTTCCTTGAGAAACCATTTAAATACCAAAACCTTTTGCTTGAGTACGTATACTCCAGGTTATTTTTTTTGTCCAGAATGGCATCTCCTTCTGGAACTTGTAACTTTGCAAAAGGTTTTCTTGATAAGGGTTGTGGTTTCGAAGAAGAGGAGAAAAGAACTCTTGTGGAAGTTAATGACACCTCTCCTCAATCTCCTATAATTATTCAGACAGTGAGGATGATGAAGAGATTTCTGCAGAAGTTGTTCAAGATTTTATTGGTCAATTTAACGATGCAAAACTCCTTCTTGTAGATACCTTAAAAAAATCCTTGATATGTTAAAATTGAGTTGAAAAAGGTTAACTCTGACCTTGCTCTCATGAAAACACATGTTAAGAATCGTCTCAAGAATTTCTTGTCCAAATATGCAGTCGATACCATCTGTCACAAGCTTGAAGGTCTTGAATCCCATGAAGCATCCGTTCATAAACGCTGATTTTTGCTTGTGATCCTTTTTGTTTTAGAGTGCTTTTTGTTCTTTTTAATTATTGTCTAGGGAAACTTATTATAATAATTTATTCTTGTGTTTTAAGAAGGATAACTAGGGTTTGGAATAACCATTATTGTGAGTACACATAGCTATTCCCAACGTTTTTCATCTTGCAATGTTTTTAGATTTATTTGTTTAAATTCTAAAGTTGATTTGGAAGATGATTTTTGCAGTATTAATCTTTATGGTTTTATATATTGCAAATTGTTATGGGATATGTTGTTTACGTCCGTGAACCTTGACTGTCCCATATTTGTTCAAAAGTTAACTCTATTATATGTCGGTATGAAAGTATTGATAAAAGATAGAATGAACTTTTGACTACAAAAGTTAAGCCTTTTATATCATTATGCAAATACTGATGAAAGAAAGGATGAACTTTTGTTTACAAAGATTAAGTCTATTATATGTCATTGTACAAATAGTGATGAAAAATAGAATGAATCTTTGATTATTCCGCAGTACTGGTCTTTCCCTGATCCACATCTTTGTGTATGTACTGTGTTGCTCCGTAAGTTCTCTTATGTTGAGCATGACCAATTGAATTGATCATTTTCCTACTGGTTAATTCAAATGAGATTTTAGGATACAAATTCATGTTTCATGTGATTTGTTAATGTCCAAAGAAATCCTTATTTTCTTGTAAAAGTAAGGTCGCTCTTGTTGTTCTTTCGGGAATGACATTTTATGGGGGAGAGTTCTTAATTGAACTTGTGCTTAATTGCCAAATCTTTGTAGGGAGTGCGAGTGTGGAATATTGTAGGGGTTATCTTGTATCTTTATAAACTCCTTGATGAATGCATTTAGTTTCGGCTATTTGATGGCATCTAAACAAGTTGATATGTTATTCTCTTTTGGTCTTGAAGTATCTCTATGGAAATTTCATGAGGATCCCACTAGTTTTCATACCTTTGCTAATTTTTATTGACGAAAAGGGGGAGAATTAATGTGTAGTCCACACTACAAATACATATGGTTTACGGATCATTATGTAAGGGGGAGTGGTTTTCATGTGAGATGAAGTATTGACTAAGGGGGAGTGATACATATCACCATAGTATTATTGTCAAAGTTGTGATACAATTGAACTTTGATGCTGTATAATGATACTATGACACTGTATAACAATGATTGAGAGCAACTGTTTTCTCATTGTTATTGCTACGGATCTTCAACAACGATGATGCGGAATTGAACACATTTGGAATCATTGGAATACTTGGAAGTGACGAAGATTTCGAGTAACGTTGAAGAACCAAGGAGATTAAGCATTTAGATGAGAAGCTGCAAAGTTTATTTATTTTGTAATCCATATGTATTGATAGTTTTCTCACTAAAATTGACAAAAGGGGAGATTGTTAGAGCACTGCTCGGTCGAAATCGCAAGCGTTGCTATCTCAAGCTTGTTTGTCAATGTTAGTGATCAAAACTATAAGTCTTGATTTCTAGTCTACTTATAGTGATGTCTCGGACTAGGATAGATTGTGTAGTTGAACATTAGACTTCACGGTATTCATCAATTGAAGACGAAGAACTACTAAGGCGAGCTTGTGGAACTTCATCAACAAAAGGTATGTTGAGACTAAAACTCATCTATCACTTGCAAATTCTATTTCTACTCTATCTCCTATATTGAGACAAAAGTCGTATTACGATAGTTTTCGATTATACACATTTGAGATTTCGAGCTGAGATTAACTCGCTTATATATTTCTCGGAATATGTGTTGGTAAGCTTTCGCTTCAACCAAGTTCATCTTATATTCTTGACGAAAGTCGAAAAATGATCATGTGAAAATCGCCGAGTAACATCTTACATGGTTTGTGTGATACAATCATTTGGTGTAGACTTGGAATGTTTCGTTATGATTATTTCAGTATCTTGAAAATTGCTTTGATGCTAATAGTGTGTGAAAACGGCTATTGTCATCCTCTAAAAAAGTTTCAATGATTTAAATAGATATTAGAATACTTAACCATCATTGGATTATAAACATAGTGTGCATTCTTGCATGTATGTGATCCATGACCGGAACTAAAGTATGCTTACCCGTATTCGTACTTGTAGTTATGAAATTCCGTGTACCTATTACACATACCGGTACGCATACTTGCGTAAGGTATAGGTCTTGGAATTTCTGCTGGGTTTTTGAAGTGTACTTAGGTATGCATACCCGTTCACATACTGGCGAACCCAAGCTCAGACCGGCTACTGAAGTATGCGTACCCGTTTGCATACTTGAGTGGTTAAAGTTCTAGAATTGGTTTGTTCATGAACTAATACATTTATATATTAAGGAATGCATTCTTTGAAAACCGTGGCTATAATGTTCATGAATTGATTCGAGTGAATCAAACCAATTTTTGTTTCGATTGTGTTCTTGTATACTTCTATGAGAATATAGCAATTGAATAACTCTTTAACTAGTTTCATTTGAGTTATTTGAACTAGTTATGGTTAAGATGAATATGGTTGATATGAGAGTGTTCATATAGCTAACCTCGGTTAACTACGGTTGAGAAAACATGGTGTACACGTTTAGGTACGGTTACATAAACCTAAATGAGGTTACATTTCATCTGTGTATAACAAGCTAAGTTCGATCTAACGGTTGAAAGATATTAGCTTGTGTCTAATCAGGTTTTCATTTAACGGTGAATATTGAATGTTTTGTTACCAAGGTAACTTAGTGTTTATGGTGGTTTTTAGTTTAAGGGTAAAATCGTAAAACCCCGTATTTAATGCGTTGTCATCCTGCAAAGTAACAAAAGCCATTTGAAAGCAATGAGTGCATAAACCTCTTCGCTCACATATGTATTGAGCAATTCAATATATATATATATATATATATATATAATTCACTCAGAATGGTGCATATAGCAATGATCCCAAATATTTTGTGAATTTTGTTCTCCACTGGCATTATTCGCTAATGCATTGACCTGCCTAGTATTTTCCTATGCTATGTTCCCCAGTTGAACTTTCAATGTTGGCATGACATGACGATTAATGTTCTCTCGCAGCAGAGTAGCACGAATCTCCCGAAGTGTCAGTATTGAAATCTGCATGAAAACACTTGCGTAGGCTACACCACTCTCTGATAAAGAGATCGGCGTGTTGACACACTTTTTAATTATAAGTTAACGCGATCAACGCGTTTAAATTCCTTAAGGAAAATCTAGACTGTCCATGTTAGTCTTAAAAAGCGATCACGGCCACACGATTTGGCTATACAATTCAACAAGCCTAGCCAACTCCTAGCGGAACTAGGCGATCATCATGATGACCACCGGCGGGCCCACTAACATCCCGGTCGATCGGATTCCATCTAGTACACCCGCAACACCTTTGAACGCTAACCCTAACATGGGTGATCGCGCTGTTGAAAGATGAGCTCAAACGAGCTACGATCGGCAAAAACGGTCTCAAAAACATCACGACCGCCCAACTTAGATAGCCTAGTTGGACGGCTTAGATCTTCCTTCGAATAAATAGAGAAGTGCTAACGTGTTCACCGGTGACCCAACTCCACCCATGGTCGACCGACCTGCTCGCGGCAAGCCATGAGGACACCAAACCGTTTTCCCTAAGTAGGGTGAACGCGCTATTGCGGAAGCCCTAGTTTGCGTTGCAGCAACATGCAACTGTCGCAAAATGATCACAGTCGTCCATCTTCGCCGGCCAAATTGAATGGCTCAGATCCAATCTCAGGCGACCCAGAAGATATCAGCATGATCAGAAGCGGCCTGCCTTTGCACTAGACCGACCGCAAATCATCTCGTCCATCCAACTTCGCTAGCCTAGTCGGATGATATGGATTTGTTCTCAGGAGGCTAACAGGGTAATGCTGTGATCACCGTCCACCCCTCCTCCACAGGGAGCGATCGACCAATTGATAGCTCACCCATAGGGTTCTCAAACGATCGCCCAAAGGTGGCCGGTCACGCTACCTTTTTTAAGACGTTCAATTCGCGACTAATTTGAACGAGCTCTAAAACAACGATGTTTCCTGCACATCGATTATTTTCAGTTGCTTGTTTAAAAGCGATGATTTATATACATCGATTATAAGCGATGTTTTATAAATATTGATTTCACAAATAATTTTACCTAAAAGCACTATGTGATGCTTTTAGGGGCGAGTCTCACGACTTGACCCATTAACTCGAGACATCAAACATGTCACAAACTGGGGGATGCTCACTGGGGTATTGGTCTGGCGGTTTATAGCGTGTGGTGTGCAACGCGCCCATTACGAGAACGTGTTAGGAAAGAACGGACGGTTAACAGCAATGAGAGTTGTGGGTGAAAGTGTGACAAGTTTTCCCTCGTAATGGAAACATGGTGATCACCACTTTTTACCCAACCCCACTTCTCCACTGCTTAATCAACTCCACTTCCTAAGAGATCAGGGGTGCTCGAACATGACTTTTATAAATAGGATTTCAACCTATTTCGACAACACACAATTGTTATCAACACAAGTATCTAGAAAATACCAAGAACTGATAGCTTATATTCTGCAAGCCAGTTCCACATTCTGATACAAGTCATAAAACATCCACACCTTCATAATTCAACATTCTGATCTCAACACCTTCTTCGCTTCCCTCCCTAAGATCAACCCTTCTCCTTCACTTTGTGACCGAATTGAATCTGGAACAGCCATTTCTTGGTTTAGGCTAGAGTCTTACAGATTGATCTCTCGAACTTAAAAGTACTACTGTGCAGTACATTTGTTTTGAATTCGTTTCTCATCAACACACCCAAATTTACCAAAAATAGTAGAATCAGTTTTTACCCCAAGACAACTGGCGACCACAGTGGGAGATTAATCTCTCGGTTGCATAATCAATTTTCAATTTCATTTCAATTTTCATAAATTCAAGATGGTAGATCTTAGGTCTTGGTCAGTTACCAATCCTGATGCTACGGGCGCTGATAACACTCCTGGTGCCAATATCCCTGCCGTTAACACCAATGTACCGCCTCCCAGCACAGTCAAAATATCGCATGGTGTTACATCCTCTAGCATCAACACCAGTAACGCCGGAAGCATCCCCTCTGGTGTGATGCCTCCTATTACCAGAGAAAGAGCCGCTGCTACTCCTAATATTTCTTCGAGCATGACACCTACAGTCGTCACCAGGGCTGCCACCATTTCTTCATCGGGACGAGAGACTGGAGGAACCAGAGGAAGCTAACCCCCTATCACCATTGTTGATTTGATGAAAAGATAAGAAGTTCTCGCTAAGGCTCAGACGGGGCTACAAATCAGAAAGAGGTACTCACTTTCCTCAAGACGCTAACGGAGCGACTACTACAAGAGCCGCATCAACCCATGGAGCCAATAAGGAATACTTTTAACACTCCTAGTGCAAGCACTTCAACAGGGCGTGCCTTCATAGATGAGGAGGTTCGTGTTACTCCTGAACGCTCACGAGAAAGGAATTAGCCGTCCAACTTCATCACACGTGAGAATCTGGAGCGTCTCCTCCAAAATCATGGCAAAGAAAACCCGGTGGACATGCACCAACATCGACCTCCGTATCCTCTTGATGTGCAAAGAGTTCCTCTCCCAAGGGGATACTCCTCTCCTCAGTTTTCCCTCTATGATGGTACTGGTAACGCTCGCGAACACATTTCTCGTTTTTTGGAATCCTTGGGAGAACACGAATACAATCATGTCCTCTGCATGAAAGAATTTTTCAAAGTGGCTTACCGGAAGAGTGTATTCCTGGTACAACAACATCGCACCAAACAGCATATCCAACTGGTGTGAGATGGTCACCGCTTTCTATAAGAAGTATTTCTTCGTGTCCGAGCAAATCACTTTCTCGGACTTGGGGAGAATGTTTCAACGAAACAACGAGCATCCAAACTATTACGTCAAGAGATTCAGAATTCAAGCTTTGGATTGTCACGACCCAAATGTGACCGAACAGCAGTTGGTGGAGTCATGCATTAACGGTATGGTTCCCATCTATCGTGCTTTACTGGAAAACCTGTGTTTCCAGACGTTCTCTGAACTCCATGAAGCTGCTAAGCGGTCGGATACGACCGCACCAGCGCTGTTAGAAAGAACCAGACCGGATAGGGGTGAAGATGCACGCAAAACTCGAGGAAACAGATGCCTCATAAACAAGCAATATAACACCGGTCCTTCTGTAAGCGTAGTAGGCGAAGGAGGGAAAAGGAAAGCTCCAGCAGCGGAACAACAACCCAAGCGCGCAGCACGAGCGCAGACAACTCCATCCCAGAAAGCCGCGGCTAAGACTCCTGTGCAAGAAACTGGAGATGCTGCTCCAGATTTCCCATTTCCAATGGATGAAGTCATTGAACTCCTGGAAGCATGGATTCAAGATGACGCCATCAAGCTACCTCCTCTCCGACGTCCGCCAACCGAAGAAGAGATGGCAAATCCCAAATATTGTCGTTACCATAGGTTTGTCAACCACCCAACCAGTGACTGCAACAAATTGAAGCGCATTTTCAAAGAGAAGGTGGATACATTAGAACTTCAATTAGGAAATGAAGAAGTTTACAGGGACCCTCTTCCTGTCAGGAGCTGCATGATTTCTGGGGACTCCGTCCACAAAACTGTGCAGTCTATGATGGAGCATTTATGTGAAATTATGTATTTCTCCAAGGCGCAGCGTCAAGACATGTTTGGAGCCCTCAACCGTGTCGTATCAGGCAAGCGTCTGTTTCCAGTTAGGGAAGCCGCTCCCAAACCCCAATCTTTCCCGGGAAGCGCAACTAAAAAATGCAACTGGGGACTCCTAACCACTGCTCACTTAAAGGATGTGGAGTTTGATAGCACACTGATTGATGCAACATCTGATTTCAATATTGTCACTGTCAAGACTCTGAGAGCTGCAAAGATTTCAAAGCAGGGAGCTGTTCACTGCCCAACTGTGATTAAAAGCGCAGAAGGAGAATCAAAAGATGCTTATGGGTACATTAATATCAAAATCAAGGTAGGAGATGCTCTAACACGCGGCAAGTTTCATATTGTTAAAGAATTCCCGAACTATGATATGATTTTGGGCCGTTCGTGGGTGAATGACAACAAAGTAAAGCTATGAGTGTGTCCTTTGCAAGTGTCTATACCTGAAAGGATTTCCAAAAAGCCGTCCAACCCCGAAGATCATTTGTTGCCGTATCAACATCTTTCCAATGTGACACAACTACCTGGAGAGAGCCCATCGATGTACATTCGAAGATTCCGAACCCAAGTAAGTCTTATTGAGCAGCCCTTTCTGCAATCAGTTGCTCTTCCTTCCGTCAAGAGCCGGGGACATGACCCGATCGTTAACCTAGCCGTCACTAGAAGATGTGAATGGGGTGCCGGGCCTTTCGAATATTTCATTAAAAATTTAGAAGCTGTATCAATCAAAGAGAACGAGTCTGAGAGTCAAGTAGCTATGCAACACTCAAACCCATTTCAAGTTGGAGATATGGTAGTGAAGGTGACCGCTCAGCCTGATTCGCCTGCAGAATGGGAATACAAGCCATACCTGGTGGCGGATGTTATCTTAGGAGGTTACTGCAAGCTCATCAATACCGATAAACTGGAAGGCGTGACAATTCACTCATGATGGCTCAAACCTTTCAATACCTAAAACGCTGTGCTACCTTTTCCTCCAGCGTTCTCTTTAGTATTTTCTCTAGCAATTTCCCTTTTCATGCAATATTTGTAATTCCTCCAAAATGATTGCACTGCTTGCATTCATAATTAGGGTTTCAATTTGTCAGTTAATCGAAGTATCGTTTCTTTTAAAGAAATCTCTTTACTCCTGAATTATGAGACGGAGTCTCGAGCAAGCCTAAACCCCCATCATTCCCTATCAGTTCAAAACCAAAAAAAAAACCAAAAAAGAAATATCTCATATCTTTCGAGAAGAACCGAATGGAAGAAAGAAAATGGGAAGGAAATCGTCAGGAAATCAGTATGTGATTCTTAGGGCAAGCGCCTTCTGTACCCTGAAGTGCAGCCTGCTTCAACGATAAAGCGGCCTCTCAATCACCACATCATTACGTGGACTACGACACGCTATCGATTGGAGGTGGACAACCCTATTGGAGAGCGCCACAACTAGAGCCTCAAGATAACATAAATAAAGGAAACATCATTTAAATAAAACTCAGGCTTAGCCACCACTGAGTATAAGAAGAAAATGTCTACAAACTATGAAGAAGTGCTCATCTATCAAAAAAAAAAGAAAAAGAAAAAAGAGGGTAACAAAAAAGAAATCTAATCATCAGCAAGATCAACAGTGCCTTCACTAGAGCCGCCACTGGAAGCTGCTTCAACACCTTCGTCACAAGACGATACCGCGTCCTCTCCGGAAGCCGCCACGATTTCCCTTTCGGACGCCGCTTCAACACCTCTCTCAGCAGTTGGTTCAATATATCTTCTAGGAGATGCTTCAACATCTTCCTTGGAAGCTGCTTCAACATCTTCTCCAGATGCCGCTTCCATGTTCTCCCCAGCAGCCGCTTCAGCGTTCCCTCCAGCAGTCGCTTCGATATCCTCTGCAGAAGCTACTTCGACCTCTTCCTCGGAAGTTGCATCGACATCCTTTTCAGAAACTGCCCCAACAGTCTTTTGAGGATACTCCGATTCGTCCACATCAGAGTCGAGAATTATGATCCCGTTATGAATAGGGTAATCATACTTATTTTCACCCGGAGATTGCTTATGCTCAATCTTCCACTGCTTCAATCGAGCCGCGAATCTTTCAGCCCTGGCACTCAAGGGATGAGACACTTCATCACGCTGAGACGCTTCATCACATCTCCACTTCTCCTCTATACTAACTGAATCCAGAAAAGCTTGAACACGCTCTCGAACGACGCATAAGTGCACAAGAGACATACCTTGTATAGCACGACCAGCTTCGCGAAACGGATAATCTATTTTGGCCATCACCTCCTAAAATGCGTTAGCCCTGGGTTTGTCGACTTTAAAGCTCTTCTCTGGAGAAGTTGAAGAATAATCATCACCAGCGGTTCCCATCATATACTGCAAAAAGGCATTATGATTGTATCAACAACCTATGTGATATAAAAAATCAAATCAAATCAAATCACGTGAGAACATGACGCAATACCTGGAATGAAGATCGAAATAAGCGATTGTAAACATACAATCGCTTATTTCGATAAGACCAAAATAAAGATCAGAATTAACTTTATTTTTCTCATCAGGTTCTAATTATTTAGAAAATAACTTAGACCTTTCTTTTTAGACAAGACAAGCACTAGGTTAGTTAACTAGTATTTCTTGTCAAGGCATTTGATTAGACTTGAATAAGCGAATCCTTCAATTTGATAAGTCTAACTAAGATCATAATTAACTTAGTTTATCTTATCCGGAACCGAATTGTACAAAACAAATGATCCCGTATTTTGTTCAGCCACAAACAATACATACAAACCAAAATAAATTGACTTGCACAATTATTTTCTTAACCGAAAGAATTTGAAACAAACATGGGCATTATAGCACCGCAATTGCATAGAAATTTCGTTAAGCAAAAACACTTGATACCAAACAATAAAGAAGATACCAAACAATAAGTCAAATGAATTGACAAAGTTTTTCTTAACCGAAAACAATTGAATCACAAACACACACATCCATACACATCATGATGGAATATATCAATTGCACCGAATTTCGTTAAGCAAAAGCAAAATATATGCAATATAAACAGGCTTTTCTTAAACAGGAACACGATTAACTAACAAATTCGTTACCTCAAATTCCGCATCCTCTTCTCCCCAGAAAGAGATATCATTAAGCGCAAGTTCAAGTTAGAAATCTCCCCCAGTATGTTATCATCCTCTCGCAAGAACAAAGAACAACAACAAGAGCAACCTTTACCAGAGAAAGGTTGAATCGGTTTTTAACTAATGGGTGCCAATATCAAAAGTTGAAAACCCGAAACACATATGTCATGCTAAACAACACTCATGAAAACACAAATTGATTCAACATATTATGACTTTTCACATATGAGTTTCAATCGGAACACCTTATGATCCTTTGATAAAGCCTACCAACATGGGCTAGAACTTAATCCCGCTAAATCAAAATGCCACACAAACCATAAGGGTCACATCATATGAGATCGAATATTAAGGTTAATAAAAACCGAAATCAGACATCTCATAAATCCAATTTTCAATACACCATAAATATTCAACAGAAAATCACGTATTGAAATTACCTCAATCTTGTAGGGAATTAAATTACGAAACCAACGCAAAATGAATGAGGTCATTCCGAGTTCGTACGAAGAAGTTATAAGCAAAACAGTTTTACACTCCTTCGTATGGACGAATCACAGGAATCACCAGGACCAGTTACGGTGATTGCTTGTGATGGGTCACACCAATCACCAGGACCAGTTATAATACTTGTGATGGGTAATACCAATCACCGTACCAGGTACAGTGATTACTTGTGATGGATCACAACACTAAACTGTTTTAGACATAACTTTTGCATACAATGTCCGAATTCACTGATTTTTGGCTCGTTTTAACCGTAAAAACAAGAGATACACATATATGATTTGTATATATCAACATCATAAACTAAAAAATACCGTTTCTATCAAAATCTCAAATATAGATAGAGAAGGTATAAGTATAGAAGAAAAGAAATCTCCCTAAAGATGTTAATTAGTCATATAATAACCGAGAGGTCATGTGCTCAGTTTAATGTGCTTACTCACCCTTCATAAGATTGAGCACAACTAGGTTGTGTTGAGTTGAACCTTGTCTTCTTTGTCACAAGTGACTAAGACAGGATCATCACAACTAGGTTAGCATGCTCATTCCAACACAACTAGGTTGTGTTGAGTTGAACCTTGTCTTCTTTGTCACAAGTGACTAAGACAGGATCATCACTCTTGACCTCTTGTTTGGTTTTCTTATTACTCTTGTTCCATCTCTTGTTTTTCTTATTTGATTTTTTATGAAGAGTGTAATTATCACAACGTTCATTCGTATAAGAGACTTTAGACATCAAGATGTCTTTCCTTAGTCTTTCAAGAAAACTCTCAAAAACATTGTTACCAATATTTATCAATTGAGTGTCATTCTTATGACCAACTTTTGGTCCCTTCTCTGCTATGGAGGACTTAGGGACCCATTTAGAGATGGGTTTCGCAGGAGCAACTTTCTTCTTCATACCATTAGGACCATTACCCTTTTGGATATTTTGCGAAACAACTTTTCTCCAAGTTGGAACATCAGATCCTGTCTTTGCATTTACAAAGTCATATCTCTTTCTATATTCGGGTCTTTCATGAGATGACCTTGTCGAGCGATAGGCAAATTTGAACTATCATTATAATAAATCTTTTGCCTAAACTTAGGACAATAACGATTCGAGTTCTTTCGGGGCGCAAACTTAGCCAATTCGTTTGATACAAAAGAAAGTGCATCTTGCATCTTACGAACTTTGCATCCCCATTGCAAGTGTCCTTTATTACCACAATAACAACAATGCTTAGTAACATACGAAGTCTTAATTTTAATGTTACCTTTTTGTGGATCCACTTGCCTTGGAGCTCGACGATTTTTATTCTTCTTCTTCTTCTTATCTTTGTTCAACGTTGTTACTTTCTTGACATTAGCAAAAGTGCTTTGTTTTATTGCTGCTGGTTGAACACAATTCTTAGGCTTGACAGGCTTTTCTTCTTTACAAGAAATAGGAGCATCCTTGACATCAGTGGAAGCCTATGGTTGAGAAGAATTAGTATCTTTAACAAATTTTATCTCATTGTTTTCGTGGGAAGCACTTGATTCCTTACAATATCCCAATCCTCGTGTATCACCATGAAATCTTCCCGCTTCTAACAATGAGGATAAGTTGTTTGTGCTATCATTGGACTTTTTCAAGTACAAATTTTCTTCTTCCAACGTCTTGATTTTATCAAGAGCACCGGTTAGATCAGCTTCAAGGCATTTTTATCGTGAGAGATATTCACCTTCTTTCTCTTCAAAACTCTTTTGTTGAGAATTAACCCTTGCTTCAGATACAACAAGTTTCTTTTCCGACAAAAAGAGATCTCTTCGAAGATTTTCACATTCTAATTTCTTAGAATTTAACTCGTCTGTACGATCTTTAAGAAGAGAAACACTGGTGCGAAAACCACTATCATATCCTTGAAAAACCCTCTTCAGTTTCTTGTTCTCACGACAAAGAGGAGTCATAAAACCAAGAAAATCCCAAGTTCTCGGTTTTTAATTTTTCAAAGGATCCAGTATTTTAGAGTATTCTGAGACATCCTCTTCTACTTCTCGTTCAAAATTTGAGTCATCATCATCGGAAATTTCATCCAACCCCTTTTGTAGACAAACTTTCCAGTTGTCATCAGTTTCTACATCATTAACAAGATTAACTTGTCTAGTAGATCCTCTCGAGATGATTTCATGAAGATCTTTAGATATTGATTCGTAGATGCCATCATCAAGTGTTAATTCAAAACTCTTGATACCTTGCTTTACGTTAACTGAATCATTCTCCGGTTCAATAAAAACCATTTTTAGATTCGAGTCTTATAGGTTGGATCGCACCAAACACAGATTGTTAGATATTTTCGTGTTTTCCTGCTCTGATACCAATTGAAAAGATGAGGGTACCCAAATACACCACAATCTTTAATTTATCCACCTATAAGTCCTCTTACCGAAAGTGATTTTCTATGGACAAAGCCGAGACAATACTACAAATCGGTATTCACACTTTGTGTGATTGTCTATGGATACGAGACCGAGACAATACGACCCCAAAGTGTGATTACTTGATAATAGGTTCGGACTTAACCAAACTCCATAGGATCACTATCAAGTAAAGCGGAGTTAACGTTTGTGTATTTTACTTCTAATTATAATAAACAATTATAATTGAGGCGATAGAAAAGTAAAAGACACGGCAAGATTTTGTTAACGAGGAAACCAAAAATGCAGAAAAACCCCGGGACTAAGTCCAGAATTGAATACTCTCAGAATTAAGCCGCTATATAAAATCTAAACCAACTTCGTATAGTTGAGACCAAGCAACTAACCCTAGTTCACTTAGTTTCTTCAGTATCCCTGCGCTTTCGACTTCGATGAGTGAATGCACTGGAACAATTCCTTTGGATGTATTCCAAACAGTAAAGGAACAACAAATCTGCTTGGTAAAAACTCTCTTGATTCTTTAAGATAAAGATATCTCAAGTCATATGCAAAGGCTCTTCCGTTTAAACTAATAAACTCCTTTGCATGGTTAGATCAATCCAATCTCTATTACCTAAGTAATAAGATTCGGATCTGTAACAATCGAAATAGATCTCAAGAGAACTATTAGGCGTTACCGATCTCACACAACTAATCAATCGAATAAATCCGATTCTAGTTGGATCCCAGCCGATCAAGGTTTGTGCTACACAAAGATATGAGAAACCAATAAGAAATCTTCTTCGTCTTCAAATATTCTTTAATCCCAGGAGAAGTCTTTAAACAAGCGGTCGTAAAAGATTTTGCCTAATTAGGGTACTTTCCTCTCCGAATAGACGGCTCCACCAGAAACAACGAAAAGATGAAGTTTTCCTGGCTTTTAGGATAGTTTGCTAGAAATGCAAACTTAGGTATTTATAGTCCAAGGATGTTTGGACACCAAGGAATTTCCAAAATTGAAAGTATTCTCAAGATATGCAATAAATGCCCATTCGGTTTACATAATTCCAGGAAATGCTTTGTCCAATATTTTCCGAAATCTCTCAATAGAAAATCTCCAATTAGTAAATGCACATTACTAATTTTTATTCTATAGAGATATGCATTTAATTGTTGGTAATTAAACCTTAATTAAAAGATTCTTAATTTATTTTGGAACGGGATCTCCTTGAGTAATTAAGGAATATCTTTGAACAATAAAAGATAAGAGTTACTGTACGTGTTCAAAGTATGTTGACATCTTTTCTTTGTAAATCATCTTTTATATTTACAATCTTGGAATCGATTATGCCACACTTCCAAACAAGTTTATAATTGGTTCATCTGAATTCCATGACAACTACGTGATTGATCAAATATCAAAACACATTCATGGGTTCAATCGGTTCTACCAATCACTAGGATCGGTTATACCTTAATATGGAACACTTGTGATCGGTCACACAAGTTACCAGGACCGGTTACATCAGTTACCAGGATCTGTTACATCAGTTACCAGGACCGGTTACATCAATTACAAGGACCGGTTACCATATACACATGGTATTGCTTGTGATCGGTCACACCAGTCACTAGGATCGGTTACACCAATTACAAGTACCGGTTACTCCAATTACAAGGATCGATTACACAACTCTATTGTGATCGGTAACACCAATTACTAGGATTGGTCACACCAATTGCAAATATCGATCATACCATCTCAGGTGATTACTTAGGATCGGTTACACTAATTAATCAAAACTAGTCATACCAAATCATAAGTAAGGCATTGTGATTAGCTATACCAAGATACATAATAAGTTACGATCGGTTCTACAATCTCACACATATTGGTAATCCAAAGATTTGCAATGAATAGCCATACCGATAAGCCTAGCGATTTCCCTTTCGATTCATAAAACAAGTTCATGAATGTACTTCCTTTAAACAAATGTAAACATTATTTCCTTGGATGAAATCTTCACCTTTACCCATTCTCATAATCATCACAGCATTCATAAGATTATGCCAATGTCATATCTACGAAGTTCAAAAGATAAACGTTATACTTCGTAATCTAATTCCTTAACACTATGATCATATGATCATGTCTCACTACTAGAGTAAAATATTCATACACAGCTTCACAGTTATGTTTTCAATATAGCACGACTTGAAAGATACGTTAGGAATGAAACAATTCAAGTCAATATTACTAACCTCAAGAGGAAAGATGATGTTGTCATTGTAGCTCGTTACTTCTTCACGTTCTCTAGGTCTTCAAGTAATACTTGTATGTCTCATATTACTAGACTTTCTAGTCTAACCTATACGAAATTGACTCTAGTACATAATCAAGCGACTCTTAGATGAGTTTTGATTCACTAAATTATGACAACCAAACTTGACATACCAACACTTGGTGGCTTCAACCGAGCAATGCTCTAACATTATATTTTGCTGAATATGAAGCTTGTCTTAGGGAGACAGCTGAAGAAGGAAGTGAATTGCAAGTGGAGAATGGTGAAAATACTCAAGACAATGCTATGGAAGAGGGGATGATTGAAGAACTTACTGCAGACGGCCCAAGGAATGTAAAGAGAATGAGAAACTCTTCTCTTAACCAGGAACCTTCAATGAACCCTCATAATATTCATATCCATCCGCCTAACACTCTGATAAATAGTGAACCTACTAATGAGGACCAACTTAATACTACAATGATGGTTTTGAACAACTCAACTGCAAATTTTCCTGCACCAATGAATGATTGTGTTGGAGATCCATCTCAGGTATTTATAAAACTCAAACCCTGCATTTATTTTGTCCATTTCTCTTTTTCAAACTTAGCTTTAATTGCTGCTTATAATCATTATTTCAAAGTCAGAATGAAAATTATTGCATGGAACTGCCAAGGCTTTAATGATGTCAAAACTAGGGATCATATTAAAATCTTTCTAGATTACATAATCCTGACATTATTTTCATCTAAGAAACCAAAGTCAAAACTGACAAGATTCTTAGGCTTTCTAAAAGTCTAAACTTCCCAAATTCAGCTTATGAGCCTTCTATAGGCTTATCTGGTGGTCTTCTTCTTTTAAGGAAGAATGGCTTTGGCCTAGAAATTGTTCACTCCTCCAAGAATATGATACATTGTTTAGTTAAGAATGATCCCTCTAAACCAGAATGGATTTTATCTTTAGTTTATGGTTCTTGTAAACCTCAGGATAAGAAAGCTCAATGGAGCTTCATTAGGGACCTTGGTTTAGAAGTTAGCCAACCGTGGTGACCTAAACGTCATTTTTGGCCCTTCAGATAGAGAAGGAAATTCCGTAGGGTCAAGTTCTACTTATTTATCAGTTAAACAATGTATCCAGGATGCTGGTCTAGTCGAATTAACTTACAATGGCAAACCTTATACCTGGACCAGCAATAAACATGGGACTGGCAGAATTAAGTCTAGGTTAGATAGGGCTATGGTTAATGATGATTGGTTTATTTGTTTTCCCGACTCTAGGATAACCCATCTTACTCAGCTTGAATCTGACCATACTCCCATTCTTTTAAGTATGTACCATCCTGAAACTAATATAAGCAGGAATTGGAAATTTGTTTCTTGTTGGTTACAAGACTCTACTTGCAAAGAACAGATAATCAAGGCTTGGAGCAGTGCTGTAAGAGGCAGTTCAGCTCATAATGTCAACCACAAGCTTCATATTACAAGGAAAACTCTTAGCACCTGGAACAGGGAATCTTTTGGGCACATTGATACCAATATTAAGTTGCTTCATTCTAAACTTGACAGTCTTCACCAGGCAGCCAGTCATCAAGACAATACAAGCAATATTTTGGAGGTGGAAGCTGAGATTCACAAGTGGTAAGAAATAAAGAAAGAATTCTGGCAACAAAAGAACAAGGACAATTTCTTCATAGAAGTAGACAACAACACAAAATTACATCATGCAAATGCAAACAGAAGAAGATCAAGAAATAAGATAGATGCCTTACAAGACAAGAATGGAGCTTGGTGTATGGATAAAGAATCTTTGTCAAAAGTTCTTATAGAGCATTTTAATGAGATTAGCACTACTTCAAATCCTGAACTGGATGAATATTTTCTTAGTCATGTTAAACCTGTTATTAATCCCCATGACAATGACAGACTAACAGTTATTCTTTCTGAGACAGAAATTCTTCATACACTTAAAAGTATGGAACCTTGGAAAGCCCCTGGGCCAGATGGTTTTCCTCCGGGCTTCTACTTAACACGGTGGGATGTTATAAAGGAAGATATTGTCTGTTTGATACAAGATTTTTTCAAGAATGGCTTCCTCAGCAAGAAGATAAATCAAACTAGACTTATGCTAGTTCCTAAAGTGAAAACTCCAAGCTCGCCATCTGATTATAGACCAATTGCACTTTGCAATACATCATATAAGCTCATATCTAAGCTTATTGCTAGAAGAATGAAGAGTTTACTTGATAAAACTATTTCGCCTCTACAATCGGCTTATGTGCCAGGGAGACTTATTTCAGACAACATCTCACTTGCTCACGAAATTATTCACACCTTGAAAAGGAAGAAGAGTGGTGAAGGTTTTCTAGCTTTAAAGATCGACATGTCGAAAGCCTTTGATAGGCTTGAATGGATCTTTATTCTTGAAGTTATGAGGAGAATGGGTTTTGGAGAACAATTTTGTGGTCTTATCTCTCAGTGTATATATACAACCGAAATATCAGTTCTACTCAATGGATCTCCCCGCTCTCCCTTTCATCCTTCTAAAGGGATCAGGCAAGGAGATATGATCTCTCCCTATCTATTCATTATTGCTATGGAAGCACTCTCAAGGGCCATGGTAGCAGCTGAATTTTATAAGAAGATTAGAGGTATCAAAATAGCTAGAAGAGCTCCTCCAATAAGCCACTTACTGTTTGCGGATGATTGCTTAATATTTGTAAAGGCTAACTTGGATAACATTCAGAACCTACAAAACATTCTGCAAAATTTTAGTGCTTCTTCAGGTCAGCTTCTTAACTATCAGAAATCTAGTATTTCTTTTAGTAAAAATCTTTCTCAAGGAGATGCTCAAGCAATTATTGGTATTCTAAATGTTAGAATAATGTCTGAGGATGAAAAATATCTCGGTATCACATTATTTTTGAAGAAGAAAAAGAAGGTATCTTTTAACTTTCTAGTGGATAACATGCAAACAAGGTTAACTAACTGGATCGGCAAGATGGAATCTCAAGCAAGCAGGTCTATCATGGTTAAAAATGTTCTTAACACCATTCCAGTACATCAAATGAGTTCATTCAAGCTCCGAGAGGATACAGTCAACATAATGAATTCCTTGCAATTACATTTCTGGTGGAACAAAAAGGAGAAGAAAGTCCTTTACTTAACTTCTTGGTCAGGTAACTGTCGCACAATAGCTGATGGAGGATTAAATTTAAGGGATATGAAATTGTTCAATCAGGCTCTTTTGGCGAAATCAGCATGGAGACTTTTTACAGTTAAAAATAGCTTATGGGGTGGTTCACTTCAAGCTAAATACTTCAAAACTCTTAACGCTCTTCACGCCTATAAAAAGGCAGACTCAACATGGTCTTGGAAGAGTATTATTCTGTTTTGGGTTTCATATACAAGTACAGTTTCTGGTCAGTGGGTAATGGTAAGAACATCCTGATCTGGCAAGACAAGTGGATCCTCATTACAGATGGTCCTCTTTCTCCAGTAGATAGTGAAATTAATTCTGGCATTTACACTTTGGTTGCTGAACTTATTGATCAAGAAATGAAGGTATGGAAACAGGATATCATCACTCAACTATTCGACCAGGAAACAACTGCTAAGATACTTTTCATGAGAATTCCTCTAAGTAGTGAGGATAAGCTTATCTGGACAAAAACAAAGCGAGGAAATTTCACAGTAAAGTCTGCTTATCATGTCATATACAACAACAAATATCATAATGGGGAAGATCATCCAACCACTGCAAGCAATAACATATGGAAGAAAATATGGGATATTGATATTATTCCGAGAATAAAACTTTGTCTTTGGAAATGCGCAAAGGATATCATTTGCTCTAAGGAAAGAATGAGTAGAAGACTACCACAAGATACTGTTATGTGTTGCAGGTGCAAAGTTAATGTCAAAACTACCATGCACATCCTGTTAGAATGTCCATATGCAAAATAGGTTTGGTTTGGAGATGGCTACAACACTCTTAATCAGCAATGGATTAACCCTAAAGACTGGATATCTACTTAGATTAACATGCCTGACAGAGGGATCATAGCAAAGATGGCAGTGATCGTTGGCACCTGTGGAAGGATAGATGCACTGCAGTATTCAACAAAAAGTTTTGCTTTCCTCAGCAGTCTCTACAGCACATAAATATCTTCCTTAATGATATGTCTTTAGTTAGCAAACCAAGGAACAATTCAGTTAGGGCCAAAATCATTCCTAAATGGTGTCCACCAGACCTAGATATTGTTAAAGTCAATACTGATGCTTCATTTTTTCATTTAACTTATTCTAGAGGTTATGGACTAATATTCAGAAATTTTACAGGTGCACATTTAGCATCGAGGAGTGTTGTTCTCAATGGAGCAGCTGGATCTGAGCAACTGGAGTGCCTGGCAGTTTTAGAGTCTATAAAGATGGCTTTAGAGTTGAAGTTTCAGAAGATAATCATTGAGACAAATTATCTACCATTAGTGAAGACTATCCAAGGAGAAGATGCAGAAGTTCCATGGGAGCACAAAGGCATTGTCGAAGACATTATTTTTATTTTAGTTTCTTTTGAGAGTTGGTCATGTAAGCACATAGATAGACTAGCTAATAATTGTGCTGATGAATTGGCAAAGTATGCCCATAAGGAAGGAATATCTAGCACCTGGCTTAAAATTCCTCCATCATTCTTGTTAAGTATTATCCATCACGACAGTGCTTAAGTAATCAAAGTTTGTTTGCATCAAAAAAAAAAAAAAAAACTATCTAAACCCGTGGAAATAAATTTAGAAAAAAAAAGAAGAAAAAAAGAAACTGAGTTTCCGTTTGGCACTATTCACACGAAAACTGAGTTTTTGTGCAGTGTAGGGAAGAAATAAAAGAAGACTTTCCTTGTGACCCATATCCCTTCCCCACAATTAAGGGATAGGGAAAGGATAACCCCTACCATAGTGCTTGGCCTTATGTTATTAGAGAACTTAGCAATAATAGACTGATTGTATTATTAATATTCAGGCTTTGTTATCTTGTGCATCCATGCACAAGATAAAAACCAATCATTGGCATTGGTGAATGTGAACAACAATAAACGATATAAGATAATGTTAATTTACCTATCAAAGTGGTGATGTCATGTTTCTTAATAGTACCAGGAATTCTGATGGTTTCTCCAAAAGCCCCACCAGTAAAGCATTTGAGGAAATCTTCATGCCTGTCTCAATGTGTGCAGTAGTGTCTTCCTCCATTGTAAACTCTTCTTCTGTCTCCTCCTCATTTGTATCTTCATTATCTATCAACATGAATAATCGTTAACTATTACATAGGTGACCAGGCTTGTACTGCTCATTACAATTATAACATAGCCCTTCGGCACATCTAGCATTCATCTGATATTGAGTTAGTCTTCTTTATTGGTGGGATAAATGGTCTTGGCCTGAATTGGGCTGTAGATGAGTCATATTTACTAGTTATGGCCAACTCTAGGCATTGATATTTAAGGCACAAACTTTAGGTGATATGGGGTTTGAGTTGAGGGTGTGTTTTTTTGGGAAGTAAGATGTGACGGGGATCACTTTTAGTGAAGGCCTAGGGGATTTTGATCGATTTCCCACGTTATTTCTTGCATCCTATATAGAAAGAAATCTTGTGCCAGAGTGGTGGGTTTAAACATTTGAATTGGGTTTCCAATCTCCTCCTTTAACCAACTTATGAAACTCAAAATGAAGTGATCTTCTATGAGATGCCCATTCTTGCTTAACATCAAAGCTTTATAAGTTTCAAACTGAGAATAATAATCTTCTACACTTGTTATTTGAGACAGTTTATTAAAACACCCCACATAATTATCATTTGTTAGATCTTTTAAACCTCAAAAAAATGGATTTTACTAGTTCAGGCCAAAGATTAAATTCCTTACCAGTTTGATAGTCCAAAAACCATGAGTCTGCTCTATTATACATAGTTAAGATGCTCACCTTCTGCATTTCTTCAACTCGATGAATATGAAAGAATCTTGCACACTTTTTGATCCATGTTCTAGGGTTATGTCCTTTAGATTTAGGAAAATCTAGCTTTGATGTCTTAATGGAGCCAGATCTACCTTTATCAAAAAGATTATTAACTTCAAAGTCTCTTTCATTATCTCTGGAAGTAGAACCAATATTTCTTTCTACATATCCCTTACCCATAGTCATGTGACTTACTAAATGTTGTAATGCTGCAGTACTCTTTTGGGAACTCAACATTATTTTTCTGAGAATCTTTAATGCTTTGCTTGGTGAGATTTACGAGATCTTTCAGCAGATCATAGTTTTCTTGTGATGGTATTCTAGTAACATGTGCTTTTTTTACAAGATGATTACTCATCTCTGTAAGTTTTTATCTTACATCCTTCGTTTTATTGTCAACATCTTTCATGGTAACTCTCGCCATCTTAACCTTCTCTTGATGGAAAATTTGATAATCAAAGAACCATTAGTAACTCAATAATCATAAACACAACCTCAGATTTAGTTTTTCATTCAATGTCCTTAATGGGAACGCCCTTTCTTTTTAAATAGAGATACAAGAAACCCTAATAATACATGTAAGCATCCTCACCATTAACCAACGGCTCAGATGTACTCAACTAATGATAGTCATTAAAACATAACTAAGTACCATTAATCTAATAACCTGATTGTTTATTTAACTAACTCACTGGGTACCTTTATCAACTGGCGGTCCTTATCAGGTACGTGATAGGTTATCCACGGTTGCTAGTGTCGATACTTAATAAATTTGAATTAAGTGTTATTATGGATATAGATAAAGAATATGATGATTATCCATTGTTTCCACTATCGTCGGAATGGGAGAATATTGTGGTAGTGGATACTCCTGATAAATCAACATCATGTTCTCTTTCTCCGGATTGTTTTAAGCATGTTCGCTGTAGTTCTAAAAACAAAAATGCAAAGACAAACAATCAAACATCATTTGATAAAAAATTAATTTTGAAACTCAAAGTATAAAATTATCAATCAAACATTCATCAATAGCTTCCTCCTTTTCCTTCGTCACCAAGTAATTAGCCGTTCATGGTAGTAGTAGAACACATATTTGAATTAAAAATATTTTATTATGAATTATAACACTCAAATATGATCACAAATATATCAAGAGAAAAAAATGTTGATTAGTAAGAAAAGCTCTCACAATAAATCTCTCCACAACTTCTTTGTTATTTTCTCTCAATCTCTCTGGCTTCTCGCTCTCGGTCCAAAAAAACTCCCTCTCTATGACATCCCAGCATGCTTTTTATACACCACAGGGCCAAGAGATCTCCGTATTAACTTCAAATAATCCTGTAATAACTTCAATAATCTTGTAATAACTTCTCTGCCAATTACAAAATTTTATTTCCCTTTTCTACTCTTCTTTTGATTCTCACATGCTTACTTGCAGTTGACACATTTCAATACATGTGTTAGACTGAGTAAAACACTTGCAAGCCACACACATCTTCCAAAAATAATACTCCCCCTGTTCCGATTTACTTGACGTTGTAGAACGGAGATTAAGAAATATCAAAGAAAGTAAAATATTTCCAATTCTACCCATATTAATTCCTTCTTAAAGATTTAAATGACCTAGTTTTTAGTTTCCAAATTCTAGGAAAGTTATCAATCCCGTAGTAATTTCCTTGGGATATACTACCAAATTCTCCATCATTTTGGAACATAATAAAAGATTATAGTAGATTTAAAAATTAGAGTACTGATTACAATAAAAATTAATGATATTATGTGATTCCAAAGCAAGGGCAAATCAGTGAGAATATGGGAAAAATACTACAACTATCATCTATTTTGGAACACACAAAAACCCCTAAAACATCAAGTAAAATGGAACGGAGGGAGTATAGAAAATCCCAGGATAATATCTTCTCCCAATCAATACTATGTTCCAAAAATAATCAAAGAAAATCCTGATAATAACTCCGCTTTCTGTTTTCTTCAAAATCTTCAAAGAAAATTTTCTCTTTTTAATGAAAAAAAATCTTTGGGAATAATATCATTTTAATTTCCTCCACGTGAAGAAGACGAGTGTCCCCCTATCCAAAGTAGGGGTCCTTTTAGTGCATGAATTTTGAATATTTTAATATAAAATAAGACAGAAACATGAATTTTGAATATTTTAAGATACAATAAGCCATAAAGGAATTAAGCATTCAACGCATGAATTTTGAATATTTTAACAATCCTACTTTTTTTTCCTAGTTTTTTTGATTTTGTTACGTGTAACGTGCCTCTAAGCCAGTAATGTACTGCCACCTCATCATCAAATGCAAGGCATTCCAGCCTGGATAATAAACTCCTTAGAGGCATGTATATAAATACCAGTGACTGAGGTATCAACTCCGTTGTCATTACTAAGTTCCTAATTCAAAGATAACATCCTAATTGTTGTCATTACTAAGTTATTTCAGTAAAAGAAGAAAGGGAGTTTTGAAGTTAATTCAATGGCTGCAGGAAACAAAAACGAAAAAGTTGCAGTATGAACTCCTCATGTCTCTCTTTTTCTCTTTCTCCTTCTTGGTTGTCTATTCTTTCTGAGTTACAGAGACCTTGTGTTTGCAGTTCAAAACAGCTTATATGTTCCGTTCTTAAGTTCATAAGGAGGTTTGCGTTTCCTTATTCCCTCTTCCTTAGATTCTCCTTTATTGAACTGACGAAATACCTAATTTTAGGGTTACAAAACCAAGACGAGAGAAAAAAAATGGAAATCATGAATTTTTTTGAGTTTTCTTCTATTGTGGATAACCATATCCTCGTTCAATGCCCTTGGATGTATTCCAAGTTTCAACAAATAGGTTGTACCGACATCAAATGGTACTTAAATCAGAACCAGAAAAGATTAGGTATTTGCGCGATACAATGAAAGCTGGCTTAAATATAAAAATTACCGTGAAAAAACACAATGGCTGGAAGATGCAATGAAAGCTAAAGAAGATGAAAAGGTAAATGAACTATGCAAAAACTTCAAAGATAAAGGGAAAATTAAGATTGAATGCGAAAAGGTGGTTTCATGTTCAACCCCTAGTTGTAATTTTTATATGAAACTGCAGCATTCTAGAGAAAGGAACACATATGGTAAATATTTCTGGAAATGTCCTGGGTGTCAGTTGGTGGTATGGACTGATTTAGTATCTTACTTTACTCAAGAGTTTGAAGGCGATGTTTATGATGCAATGTGTTATTGTGTGTTTATGATGTGATGAGTTTTTTTTTTACATTAGAGTTTTATTATGAACACTTTAGTACATTACAACTCACGATTCATAACCTAACTCACTTTCGTAGGAATTAGGGTTACACTTAGCATATGCAACAAGTCTTTTAACCCCAAACCGACCCTAGTGGACGTGTTTAGTCTCGTGAGGGTTTACAGAAGATTTACCCACAAAATCTAGAATAACTGTTGAATATATTAATCGTCGCCTCCATCTTCTGAAGGCTTACGAGGTCTAAGTTACGGGTTAAATTCAGGAAATACGTCTTTCAAGATTAAATAGCATTAATAAAGTTTAAATACTTTACTAGTCTTATGAAAGTAATGCCTTCTACCGAGCTCCTCCTGAACAAAATACAAACATGAAATATTTCCGATTAGATGGAAGAACAATTCGTGATTAAGAGTAGGCAAATGAAAATAACAACTCTTATAATGATTTCATCTATCATTTTTACACCTCTGCTAATATAAAATCTTTTAAGGATACCAACGTACACTCTTACTGCTATTTTAATGTAAGCAACCCTGCCTTTTATGATGCTTGTGGTTCTTTGATGTACATTAATGAACTTTTGAGTGTAATTGTGGTACACTTGCTCCCAAACAGTAACATCCGGGACTTGGTGGTGTACGACTTGATATTGTAGTGCCACATTAACCCAAGCTCTAGTGATTGTTATATCTTCTTCTTGTGAATACAAACTCATACTTAAATATATGTATTCTAGTGAAATTTAAAGAGGGGACTGAATTGATAAATGTTATGATTTTGGCGTGTGTTGTTTGTGTTGAGCAACTCAATTTATAGTTGAGTTCTTTTTAAGTTACCATTACAATATAGTCGTTGGAGAACCATTGTGAACAATATAAAACTTTAAGAGCTCTATTTTTCAATCATTTTTCAATGGTACTTAAGTGCAAATTTGAATTTGAACATAAGTAAATTTGAATTAACACAACCAACAAGTACATTTCAACTTATGATTCAAAACCTAACTCATTTTCGTACAAATCACGGTTACACTTAGCATGTGCAACACGCCTTTAAATCGTTAGGTGATCCTAACGAGGTTAGTCTCGTGAGGGTTTACAAAGAGGTGTGCGCACGAAACCTATCATTATCTAAATAGAAGGTCTCGTATCAAGAGGTAAACCTTCTTCACCAAACTATTCCACGTCCATATTTAACAATTCAGGTTCATCAAGAATTGTTTTAAAATCTGTTAGAATGTCGGGAAACTTGGTCTTTAGAAATTGAAAGACTTCATCGTGGGGAAATTCCATACCTTTAACTTGACGGTACTTCATTTTTTCACATAGCTCCTAAAATATTGAAACACTAACATTAGATCCAAAACGATTCAAGGAAAATCAATATAAATAGATCAATTAAACATTCACCATTGTTCTAGTTGTCATTGCTTCAGGATCTTGGCTGCTGTTGAAAGCAATTACTTGGAATGAATAAAAAGATTGCACTGCTTCTTGGATAACCCCATACATATCCTTTGTGTTTTCTACCGTTATTTCCCGATCACTTCCAAAATCTCTTTTGTCATAGTTCCATACCCATTGCCAGAAGACTAAATATGTTATTCAGCCTCGTTTAACTTCTTCACGAGAGCTTTGGGTCACCCAAGTTTTCATTATTACCAAATATTTCGCGAAACCAAAGACAACCATATTAGTGTTGAAGGATTTTTTATTATTAAAATATCTCCAAACAAACGACCTTTACTGTTTACAGGAGATGTATAAGGAAACAAAAGGTTTTGGTGTGTGAAAATACCTTAAGGCAACCCATCTTTTTATAGGATCCAGCTTACGTTTTGGTCTAGGCAGACATTGGAACATTATATTTCACTGTGTACAAATGACCCTAACTTTTTTACAAACGTCATTGTTTTGAAAACTCGAAACGAGAAGACGTGTTAATGCGTTTCATTCGTCTAACTGTTCAGTTTAAAATTCAAAATAATTAGACGTAGCACTGGCATTTATTATCATCACCGCCATTCATTATTGTTAGTCACTGTTGTGTTGAAAACTAAACACTAGAAGACCTGTCACTCCTTCATAATATGTAAGACCCGACACTTTGTGTATTTAATCCTATAGTTTAATTTGTCATTGTCATTTTATTATTCACTCGAAAGAGAGAGTACATTGACTCATTCTTAAATAACAAAGGATAATAAGATAGTTAATTAAACCCTATTATCACTTTCGCACAAACCTCTAAACCGCTACCGGACGAGTTCTAGTATTGTGAGAGTTTTCAAAAGAGGTGTTCCCATAAAATATATTATGTTGGTGCAGTTATATTAATCCTGGTTTCCATCTAGTGAAGAACGCCTTAACGATAATATCAGATTGTAGTCGTCACTGAAGTCTTTCATTAATAAGTAACATTGATAAAACCCAAATTATTTTCCCATTATTTCTTCGTAGAGTCTTTTGGCTTCGGTTTCCTAAATCAAACAAACAAAAACCAGTTTAAAATTTCATTGAAAGAGTGTCTTAAAAACATGTAGTTAACTAAAAATCATTTACAACATCATTCATGTTATTACCAGCAGGAAGGTCTCTGAAAAGTACACGTTGGAACATAACGTAGCGTTTGACCTCTCTTTTGATAGATCCTATCCTATGCCGAATAGTTTGCTTGGTTCTATGGTGAGGATTTGGGGGGGGGGGGGCCCCGCGGGTTGAGTTGTAATTTCATTAATATCTGGAGAATAAAAAATAAATAGCCAAGTGGCTATGATTGCAGTATCTTCCGGTAGAGTGAATCCATCAAACATAATGGCAAAACTAATTATAAAAAATAATATAAAAAAGTTGTGTTATTTTGGTACATAAGGATTTTATTTATAGGTATTTTTTAGTGAAGTTATTGTTTAAAATTCGCAGATTGGATGACATATATTTTGTCACATATATGATAAAATAACTTATTTTATTTAGTTCAATGGGATGGATATATGGAATAGAAATGTGTCAAAACAAGAAGAGTGTTGGCTGAAGGTAAAATCAAGGATAACCTATATCATATGGAATGTATGACTTCATTTGCTCTTACTGCTTCTACTTCTACAAATGATTTATCCTTTTGGCATAGAAGGCTAGGCCATCCTGCATCTGGAATTCTTCACAAAGTAGCTAGCAGTTCTGCACTTAAGGTTGGTTCAAGTGATTCATGTCTTTGCACATCTTGTCAGCAAGGTAGGAATCATAAATTACCTTTTCATTCTTTAGCTCTAACTACGTCCACTCCTCTGCATTTAGTACATTGCGATATCTAGGATCCTGCACCTATTACTTCTACTTTAGGCTTAAGATATTATATAGTTTTCATAGATGATTACTAGATTCCATTTGATATATCCCATCAGATGTAGGACTGAGATTCTAACGTGTTTAAAACACTTCAAACCTAGTGCATAGAATATATTAAGTGCTTATATAAAATTCTTTCAATGTGATAATTCCCTAGAGTTGGTCAAAGGACAATTCAAGATGTTTCCAGAAGACAATGGTATTGTGTATATAGTGTAATGTCCCTATCTACATTAGCAAAATGGTTTGGCAGAGCGCAAACAAAGACACAGAACTGAAATGGGAAAAACTATAGCCTTTCAAGCCTCATTATCTAAATCTTTTTGGTATGGTTATTGAAAAGACGAGGGTACCCAAATACACCACAATCTTTTATTTATCAACTTATAAGTCATCTTTTGAATGTGATCGTCTATGGACAGATACGTCAATTCGGTTCACACTTCGTATGATCGTCTATGGATACGAGTTCGAGACAATATAACAACAAGATCACTTGTGTGATTGAGTATGGATACAAGATAGACACGATACGACAACAAAGTGTGTACTTGATAATAGGTTCGGTAATAACCGAAACTCTATAGGATCACTATCAAGTATTTATGGAGTTAACGTACTTGTGTATTTTACTTAATTATAATAGTAATTATAATGCGGAAAACAAAGTAAGAGACACATCAAAATTTTGTTAACAAGGAAACTGCAAATACAGAAATACCCCGGGACTTAGTCCAGTTTTGAATACTCTCAGAATTAAGCCGCTATACAAAATCTAATACCAACTTCGTATAGTTGAGACCAAGCAGACTACCCCTAGCTACTTAGTTCCCTCATTATTCGTGCGCCTTCGACTTCTAGAGTAACGCGTATTCCAAACATCAAAGGAACAATCTGTTTGGTAACCACTCTAATAAATCTTGCTAAAAGATAAGATGAGTTGTTGACAAAGGCTCTTATGTTTAATCTAATAAACTCCTTTGTCTGGTTAGATCAATCTATCCAATAACTACCGAAATAGTCAAGTTTAGATTTGCAATCAATTAGTATAGATCTCAATGAGAAACTATAAAGTGATGCCGATCTCACACAACTAATTAATCATATCTATCAAAGATAAACTGATTCTAGTTGGATCCCAGACGATCAAGGTTTGTGCACTAAATCCACAAGATACGAAAACTAATAAGAATTCTTCTCCGTCTTCAAATCTTCTATTGCCTTCAAATACCTGCACAACACCACTTGAATCTTCTTGTGATCAATCACACATAGAACTAAGTATGTTAACAATGGATTATCACAAGATGTCTTTAGATCTAACAACAGTTCTAAAGATCCCGTCGATACTTTGATATAGTCTGAGTGAATCTTATATCAGAAGAGAAGATTCTCAAGAATAAAAAAACTAGGTGCAATCAAAGTTTTAAAAACCGTTAGTCAATCAAATCAAATCGAAAACTAACAACACTACAATTATCTAGTTCCCACCAACGGTACTCGTAGAGCTTCTTGATCCCACAGAAGTCTTTAAACGAGCGGTCGTAAGAGATTTCACCTAATTACGATATTTTCCTCTCCGATTAGACGGCTCCACCAGAAACAACAAGTAATGAAGTTTGACTAGCTCTTAGGATAGTTTGATAGAAATGAAAACTTAGGTATTTATAGACCAAGGATGTTTGGACACCAAGGAATTTCCAAAACCGACAATATACTCAAGATATGCAATAAATGCCCAAATTCGGTTTTCCTAATTCCAATAAATGCAGTCCAATATTTTTTGAAATCTCTCATAGAAAATCTCTAATTAGTAAATGAACATTACTAATTTTTATTCTCTAGAGCTATGCATTAATTGCTGGTAATTAAAGCATATAAAACTAAAAACCTTAAATAAAAGATTCTTAATTTATTTCGGTATAGGATCACCTTGAGTACCAAGGAATATCTTTGAACAATAAATGATAAGAGTTACTGCTTGTGTTCAAAGTATGTTGACATCTTTACACAACGAATCTTTTTTCCGAATCATGGATTTGTTTCTTGGAATCGGTTCTACCACACTTCCAAACGAGTTTAGAATTGGTTCTACTAAAATTCCAAGACTACTATGTGATCGGTCAAACCAAGTCACAATGGTTAGTTGAGATCGGTCATACCAAGTCACATACATGGGTTAGGATCGGTTCTACCTAAACATGGTACCTACTTGTGATCGGTCACACTAATCACTAGGATCGGTCATACCAATTATAAGGATCGATTCCATCTACACATGGTATCTACTTGTGATTGGTGATACCAGTCTCTAGGATCGGCCATACCAATTACAAGGATCAGTCACACAAACTCTTATGATCGGTCATACCAATTACAAGAATCAGTCACACCAATTACAAGGATCGATCATACCATCTCATGGTGATTACTTAGGATCGGTTACGCCAATTACCAGGACCGGTCATACCAATCATAAGTCTAGGTATTGTGATAGGTTATACCAAGATACATAACCTGAGTTAAGATCGGTTCTACCAACTCACACATATTGGTCATCCAAAGAATATGCAATGAATAGCCGGACCAATATACCTATTGATTTCCCTTTCAATTCATGAAACAAGTTCACGAACGTAACTCCTTTAAACAAATGTAAAACATTGTTTCCTAGGATGAAATCTTCACCATAACCCCATACACATAATCATAAAACTATATACAAGATTATGCCGATTTCATATCTACGAAGTTCAAAGGATAAGCGTTATACTTCGTAATACAATTCCTTAATACTATGACCATACTATTATGATCATGTCTATCCACTAGAGTATTATATACAATATATACAGCTTCGCATGTTATGTTTTCAATATAGCACGAATTGAAAGATACGTTAGAAATGAAACAAGTTCAAGTCAATATTATTAACCTCAAGTGGAAGGATGATGTCGTCATTCTAGTCGTTACTTCTTCTCATTCTTAGGGTCTTCAGAGTAATACTTGTATGTCTCAACATTCCTAAACTTTCTAGTCTAACCTAAACGAAGTTGACTCTAGTATTTAATCAAGCGACTTTAGATGAGTTTTGATACTAAAATATGACAACCAAACTTGACATACCAACGCTTGGTGAGTTCAACCGAGTTATGCTCTAACCGTTTTTTTTTCTAACATCCACTTATATCATCAATCGACTTCCCGCAAAAAATGCTAAACTTCAAATCTCCTTATGATGTTCTTTTTGATACACTTCCAGATTATTCCTTCCTAAAAGTATTTGGTTGTTGTTGTTACCCAAATTTGGAGCATTATAGGGATGATAAGTTGAGTCCAAAGTCGATCAAGTGTGTATTTTTGGGGTATAGTCCTATTCATAATGGCTATAAGTGCTATGATTTTGTCAATAAAAGACTTATATTTTTTGCATGCAAATTTTGATGAACATTGCTTCCCATTTTCTACATCAACACCCTCATCTCCATCACCACTTTTGTCTCCTTTTGACAACATAACTCTATCAATACATGTTTCTACATCATCATCTGCAATTGTTACACCACCAATACCTACAGAAATACCTACAATTCCTATATTTGCAGTTTCTCCTCCTGTAATACCCACATATGTTATTTCTATTCCTCAAACTATTTCTACTATAAATACAAGATCAAAATCTGGTATCTCCAAGTCAAAACAACTACCAGCAGATTTTGTTCGTTATTTTTTAGACTCAACTTTCCATTCAGCTTTTACTTCTCAACTCACAACTGAACCAAAACCTTGTAAAGTAGCTTGTAAGAATCCAAAATGGTTAAACGCTGTATCTAATGAGTATAAAACGTTGATGGATAGTGAAACTTGGATTAAGGTTCCTTCTGATGAAAAGTTCAATGTCTTGGTCTGTAAGTGGGTGTTTACTGATAGAACAATGGAGAGGTACAAAGCACAGTTAGTGGCCAAAGGCTATGATCAAGTTGATGATGTGGATTATTTTGAGACATTCAACCCAGTAGTCAAGGAAACTACAGTTATGGTAGTTCTTACTTCTGCAATCACTCACAAATGGTTTGTCAGGCAGTTAAATGTATCCAACGCATTTCTTTATGGCAATCTGATTAAGGATGTCTATATGACACAACCACTAGGTTTTGTGGATACTGAGAATCATACACACGTGTGTAAGATGAAGAGAAGTTTGTATTGTCTCAAACAAGCCCTACGGGCCTGGTTTGAGATTTTCTGTTGTTCCCTGTATGAATATGGCTTTTCTAGATCCATGTGTGATCATTCGATGTTTCTATATCAATCTGGATGTGATATGACAGTTCTATTGTTGTGTTTAGATGACATCATTTAGTCAGCTTCATCTACTCAACTGTCAGACTCCGTTTGTTACTTTTCTTCAAAAGTTTTATCTAATAAATTTTTTGGGAGTCCTACACTACTTCTTGGGTATCGAAGCTTCATTCTTAAATAATGGTTCTCAGTTACTCTTGACTCAGAAGAAATATGCTTAAGAACTGCTATAGAAATATGATATGTTGACTTGCAAGCAGACAACACTCCATCTCTACTGGTACATTGTTGCATGATCCGAAGGCCTGTATGAGTATGGTAGGTACTCTTCAATATCTAACAATGACTCGACCGGATATTTGCTTTGCAGTAAACTAAGTTTCACAGTTCATGCATTAACCTACCTCTGAGCATCTATTTCTGGTTAAGCTTATTCTTAGATACATCAGTGGAACTATTGATTCAAGTATTTTATTTTCTTCTGGAGATATTACTTCTCTCACCGCATACTCAGAGTCTGATTGGGCAGGCTGCCCTGACACGCGACGATCAACTTCAGGCTTTTGTAAAAAAAATAGGTTATTCACTTGTTTCCTGGTCCTCAAGGAAGAAACCTACTATCACTATCGTCTGCTGAAGCCGAACATAAGTCTATGGTTGTGGCTGCTACAAAAATGGTATGGCTTTCGTTTCTGCTTGATGAGTTGCTTATAACTCTGACAAAACCTTTTTTCCTTTTTTTGTGACAATACCTCTGCAACTAGTATGGAAAGTAACCCTGTGTTTCATGCTCGTATGAAATACATTGAGATTGATTACCATTTCCTGCGTGATTTGGTCACTTCTTCTTTTCTAGTGGTCAAGCACGTTTCTTCTGCAAATCAGCTAGCAGATTTGTTCACAAAGGACCTGATCCATCCAGTTTCTTTCTCTGATACTCAAACTTCTGCGTTTACAAGGCTATCAGCTTGAGGGGGCTGTGAGAATAATTGATTGAGTGCATTTAGTAGTTGTGTTTGTAACAGCTGTGCCGGTTGTATTGTGGTAATAGAAATGTCTTATTCTGTTATAACAGCCAGTTGTCTATTTTAGTATTATTTACACCGCTTGTCATATAAATTCTGAGCCCGTATTCTTTCTGTCTTTTAACAAAAACTTAATAAAACTGTTCAACCCTTGTCCATGTATGTTCAACATGTAAGATTTCTAGGGCTTCCAACTCAAAACCAATAAGTGGAGTGTCCCATAGAGTTATATGTGTATATAGAGGCTAGAGGTTTTAGGAAACTTTGGACTATTAGCTTAATAGTTATAAGAAGTGTCTAATAGTTCCAACACTCCCCTTCAAGGGTAAGGGAGATTTAAACCTCCTAACACATGGATCACATAGAGGTGGGCATTTGAACACTCATGCATGAGCCTCGTTCTGATACCATGTAAGATTTATGGGCTTCCAACTCAAAGCCAATTACACATGCGAGATATATATCGAGCTAAACTACCTAGATTACAATCTTATAATATTGACAGAAGTCCAGATAAATATCTAACTGAAGAGGATTATAACCGATCAGTTATCTTGTGTTATTAGTAGAGTTAAGAGTACTCTTGCGTTGTGTGGGACCTCAGGTGTGTGCTAAGAGACCCTAGGGATTATCAATTTCATATAATCACGAGTAGCATTTTAGTGAATGTGGGTATAATTTTGGAAAGATTCTGGATTTGCTTTCACTATGAGGAGAGATTCTTAGTGACCATCGGTCCTTCAATACGAACTGGTTGTTAAAACACTTTTCTAAGCCAATTACGTTATTTGGCTTAATTGGACCGACCGACCGAAGGGCTTGAAGAGAGTGAGTCCCTTTTATGGCCACTTTTTTTTTTTTTTTTTTTTTTTAAACCTAACAAAATGTGCAATTTGATAAAAAGATTGGAAATTGTTACTATTAAAAAACCCGAAAATGTCCCTCCCTTTTAGTCCAATTATTATAGCTCCTTATATATCCTATTTTTTGAGGGGTATAATTGGCAAACAAACTAGAATATAACATCCATAAAAATCCGTGCCTTGGAATTTTACAAAATTTATCTCGTTGAAAAGATTTTAAAGAGATCTATACAATGAGTACAAACAACAATATCAAATTTTAAGTTCTTATGAAAAATTCGGAAGCGTTTATTCTTTTAGGCACAATTATGCAAACCACTACAAAGGATGCATAACACATTATGCATCCATATTTTGGTTATGCATCAACTACTTTTCCGTTTGCAACTAATAAAACGATGTATACGCCTATAAATATCATTCCAAAAGAAAAGGAGGATGATGTATAACGCGTTAATATGCCTTCGTTGTGGGACGTACAAAATAAGAATTTGCACGGATAAGTCCTCAAATCAGACCATTTGCCCATTACGGCAAAGAATGTGTAGCGCGACTATCTTTGACCGAGCAGCACATCCTTCACCGCTCAGCAAAAACGTCATCTTTCCATCCTTTACTTCTGTAGAGTTGTCTGTTTTGAAACTCTCTCCCCTTCTGTATTTTTCCTTAGTGGTTTAATAAAGTGATTGGTTTTGATTGAGCTATGTTATTGTTTCTGCTACTCTAGTCCAGCAACATATGCCAGCAGAAAAACAAACGATAAAGACATTGAACTACCTTAGTACCTTTTTATGTATGCAACCAATTCCATTTAAAATTGGCTATGTTCATCTTCTCTTTCTTCTCTTCTATTTATCTTTATCGACATCAGGAGTCAGGACTATTAACCATATGGTAGGCGCCCAATAGTAATGACTTGAGCTGGCAAAATATCGGTCATTTCGTTTGACTCAAATCGTGAACATTGACTTATAGATTACTATATAAACCCAATCCCTACTCACTTCTTCTACATTCCACATTTCCACTACTAGTGGTTTTACAATCAAATTCAAATTCCATGGCTTCTAATCCTTCCTTTTACGCGTTTCTTTTTCTCAGTTTCTTCTTTCACTCTGTCTCCAATGCTCAACCCTCTTCTTCTTCCCGGCCTGGGGGTCTCGTTTTTCCTGTTAACAAAGATCCATCTACTCTCCAATATGTCACCAAGCTCAGCCTAGGAAAAGTCCCCATAAACGTGATCGTTGATCTCGGTCGTAAATCCTCCTGGATCTTTTCTAGTGGTGGTTGTGCGTCTACTTCGATTTCAGCTGTCATAACAGCCCAATCAAACGATTTGATAAATGGGGAATGGGTCTCAGGTCCAAATGTCATTGCTACTGGGATTTCACTCGGTTGTGAAAAGAATTCTAGTGCCTTACGAGGACTTGCGAAGGGTGCTAGAGGAATTGTGGGTCTCGGGCGATCAAGTTCTTCTTTGGCTTCACAATTTTCAGCTGCATTTCGGTTCCCTCAAAAATTTGCCTTAGATTTAGGTGCGGGCGAAGGTTCCATATACTTCGGGGACGGTCCTTACTCTAACCAAAACTTCAGGCAGTCATTAGCTTACACCACACTTCTCACTAACTCGTATTTTCCTAGTGACTATTTCATTGACGTGAAATCAATCGACGTAGATGGTTCAAATGTCACCATAAACAAAAGATTATTGTCCATCAACAACAATGGAGCGGGAGGAACTAAAATCAGCACTTTAGTTCCTTACACAACTATGGAGACATCAATATACAATGCCTTCACAAGCGCATATGTTAAGGCGGCTAAAGCCAGGGGTATTTCTACGGTTGCCCCTGTTGCGCCTTTCAGTGCTTGTTTTAATGGATCGACGATAGAAAGTAGACCAGACGGGGTTGTTGTGCCATATATCTCTCTTCGCATGCCCAACAGTGTAAATTGGGCTATGGCTCGGTCAGGTAGTAATCCTTTCGAGTTTGTAAAGGATAATGTATATTGCTTGCCATATTTAGATGGAGGTTTAAAGCCGGAGACTTCAATTGTTATCGGAGGTTATCAGATGCGCTTAAGTATTCTAGAATTTGATATTGCAAGATCAAGAGTAGGATATAGTCCACCAATTCAAGTTTGATCAAGCTGCAGATTTGTTGCAAACTTCAGTGGAGAGGGATCATGTCCCCATCATTTCTTTATCTCCTTATGTTTATTCCTATCTATTTAATAATAAACCTATTATAGGGCTCTAAGAAAAGAGTTTTGAGGGCTCCTAAGGATTGAAATATCTTACAACGAAGATAAGAGAACTAATTCATAAGAAAAATATTAAAATACCCTTAACCTATTAAATATTGAAACCTAAAACTAATTTGTTTTCATTCCTCTCCTTTTAACTCTTCCATTTTCTTCTTCTCCATCACCTCCATCGCCTATTTCTTCGATTAATCGTCAATTCTCAAAATAATTCATTAACGATTAACACCACTTAATCCACCCGCAATGACTTTAATTAGGTAAAAATCAAAAACCCATCTTATTTCATTGGTTTTAATGCATGGATAGGCGGAATCAATCGAATTAGGTTTTTGAAAAAAACAGTTTCAGAATTGTCTACGGTTTGGAAGTATGAATTTTCCCAACCGTAGACAACACCTACGGTTCGGTTTCCCCACCGTAGACAATGCCTACAGTTTCAGAACTGTCTACGGTTTGGAAGTTTGAATTTTCCTAACCGTAGACAGTACCTACGGTTTGGTTTCCCCACCGTAGACAATGCCTACAGTTTCAGAACTGTCTACAGTTTGGAAGTATGAATTTTCCCAACCATAGACAGTACCTACGGTTTGGTTTCCCCACCGTAGACAATGCCTACGATTTGGTTTCCCAACCGTAGACAGTGCCTACAGTTTGGTTTCCCAACCGTAGACAGTGCCTATGGTTTGGTTTCCCAACCGTAAGTCATCTACGGTTCGGAGTTCTTAACTTCCAAACCGTATATTCTGGGTTCAAAAATCCTACGGTTTGAAAAAATCATACTTCCATACCTTAACGTCTACCTACGGTTGGTTCGATTGAAGTTTCCTCACCGTAGGTTAGCTTACGGTTCGAATTTGAGGGTTTTCAAAAGCAAAAATAAGTGATGGGTTTTCTTAGTTTTTTCTTTTTGTGATCGTCATCTTCATCGAGACGGAGAAGAAGAAGAGAGAAAGAAGAATAATAGGGTGTTTTTTTTATGATCATCATCTTCATCATGATTTATGAATGAAAAGAGAAGGAGAAGATAATAGATTTAGTTTTTTGTATATGATCATCATCTTCATCATGATTTATGAATGAAAAGAGAAGGAGAAGATAATAAATTTAATTTTATAATTCATGGAGGGTATCTTAGCCATTACAAAAAATAGTTGGATATGGGGTTTTGTTGATTACTATATTATAACCTGATTTTGTCATCTTGTGAGCCCTCAAAACTTAATATTTGGGGCCCCTATAATAGGTTTCTTTAATAATACGACTTCTCTGTTTTTGAAGTTTGTTCAATATCCCGTAGCTAAAGATAATGTCTAATGTCTACATGGTTCTACGAAAGTGATTTAAGAGTGACGTTGGAATAAAATGCTCCGTATATTTTTAGTGCACTACACAAACATCGGAGTATCAAATATTGCAAACTACAATGAGATCTTGAAGATTGGACGGTCATTTAACATTGTTACTGGCAAACTCCATCCACCAAGCTCCATCTTTACCTTTTATGTCATGCAGATGGTTAAAAATTGTAACATAAGTTTTTTGTGTCTTTTTTTTATAGATAAACCTTAATTTGCAGGAGTTTAGCCGACCCATAATCGAAGTCGATTACATGACTGACCATACAAAATACCATCATAAGTTGAAGAATATACATCAAAGCCAGAGTTACTCCACTTAAAGATAAGATTGAGATATTACAATCAAAACAAGAACCTGCAGACAAACAGTGAACAAGTTTGATAAGATAGAAAAGTGGTCCCAAGAACTACACCTGGTTACAATAACCTAGGATTTACAGGGGTTGATACTCCCCCAAATGAAGGAAGCTTGAGAACCATCCTACCCTGTCAAATAGTTTCAAATGCATCAGAAATATTTCTATAAGATAATCGGCATTTGAACAACTCTCTAAAAACACTATCTAGACACTTTTGATCATATGTGTGATTCAAGAAAAGTCTTAAAGTGTTATATGAAAATGGTTAGCTTATCGTTCAATTGGGTAGTTTCGGCTAACCTACATGAACATGTCATTGTACATAGTTCGATTACGGTTCATCTTAACCGGAGTGTATATTCTACTATGTTAATCTCAAAGTTAAGTTTTTCATCTAACGGTGATTATTGACTTCTTGGTTCCAAAGCTATCTTAGCTTAAACCTAAAGCAACCTTGACCTTGAAAGTCTATCAAAGGAGAACCTCAAACAACTGGGATCTTTGAATCCCTGACACTATTCTTGTGTATCCTAGTTGTAAACTAGAATCGTCCTCTTCTTAAAACCCTTCTAGGGTTTAGCGACTAATAAGACTTCACCTGAGGATTCGTGATGTCAGGTCCAACTATCTTTATCTTGATAGTTCGAGTATCCCGATCTTGTTTTGATTGTTGAGTTTCTCACTCAAACAAGATAGATATAAATCACAAAGTATCTCCATCTCAGACTTTGTGATTCCACAAGTTTCGAATTGTGAGGTGAATAATAATCTAGGCTTCTCTTCGAGAGTCATAAGACCGGATTTTGAGGTTTGCTAGACTTTGTCTATTGCAATCGATTTTCTACCTCACCTTGATCTTTGATCAGAACGGAAATCACATATAGGCTTATCTGTGGGAGGAAGATTGGTTTAAAGTCTTCAATTGAGTTGAAGCAACTCTTAGGCTGTATAAGACTCAGCTAAGGGAATCATTTGCGCAGAGTCCTTCCGGGATTCAAGAGGCGTAAGGAGCGGGACTACAACTGAATTGTTCTGACGGTTTAATTCGGTCTCAACTACATTCCAGTCCGAAGTTCTGATAGTAGGCTAGTGTCTGTAGCGGTTTAATACAGTTTGGTATTCAAATCTGGACAAGGTCCCAGGGGTTTCTGTATTTGTGGCTTCCTCGTTAACAAAATTTCTTGTGTCTGTGTTATTTTTTTCCCCGCATTTTATTGTTTATATTTATAATTTAAATATCACAGGTTGTACGTTAATCAATCAAAGTAGATACATCCATCTTTGTTTGTTGGATACGCCTTGATTGATTCTTGGATATTGATCTTTGGAATCTTCCAAGTACTCTCACACATAATCAGGTTCATGGAGTGGCTTCTGTAAACTTTCTGATTATGATAGCAAGGGATATAAGCTCTTCATATAATTCCTTGATTAAGATTCATTAAGTTGAACTCTCGGAATTTTATTCGAGTTTCGTCCATACAGGTTGCCTAAGAAAAAGTTGGTGGTTTATTTTGGTACCCCCACGTTTTCAATTGGTATCAGAGCAGGCAAACACGTTTAAGACCTAACAAGTATGTGTTTGAAGCAATCTGACTATATGGACAGGAGTGCAATCTCGATAAACATACCGCTAGTTTTTTATGACACAAATTACTTATGGTAAAAAATTGCTATGCGTTCCTTTTTAAAAGCTTGTGACTTTCAGACATGGAAACTTGTAGTAATGGGATACAATCCTTTGACAGTTGTTAGAGACAGAAACATTATTGTGAAGGATTTAGCAGAATATAGTGAAACCGAGATAAATGTTGCAAAGCATAATTCTGATGGGTTAAATGCTATTATCCACGCCATAAGCCAAGATCTTCAGTACCATGTGACATCGTGCACTAAGTCTAAAGATGCTTGGGATATCTTAGAAACCGTATTCGAAGGAGATACCTTAGAAATAAGAACTAGGCTTCAAAACCTAAATTCTGACTGGGAAAATCTTTGTATGTCTAATGAAGATTCATTTGATGAGTTTAATCAAAAGGTGTCTGGAATTGTTAATACATGTTATGCGTTAGGGAAGACTATTCCCCAAAAGGACATTCTGATGAAAATTCTCCGATCTTTACCAGCAAGATACGAGTCTAAGAAACATGCCATCATAGAAGGAAATAATCTTGAAACCTTTTCCAGAAATAATCTCGTTGGGAAGTTGAAAATATTTGATCACGAGCACAGTATGGCTAAAGATAACGTTTTTGCACTTGAAGCCACTACCAAAACAAGTGTAACTTCTTCGAAGGAAAGCCTGTCTTGGGCTGACGAATGTTCTGTTGATCACGATGAAGAATATATATATATGGTCACACGTCAAGTTAAAATAATATCCTAAGAAGGAATAGAAAATTTGAGAAACGGGACTCCGAACCGAGACTCAAGATGATTTATCCATTCAAGACGAAAGTTCTCTTCAAAGAAATAACGCTCTTATAGTTTCATTTGATAACCCTGATGAGCTTACTTCTGGAAATCAGACAGAAAATTCTTGTGCAGAAAAATCTGTTGATTCTGATTTGGACTCTGTTTCCGAGTCATAAAAGGAGATTTTAGAATTCTTGAATAAAAGTGAGGAAATTCACCGAGAGAACCTTAGTTTGAAGAAAACCTTTGAAAAACTCGAATCATCTCTTCATGTGAAAAATCTAGAGTTGGAGAAACTTAATGAGAATTTCACTAGAACAATGTCTATAAAGGAAAATGAGATTGATACCCTCAAGTGTGATCTACAAAGTCTCTCGGGAAGCACAGACAAAATCTCATCTATGTTGTTTGGGAAAAAGTATTTTGGTAACGCTAATGGTACTGGGTTCACAAGAAAGACCCCAACCAACAAAAACTTTTTTATCCCTTCCGGTTCATGTAAAATGGAAACAGTTCGTTGTGATAAACAGGTAGTCAAATCTTCTAAAGACGAACCCTTTCTGCATTGCTTCTTTTGCGGAAGTAAGAATCACGTGCAAAAGAAGTGTTGAAAATTCAAGAAGAATGACAAGAAAATTGTTAAACTTCAGAAGGACATGCAGAGAATGAATCAGTTATTGAAGAATTGTTCGGGAACTTCATTTCCAAAGAGAGATAAACGAGGAATAAGAACCAGAAAAGGTAAGACTCCTGAATACACTAATAACCTTGTTAAGTCACCCAGTGACTCAAGTGGTAAGTGTCTTACTCACCCCCATCACTACTTGATTGTAGTAATGGGTGTAGCCTCAATATTTTTTCTTGAGAAAATGAGGCTTGCACGAAACTCATCACAATACTCTTTGTGATGACAATGTTACTCAAGTTCACTTGAACTTTTTTTATGATTGATAATTTTTAATGTGAAATATCTCATAGAGATATCGGTGTATGTGATCTTGTTGAGCCAGCTCCAAAATCAAGAATGTATATTTGTGTTCCATCACTATTTAATAGTCCATATTTTTGAATCATTATCTCTTGTGCTCTAAACCTTGTTTATTTGAGCTAAGAATATGTTTCAATCCATTTTCGTGAGGAAAAGTAACTAATGATTAGCATAATTAAAAAATATAAAAAGGTCATCAAATTTTGTGTATTTTATGGCTCATGGACAACAAGTTCATACTAAAGCGACACCAGTTCACGGACCTTCTTAAGGATGGTCATTTCTATTATTTAGGGTTACTTCCCTATTCTTTTCTTCTTGTAGAAATAAACTTCAATGGTTCCTGTAGCTAGAGGTATCACCAAAAAGGATGCAGTAGAAGCTGTTAATGTTTATCTATGTGAAGGAGTCAAATCATCAAGGATCAGAAAGGAAAAATCACCTGGAGAAGAAAAAGGTTCTACCTCAACTTGTTTTTTTATCTATTTGTTGTCAGGATAATGATTTCAGGGATGCAGTAAAGAACTTTGTGTCTAAGAGGAATGCTTTAAAATCTCGAATTAATCTCTCATTAGGTAAGATAACTCACTATGAACACATGCTGGCTCAGTCTAAAACTACCTTGCGTAATCTGAGAGCAGAACTCAGTGAGTTAACTGACATTTCTGAAGACTTGGAAGAACTGAATGATCCCATCATTAATGATTTCTTCAACAATGAGAAGGAATTCTCTGCTCCATATATCAAAAATAACCCGATGCATTACTAGGAAACTTCTTGTGAGAATTTATTCTTGCATTCAAGAAGGATAACTAGGGTTTGGTATAGCAAATATTGTGATTACACAAGCTATTTCCAACGATTTTTCATCTTGCATGTTTTTATATTTAATTATTTAAATTCTAAAGTTCTTGGAAGATGAACTTGCAGTATTTAATCATTATTGGTTTAATGTATTGCAAAGTCTTATGAGATATATATGTCCTTTACTTTATGTGAATTGAACTGGTATCTCATATATGCTCAGAAGTTAAATTTATTAGAACAACCTTTGTGAGATTTTTTCTCAGTATTGATCTACTCATGATCACACTTATGTGTTATTACTGCAATATCAACTCCGTAAGATTTTCTTATGTTGAGTCATACCGATTAAAATTATCTCTTTGTTCGTAACTGGCGTTGAGATTAATTTATGTCGATGTTCAGGATACAAATCCATATGATTTGTTAATGTCCGACAATTTTTTTTCTTCATTAAAGTAAGGTCACTCATGTTGTTCTCTTGGTAATGACATCAAATGGGGGAGAGTTCTTAAATGAACTTGTGCTTAATCGCTATATCTTTGTGGGGAGAGTGGATGTGGACTTTACAGGGGATGCTTGTATATTAAATCTCCTAGATGAGCGCTAAGTATTTTATACTCTGTGATATCATCTAAATAAAAGTTGATATGTAATTCCTTTAAATCTTGGAGTATCTTTTGATTGAATTCATTACGATCCCATAGTTTTTGGACCTTTCCCAATTTTTATTGACAAAAAGGGGGAGAATTAATTAGTAGTTTCGCACTACATACATATGGTTTATAGATCATTATGTTAGGGGGAATGAATTAATATCTATAGGTTTCACCTATTATGCAAAAGATGTAAGTATTGATTAAGGAGGAGAAACATATATCACTGTAGTATTACTTCGAAGTTGTGATACAATTGAACTTTGGAGAAGATAACAATACTATGTTTATGTATAACGACGATTGAATCTCTTTTCAAAGTTGTTATCGCTACGGATCTTCAACGACAACGATGCTGAGTTAAACACGTTCAGAATCATTGCAACTTGAAGTAACGAAGAATTCAAGGAGTTGAAGAACCAAGGAAATCAAGCATGGTGGATTCTGGAGTTTTGAAGCTTTATCTTTTAATCCATATGTATTGATAGTTTTGTCACTAAAATTGACAAAGGGGGAGATTGTTAGAGCATTGCTCGGTCGAACTCACAAGTGTTTCTATCTCAAGTTTGTTGTCAAATTTAGTTGTCAAAACTATATCTTGATTTCTAGTCTACATTTAGTCAGTCTCGGATTATGATAGAAGTGTGTAGTTGAGATTTGGATATTACTGCGTTCTACCGTTTGAAGGCGAAGATCAACAGGAGCTTTGGAGAACTTTAACATTAAAAGGTAAGTGAAGACTATACCACCTATATCACAAGTTTTGACCTTTATATCTTTGAGACATTGTCGCATGACTAAATTAGACAATACATGCATAATAGAACTTTCGAGTTAAGTTTATATTGAATATCTTCTCGAAATATGACTATATAAGTTTAAGAACATTTGTTCATACTGGATAAATTTGGTTTAGAATAATTTATTGTTTATAACCTAATTACGATTCAAGATTTAATAATTTGAGCCAAGATCAGTGATATGTATCATTGATGTTATTCGGGAATGTTTCATATTTATTATTAGAGAGATATAGAACTACTGTTAATCTGGATACATGACAATATGCATACCAGTTCACATACTGGGAGAACTGTTATAATTAAGTTCAGAGCCGCAGTACATGTACCCAAGTCATGTACCAACGTAGCTATAGTTCGGCAGTGATTTTTTGGTACACATACCCGGTATCCATACCATAAAAAGTCTGTTGATCCTGAACCATGAAAGGTACGCATACCCTAGTATGCAAACCGGAAAAGATCTGTTGGTTTCAAAACCAAATTAGGTACGCATACCATAAAAGATCCGTGAGTTCCTGTACTCGTTTTTGTCTTAAGGGTATCTATACCCGGTACATATACTATGACAAGAACATTCACGAACAGGTACAGTACACGTACTTACCCTGTCGAATAGTTTCATATGCATCAGAATTATTTTTATGAGATAATCGTCATTTGAACAACTCTCTAAAAACACTATCTAGACATTTTTGATCATATGTGAGATTCAAGAAAAGTCTTAAAGTGTTATATGAAAATGGTTAAGCTTATCATTCAATTGGGTAGTTTCAGCTAACCTACATGTACAGGTCAATGTACACGGTTCGGTTATGGTTCATCCTAACCAGAGTGTATATTCTATTATGTTAATCTCAAATTCATATTTTTCATCTAACAGAGATTATTGATTGCTTGGTTCCAAAGCTATCTTAGCTTAAACCTAAAGAAACCTTGACCTTGAAAGTCTATCAAAGGAGAACCTCAAACAACTGGGATCTTTGAATCCCTGACACTATTCTTGTGTGTCGTAGTTGTAAACTAGAGTCGTCCTCTCCTTAAAACCCTTCTAGGGTTTAACGACTAAAAAGACTTCACCTGGGGATTCGTGATGTCAGGTCCAACTATCTTTATCTTGATAGTTCGAGTATCCTGATATTGTTTGGATTGTTGAGTTGCTCACTCAAACAAGATAGATAATAATCACAAAGTATCTTCGTCTCAGACTTTGTGATTCCACAAGTTTTGACTTGTGAGGTGAATAATTATCTAGGATGCTCTTCGGGAGTCATAAAACCAGATTTTGAGGTTTGCTAGACTTTGTCTATTGCAATCTATTTCCTACCTCACCTTGATCTTTGATCAGAACGGAAATCACATATAAGCTTATCTGTGGGAGGGAGATTGGTTTAAAGTATTCAATTGAGTTGAAGCAACTCTTAGGCTGTAAAGGACGTTAGCTAAGGGAATCATTTGCGCAGAGTCCTGCTGGGATTCAAGAGGCGTAAGGAGCGCAACTGCAACTGATAGTAGGCTAGTGTCTGTAGCGGTTTAATACAGTTTGGTGTTCAAATTTGTACTAGGTCCCGGTGTTATTTCTTTTTCCGCATTATATTATTTATCTTTATAATTGAAATATCACAGATTGTACGTTAATCAATTAAAGTAGACATATCCATCCTTGTTTGTTGGATACGACTTGATTATTTCATAGATATTGATCTTTGGAATCGTCCAAGTACTCTCACACATAATCAGGTTCACGGATTGGCTTCTGTAAACTTTCTTAATCTGAGAGAAAGATATATAAGCTCTTCATATAATTTCTCGATTGAGATTCATTAAGTTGAACTCTCAGAATTGTATTCGAGTTTAGTCCATACAGGTTGCCTAAGAAAAAGTAGGTGGTGTATTTTGGTACCCCATGTTTAATTTCACAAGGTCATCTGGATAGGTGGGAATCACTAAGAATCTGTCTGAATCGGCGTTAGAGTCTCGAAGTTGTAAGTAATATGTGGCGTTGTTTATGTAGGTGTTAGAGCACTGCTCGGTCGAACTCGCAAGCGTTGCTATCTCAAGCTTGTTTGTCAATGTTAGTGATCAAAACTATAAGTCTTGATTTCTAGTCTACTTATAGTAATGTCTCGGACTAGGATAGATTGTGTAGTTGAGCATTATACTTCACGGCGTTCATCAATTGAAGACGAAGAACTACTAAGGAGAACTTGTGGAACTTCATCAACAAAAGGTATGTGGAGACTAGAACTTATCTATCACTTGGAAAGTCTATTTTTACTCTATCTCCTATATTGAGACAAAAGTCATATTACTATATAGTTGTCGATTATACACATTTGAGATTTCGATCTGATTTTAACTCGCTTACATATTTCTCGGAATATGTGTTGGTAAGCTTTCGCTTCAACCAAGTTCATATTATATTCTTGACGAAAGTCAAAATAGGATCATGTGAAAATCGCCGAGTAACATCTTACATGGTTTGTGTGATACAATCATTTGGTGTAGACTTGGAATATTTCGTTATGATTATTTCAATAACTTGAAAATTGCTTTGATGCTAATAGTGTGTGAAAACGGCTATTGTCATCCTCTAAGAAAGTTTCAATGATTGAAATAAGAGTTTAGAATACTTAACCATCATTGGATTATAAACATAGTGTGCTTTCTTGCATGTATGTGATCCATGACCGGAACTAAAGTATGCATACCCGTATGCGTACTTGTAGTTATGAAATTCCGTGTACCAAGAACACATACCGATACGCATACTTGCATAAGGTATAGGTCCGGGAATTTATGATGGGTTTTGGAAGTGTACTAAGTATGTGTACCCGTTTGCATACTGGCGAACCCAAACTCAGACCAGCTACTTAAGTATGCGTACCCGTTTGCATACTTGAGTGGTTAAAGTTCTAAAATCGGTTGACTCATGAACTAATACATTTATATATTAAGGAATGCATTCTTTGCAAACCGTGGCTATATTATTCATGAATTGATTCGAGTGAATCAAACCGATTTTGCTTCAATTGTGTTCTTGTATACTTCTATGAGAATATAGCAATTGAATAACTCTTTAACTAGTTTCATTTGAGTCATTTGAACTAGTTATGGTTAATATGAATAAGGTTGATATGAGAGTGTTCATATAGCTAACCTTGGTTAACTACAGTTGAACCAACATGGTGTACACGTTTAGGTACGGTTACTAAACCTAAATGAGGGCACATTTCATTTGTGTATAACAATCTAAGTTCGATCTAACGGTTAAAAGATATTAGCTTGAATCTAATCAGGTTTTCATCTAACGGTGAATATTGAATGCTTTGTTACCAAGGTAACTTAGATTGCAAACCCTAATTTGAAAACTATATAAAGGAGAACTCTAACAACTGGGAAACCTAATCCGCACACCTCTTGTGTGATACTAGTTGTATAACCTAGAGTCGATTCTCCTTTAACCTTAGGTTTTTCACGGAACCCTTTAGGTTAACTACTTAAAGACTTCATTGGGATTGTGAAGCCAGACCCAACTATTTTCTCTATAGTTGCGTGATCTGATCTTGCTGTTTCTATCGTATTTGAGTACTATCTTCTCTAAGATTGGCTCGAGATTTAATCTCCGATAGGCAAGATAAAAAGTAGTCACAAACATCTTCGTTTCATCGTTTGTGATTCCACAATATCTTGTTTCGCTACCATATGATTAAGATTATTGTGAGGTGATTGATATTTCTAAGCTGCTCTTCAGGAATATAAGTCCGGTATATTAGTTGGTTCCTTTTCACCTTGATTTATCAAAATACGAAACAAAACTCGTAGGTATTTCTGTGGGAGACAAATTTATATATTCCTATTGACTTTTCTGTGTGAGACAGATTTGCTTATCATGTTTTCGAATTTTGGTTGTAGCAACTCTTAGTTGTGGGTGAGATCAGCTAAGGGAATCAAGTGCGTAGTATCCTGCTGGGATCAAAGACGTAAGAAGCACAACTATACCTTGAATCAGTATGAGATTGATTAGGGTTCAACTACAGTCCATTCCGAAGTTCATTGGTAGTAGGCTAGTGTCTGTAGCAGCTTAATACAGTGTGGTGTTCAAATCTGGACTAGGTCCCGGGGGTTTTCTGCACTTGCGGTTTTCCTCGTTAACAAAATTCTGGTGTCTGTGTTATTTCTTTTCCGCATTATATTTTGTTATATAATTGAATCACAGGTTGTGCGTTGAATCGATCAATTGGGAAATCCAACCTTTGGTTGTTGATTGAAATTGATTGATCCTTGAACATTGGTCTTTGGTACCATTCAAGTTATTTCTCTTATATTCAATCGGGATCACAAATTCCTATTTGCTGATTGCGGATTGAATTGAGAGATAGAGATATAAAACTCTTTGATATACTTTTCTCTAGATTTAGTCTAACTGTTTAGTTGATTCTCTTGAAAGTATATTGGAGTTTGTCTATTCAGATTTCGAAACGAAATATTGGGTGTGGTTGTTAGACCCCGAATTTTTCAATTGGTATCAGGAAAAGAAAACACGTTAAATACCTTATAAGTCTGTGTTTGTAGCGATCTGAATATGGACAGAAGTGCTATCTCTGATAAACGCATTACCAGAAACAAAAGGTCTGTTTCTATAAAATCTATTAAATACAAAGATTTGTCGATTTCGAATATAGACGAACCTAGTGTTTCTATGAAACAGACTTCCATTGACAATTGTTACCCGGATTACCTTACTGACAAGTCTGACTCTGAAGTTGAAAGGGAAGCAGCCAAAGATAGTGCAGTGATTCTAAAACTTGTTAGAATCCAGGCTGATGATTCAACTGGTTGAAACAAAAAGTCAATGTCCTTGTTGGTATGGTAAATGAGCGTGACTCTCTTCTAAAGGTCCTTCGTGATGAAATCGCCTCAGTCTGTTCCTCACGGACTCAGCTTGAGGGAAATCTCAAAGAGGATACTTTGGAAACTGAACTTCTGTTGAGTAAACTCTCTATTCAAGAATGTTCCAAGGAGTCCACTATACCAACTGCTTCTGAGTTAACTGGAAAAAATTCTGTTCCAAAAACAAAATCAAAATCCCTTCCTGTTGGAAAAGATGTGCCTGTGTATTCATCTAATCAAGGAATATCCACATCACTTGGAAGGAAGATATCTCCCAACGATGGTATTAAGACTGTTCTGTCTAATCACTCAGGTGATCAGAAAGTGTGTCTCTTTTGTGACTCAAAAGGACATGGTGAACAAAAGAGGAAATCTAAGTTGAATGAAAATTCTATTAATCGTCTTCAACACACCTTAGATTTAATTCTCAAAGGTGTAACTGACATTCGTTTGTCTAAACCAATTGGTTTTAGTACTCACCCTTTGTACCCTACCAGGAAAGTCGGTTCGATGTGTTCCTCAAATGTTCAATTGCGAAACAGTCTTCCTAAATCATTTCGTTCAAGAAGAACTCATGGTTTTTCTTCTATCAAAAAGGGAGATAATGTTGTTCAAGATGTGAAAAGGGTACCAGAAGAAGGAAGCAAAAATGGAGAGATGGAAGACAACCTAAAAATAAAAATTGAAGGTTATAAAGAGATTATTAACAGGCTGTCAATTCCCTCTAGACAAATTTCTTCAGGTAAGAACAAAAACTATGCGTCGTATTTTGATGATAGTAAATTTTATGATAACCTTTCGCATCATAATGGTTTTCCTCCAAAGTTCAGAAGAAATAGGTTTAACCGAAAACAACGTTCATTTGATGAGCTCAAGGCTCATACTTGTGCTAATTAATCACAAGGTTGAAATCTCACTTACAAAAAATACTGGTTGGGTGAGATATGGTCAGGTATACTTGATGGCAAAGTGTTTTCTGATGCTCTGGCTATTTGCTTATCATTCCTAGCTGGATTATTGTTTACAAACATGTTTGCATAAGTATTTGTATTTTGTTTTGACGAAGGTTTTGTTTTTTAAATTTCTTCTTGAAACTTTTGTGTGTCAAAATGCTACACTTATGCTCTAAATTTTTCTCTGATGAGAATGTAAAATTTACTGAGATAAAATCTGTGAATTTAGTTACGTAGCAAAACATTTGTGTGCAAACAGTTTTCCTGTTTTTTGTTTTTTCGCTACTTGGGTATTTTTGTGACTATCGGTCAAGTTTGTGATCGTACGGGTACCCATGTTATCTGTCACGGACTAACTTTGGATACCCTAAACTCCATCTCCTTGAGAAACCATTTAAATACAGAAAACCTTTTGCTTGAGTATGCATACTCCAGGTTATTCTTCCTGTCAAGAATGGCATCTCATTCGGGAACTTGTAATTTTGCAAAAGGATTTCTTGATAAGGGTTTTGGTTTCGAAGAAGAGGAGAAAAGAACTCTTGTGGAAGTTAATGACACCTCTACTCAATCTCTTGATAATTCAAACATTGAGGATGATGAAGAGATTTCTGCTGAAGTTGTTCAAGATTTTATCAGTCAGTTTAACGATGTGAAGCTTCTTCTTGTAGATACCCTAAAAAACCTTGATATGTTAAGAACTGAGTTAAAAAAGGTTAACTCTGACCTTTCTCTCATGAAAACACATGTTAAGGATCGTCTCAAGAAGAATATCTTGTCCAAAGATGCAGTCAATACTATCTGTCACAAGCTTGAAGGTCTTGAAACTCATGAAGCTTGCGCACGTGAACGCTGATTTTTGCTTGTGATCATTTTTTTTTATTAGGATTGTTTTTGTTCTTTTAAATGATTGTCTAGGAAACTTCTTATGAGAATTTATTCTTGTGTTTTTAAGAAGGATAACTAGGGTTTGGAATAGCCATTATTGTGAGTACACATAGCTATTGCCAACGTTTTCATCTTGCAATGTTTTTAGATTTATTTGTTTAAATTCTAAAGTTTATTTGGAAGATGATTTTTGCAGTATTAATCGTTATGGTTTTATATATTGCAAATTGTTATGGGATATGTCGTTTACGTCCGTGAACCTTGACTGTCCCATATTTGTTTAAAAATTAACTCTATTATATGTCGATATGAAAGTATTGATAAAAGATAGAATGAACTTTTGACTACAAAAGTTAAGCCTTTTATGTCATTATGCAAATATTGATGAAAGAAATGATGAACTTTTGTTTACAAAGATTAAGTCTATTATATGTCATTGTGCAAATAGTGATGAAAAAGAGAATGAATCTTTGATTATTCCGCAGTATTGGTCTTTCCCTGATCCACATCTTTGTGCATATACTGTGTTGCTCCGTAAGTTCTCTTATGTTGAGCATGACCAATTGAATTGATCATTTTCCTTGTGGTTAATTCAATTGAGATTTTTGGATACAAATTCATATTCTTATGAGATTTGTTAATATCCAACGAAATCCTTATTTTCGTGTAAAAGTATGGTCACTCTTGTTGTTCTTTCGGGAATGACATTTTATAGGGGAGAGTTCTTAATTGAACTTGTGCTTAATTGCCAAATCTTTGTGGGGAGTGCGGCTGTGGAATATTATAGGGGTTATCTTGTATATTTATAAACTCCTTGATGAATGCATTTAGTTTCGGCTATTTGATGGAATCTAAACTGTTAGAGCATTGCTCGGTCGAACTCGCAAGCATTGCTATCTCAAGCTTGTTGTCAAATTTAGTTGCCAAAACTATAAGTCTTGATTTCGAGTCTACTTATAGCTAAGTCTCGGACTAGGATAGAAAGTGTAGTTGAGCTCTAGACTCCACAGCGTTCATCATGCAAAGACGAAGAACTACTCAAGGAACTGGTGGATCTTCATTGACAAAAAGGTATGTGGAGAATTGAACTTATCTATCACTCAAAAGTCTATCTACTCTATCTCCTATCTTGAGACAAAAGGCGTATTGCTATATAGACTTCGATTATACACATTTGCTATTTCGAGCCGAGTTTATCTCGCCTATCTATTTCTTGAAATATGTGTTGGTAAGCTTTTGCTTTGGCCAAGTTCATCTTTACAAGTGACGAAAGTCATGTTGATTATTTCAATATCTTGAAAATTGCTTTGATGAAAAATAGTGTGTGAATAACCTCTATTTAACATCCTCTAAGAATGTTTCAATGATTGAAATAAAGAGTTTAGAACATGTAACCATTTTTGGATATAAGCATATAATGTGTTCGTGCATTAGTGTATAAGTTAAAACCGGGAACCAAATGTATGCATACTTGTGTGTGTACTAAATGGTTGATGGAGACTGGGTAAGTATGCGTACCCGTACGTATACTGGCGAAAGTTCACGTCCGTGAATTTCTTCTGAGTTTGGAAATCAAAACCAACTCAATCCGGTTACCTAAGTACGCGTTTTTTTTTTTTCAAAAAAAATATTTTATTAATCAAAAGAATTATTACAAAAGTAAAATCAAAACAAAAGTAGAAGAAATGGACAACATGTATAGTCCCCATAATTTCTGCTACAAAATTAGTTGATATGCCCAGACCTCCACTCCCAGCTGTAATGAAACTACCAATTTAGTCTCTAGCAACAAACCCATAACCTGCACAACCTGAATTCCCTCTTGATGCTCCATCACAGCATAATAATATCCTATCAATATCAGGGAGGGAGAAAGTGCATTCAATAGCTTTAACAGATATTACCTTTCTACAGCCAATACCAAAATGTTTTAGGATTTTAAGGTCATATGAAGTATTATTCATGAATCCCTTGAGCCTCCCTTCACAGTCATGTACCATCTGAGTTATTTTTCTTATTGCTCTAGCACTGTCAGGTGGTATGTTCTCAAAGAATACCTTATTTCTAGCAAACCAGATGTAAACCATGATACTATAAGCAGCAATGCACCATAACTCCTGTATAACGGAGCTTTTACTTTTGCATACATTCACTACATCTTCAAATTACTTAGGATGTTTGAAGGAAAACACATCACCAATCCATTTCCATAGTATTTGTCCATAGTCACAGTCCCACAGTATATGATGCATATTATCAAAAAAATTATGACATAAGAAACATCTAGATGCAAGGGCCATACCTCTTTTTTGCACATTGTCATCTGTGTTATAAGCTCCTCTTGTTATTTTCCATATGTTACCAGCAACAGAGGGGTGAATGCAGGGTTTCCAAATTTTGTTGTACCATTTCAACTTTGGCTGTTTTTTCCTGACAACATTTATTGCACTCTGAACAGTGAATTCTGTATCTTGAGTTGCAGTCCAAACAAGCTTATCAGTATTTGATGAGAGAATGGGAAGATCTTCTACAGGAAAAAATGCCAGCATTTCTTCAGGTATCTGCCAAATGTTGTTGCTGATGAGTTTATCAACCTTCATATGAATATTTTGTTGAATGTACTCATTAGCTGGAAATTGTTTTATTATACTTGATTCAAGGATCCATGCATCATTCCAGATTGAAATATGTTATCCATCTCCCACTAACCATCTTGTATTTTCACCAAAGACCTGTAAAATCCATTTAATACCTGGCCAAACAGAGGACTGTTTATAGTATGTAATCCATCAACCATTTTTGTCTTGAAATTTTGCTAGAAAATATTTTGCCCAATCTTCTTCTGAATGTAATATTCTCCATAGTAGTTTCAACAATAAGGCTTTATTGACATCCTCTAGTCTCCAGATTCCCAAACCACCTTCTTCTAATGGAGTACAAACTTTATCCCATGAAATGGTGATATACTTCCTTTCTTCAGCATTTCCACTCCAAAGAAAGTTTCTTATGATTCTTTCACAGGCTTCAATAACTTTCTTGGGCCATTTATATATAGACATGTTATAAATTGGTATGCTACTAAGAAAAAACTTTATAAGAGTGATTCTTGCTTGAAAATTTAATAAACTTCCTATCCAGGTAGCTAATTTCTTTTGTAAAAGCTCAACAAATGACCAGAGATGTTCAGATTTAATCTTTCCAGGAGCTAACATTACTCCTAAATATTTGTCAGGGAAGTATGATAGTTTCATATCCATAAAATCAGTTATCTGAGTTTTTATGCTATCTGTAGTTCCATCTACAATACATTTGCTCTTAAGAGCACTAACCATCTGACCAGAAGCAGTTTGATACTCATATAGTAACTGTTTAAGATGAAGTAAAGATTTCTTGCTTTCATTGCAGAAAATGAAAATGTCATCAGCAAAGAATAAGTGAGAAGGGTATATACCTTTTCTAATGACCATTGGCTGAATCTTTCCAGAGAGAATAAACTGTGTGATTTTTCTACTTAACACATCTGCAGCTAAAATATAAAGTAGAGGGGAAAGGGGATCACCTTGTTTTACCCCTCTTCCTACTCCAAAGTAGCCAACTGGAGCACCATTCAACATTATTGAAATCTTTGTTGTCTTGAGAAGAATCATTATCCAATTGCAGAATTTAACAGAGAACCCATATGCTTTCAATACTGAAATCAAGAATTACCAATCTAGAGTATCATAAGCTTGTGAGATATCCAATTTTAATCCAACATTTCCACCTCTTCTTTTAGAGATCGTATCATTTACAAGTTCTGAAGCCAATAAAATTTGTTCATGAATCTTTCTCCCCTTAATAAAAGAACTTTGTTGAGGGCTTACTAACTTGTGGACTATACCATTCATTCTAGAAGTAATAATTTTAGTGAAGATCTTGAAACAGAAGTTACTTAGACCAATAGGTCTAAATTGGTTTGCCTTTTTAGCTCCTCTAACTTTAGGTAATAGTACAAGAAAATTAGAATTAAGACCAGAGGGTATCACTTGATTAAACCAGCAGAATTTGATGGCATTAATTAGATCAGCACTAATAATATCCCAACACACTCTATATAAGTTACCTGTAAAGCCATAAGGTCCAGGTGACCCATCTTGATTTAACTCAAAAACTACATTTTTAATTTCATCTGGTGAAGGAAGTTGCTCCATAACCTTGTTGTCCTCCTCTGTAACTGCATGAGGAATAACATCTAAAATAGAAGCTGAAATCTAAACTTGATTAGCTGTGAATTTAGAAGTAAAGTATTGAATGATAATGGAACTAATTTTATTCTGATTTGTTACTAATACTCCAGCATCATCTTCTAATTCTGCAATGGTATTTCTTGATTGTCTTAGTTTAATAGAAGTATGAAAGAAAGAAGTGTTAGGATCTCCAAACTTTATCCAGTTAATTCTTGCTTTTTCACTCATCATTGTGTGATAATTTTGTGCATCAACATCTCTTATTCCTCTGGCAGTAATATAATCATTTAAAAATCCCATATTAGATGGATCTGCATAATATAAGATATTGGTCTCTATTACTTTTTCTTCAGCCTGTTTTAATTTCACTTGCACATTTCCAAAGACTTCCCAGTTCCATCTTTTCAGTATAATCTTCAATTTTTTAAGCTTGTACATAAAGATGAAAATTGGATTTCCAATAATGTCTTCATTCCAATAAGCTCTTATAAGTGGCAGAAAACTAGGGTGAGAAGTCCACATTTTTTGAAATTTAAAAGGAGCATTAATTTGGTCTAAGTATTTCCTGTTCGGAACCAAATAAGTAGCTATGATCATAAATTCCTCTAGCTGAAACATGATACTTCCATCCATTGTAGAGATTTAGCCATTGTAAATTGAATAGAGCTCTATCAAGGTTACATAAGATTCTCTTTTTTCCACATCTGCCATTAAACTAAGAAAACTGAAATCCACTTTTTGGTGTTTGAAGAAGACCACATTGATCTATCATTTCATTGAATTCATTTACTGCAGAAGTAAGAGGACTAGAACCACCCTTTTTTTCTTCAGATATAGAAGAAATGGTGTTAAAATCACCAATAACCATCCAAGGTTTGTTGAAGTTACTGATATGAACCAAGTCAGACCATAATTCTCTTCTGTTTTTAGTAAGAACATCTGCATGAATTCCTGTAACTAGTACACCTCCAATTTCAATAGTGATGCATTGTCTAGTAGAAAAAATAACAGTAGGAGGGGTAATTGAGCAATTCCAAAACAACCAGATATTAGCTTTTCTTTGATCACAAGTATTATGTATAATTTGATGATGCATACCAGGAAGCTTAACTCTATTTATAGAATTAAAGTGAATTTTTGGCTTAGCAATCCAAACTAAAGAAGGGTTTAATTGATTTACTAAAGATTTCAGTTTATTTCTGGCCTTTTGTCTCTTAAGGCCTCTTATATTCTAGAATAAGACTCTCATTTAGAAGGAGTGTGGGGAGAGTCCACTTTACTATTCAATTTTTTTTGATTTTCTTTACTAGCCTTCCTAGTTAAAGGAGCTGGTTTGGAATGTTTAATAGGAGGTTTTTTGTTTTCACCTGTAGGTTTCTTAGCAGCAGGGATATTAAGTACTTTCTCCTCATTTCTTAAAATAATAACAGGTTGCTGAATATTACTATTATGAAGTAGTGAAGTTGTACTAACCTCTTTTATCTCACCATCTTCAGAACTGGAATCACTAGGATCTTCTTCAATAATAGGCTGATCAAGATTCTCTTCCGAAAAAGTAATCTTAAGAGAATTGTCAAAACACTGAATCTCTTTCACCACTCAACTTGTTTCCCCAATGTAAACTGAATTTGTAATTATAGGAGGGAATTCATCAGAAGACTTCAAATCACTGTTGAAATCAGAAGTATTATCTTGTAGTATATGAAATCTTCCTGAAGAAATAGGAGTTACTTGAGCAATATTGGCCAGAGTGTCAATCCCATTATCAGTAATAGGATTACAAATATCAAAACCAATTTCTGGAACTTTTTTTGGTACCCAAATTTTCCTAGCATTAGCAACAAAATCATCCTGTTTTGAAGTATGCACATTCTTCTTTCTTGATGATCTACATTCTGCTACATAGTGACCAATTGTTTCACAATGGTTACAATATTTAGGGATTCTAGGAAATATTACTTGTTGCTCAAATTTGCCATATTTTGATTCAACACAAATCTTAGATGGAATAGCTTTAGACAAATCAATTTCTACTAAAACCCAGGCATAATAACCAATGGTTCTCTTCAATGTTATTTCATCAACCTTAATTGGTTTACCTAGAGTTTTACCCATCGGTAGAAGAATGTTCTCCTTCTAATATTCAATACTCAACCCAGGAAAAATTGCCCATACAAATCCTGATTTTGTTTTTTGAGTTTTTGGGTTAAAATTTGGTTCCCAAGCTCTGAGACTCAAATGCTGAGATTCAACAGACCAACCACCTTTCAAAATATAATTCTTATCTTTTATATTATCAAGTTTAATTATGAAAAAACCCTTACCAAGAGGGATAAACTGAAGATTACCTTTAATGTTCCATTGCTTCCTCAAAGAAATTGCAGCAGTCTCCAATTTAAGATTAACCAAATCCATCTTACCGATCAAACTGAATCTCCATTCATTAAGAATTTCCTCTATAATCTCATCTGGAATGAACAGAAAAGGGTAATCGATTTCCTCATCTTCGCCCTTAGAAGAAGATTCCATTTGAACAGATATAAAATCAAAACTTTCACTACTGAATTTGTTATTGTTTTCCATCAGAACAGAGTAAAAACTGTAAAAACAACACCACCAATCATCGGATTGTCCGAATGATCACCTGAATTAATGAAGAAAGAAGAAAGCAAAACTAAATTTTTTTGGAAAAAGTGTTGAGTCTGTCGCCGAGTCAATGGCCGGTTTAAACCGATTCTTCTCAAAATATTTTGGAAAAAGTTATTACCTAAGTATGCGTACCCGTACGCATACGGGCGAAAAGTTCACGTCCGAGAATTTCTGCTGAGTTTGGAAACCAAAACAAACTAAAATCCGGTTACTTAAGTACGCATACCCGTACGCATACTTAAGTGTGTTACTTTTTAAAATTGGTTTGTTCATGAACTAAAACATTTATATATTAAGGAATGCAATTTGCAAACCGTGGCTATAATGTTCATGAATCAATTCGAGTGAATCAAAACCGATTTTATTTCGATTGTGTCTTGTATACTTTTATAAGATCTAAGCAATTGAACAACTCTCGAACTAGTTCATTTGAGTCATTTGGACTAGTTATGGTGAAGATGAATAAGGTTGATATGAAAGTGCTCATATGGCTAACCATTGGTTAACTATTGTTGAACCAACTAGGTGTACACGTTTAGGTACGGTTACTCAAACCTAAATGACGTATATTTCATTTGTGTATAACAAGTTAAGTTCGATCTAACGGTTGAAAGATATTAGCTTGAATCTAATCAGGTTTTCATCTAACAGTGAATATTGAATGCTTTGTTACCAAGGTAACTTAGATTGCAAACCCTGATTTGGAGACTATATAAAGGAGAACTCTAGCAACTGGGAAACCTAATCCCCACACCTCCTATGTGATACTAGTTGTATAAGCTAGAGTCGATTCTCCTTTAACCTTAGGTTTCTACCGAGACCCTGTAGTTTAACGACTTAAAGACTTCATTGGGATTGTGAAGCAAGACCCAACTATTTTCTCTGTAGTTGCGTGATATGATCTTGCTGTTTCTATCGTGATTGAGTGCAATCGTAAGATTGGATTGAGATTAATTTCTCCGATAGGAAAGATAGAAAAGTAGTCACAAACATCTTCGTCTCATCGTTTGTGATTCCGTAATATCTTGTTTCGCTAGTCGATTAAGATTATTGTGAGGTGATTGATAATTCTAGGATGTTCTTTGATAATATAAGTCCGGGTTATCGATTGGTTCCTGTTCACCTTGATTTATCAAAAGACGTAACAAAACTCGTAGGTATTTCTGTGGGATACAAATTTATCTATTCCAATAGACTTTTCTGTGTGAGAAAGATTTATTTATCAAGTCTTCGACTTTGGGTCGTAGCAACTCTTAGTTGTGGGTGAGATCAGCTAAGGGAATCAAGTATGTAGTATCCTGCTGGGATCAGAGACGTAAGGAGCGCAACTGTACCTTGAATCAGTGTGAGATTGATTGGGGTTCAACTACAGTCCAGACCGAAGTTTGTTTGTAGTAGGCTAGTGTCAGTAGCGGCTTAATACAGTGTGGTGTTCAATCTGGACTAGTCCCGGGGGTTTTCTGCATTTTCGGTTTCCTCGTTAACAAAACTTCTGGTGTCTCTGTTATATCTTTTCCGCATTATATTTTGTTATATTATTGAAATATCACAGGTTGTGCGTTGAATCGATCAATTGGTAAATCCAACCTTTGGTCGTTGATTGAAATTGATTGATCCTTGAACATTGGTCTTTGGTACCGTTCAAGTTTATTTCTCTTGTATTCAATCAGACTCGTAGAATTCTATTTGTTTGAGTTGGGATTGAATCGAGAAATTGAGATATAACTCTTTGATATACTTTTTTATTAAGATTGAGTCTGACTGTCTAGTTGATTCTCTTAAAAGTATATTGGAGTTATTCCATACAGATTGTTAAGTGAAATATTGGGTGAGGTTGTTAGACCCCCGCTTTTTCAATTGGTATCAGAGCCGGCAAACACATTTAAAGAACTTATAAGTCTGTGTTTGTAGCAATCTGACTCTATGGATGGCTGTAATCTCTCTGATAAATGCGTCACCAGAAACAAAAAATTTGTTTCGACTATTTCTATTAAAGAGAAAGATTCTTCAATCTCAAAAATAGACGAACCTAGTGTTCTAACGAAACAGACTAACAATGACATATGTTATCCCGATTACCCTTCAAAAGAGTTTTACTCCGATGAAAGGGAAGCAGCTGAAGAGAGTAAACTGATTCTTAACCTAGTTAGAATCCAAGCTGATAGATTTAATCGGTTGAAAAACAATGTCAATGTTCTTCTCGGTATAGTAAGAGACTATGATTCCAAAAATATTGAAGTTCAGTCTTCACGTATCTTACTTGAGGCAAGCCTCAAAAAGGATGCTTTTGAAATTGAACATCGCTTGAGTAAACTCTCGATTCAAGGTTGTTCCAAAAGGTCTACTATGCCATCTACTTCTATCACAACTGAAAGAGTTCCAGATCCAGAAGTAAAATCAGAATCCCTTCCTATTAGAAAAGATGTGCTTACTGCCTCCTCTAATCAAGGAAGTTCCACATCACATGGAAGGAAGAAATTTCCCAACGACGGTGTTAAGACTGTTCTGTCTAATCACTCAGGTGATCAAAAAATGTGTCTCTTTTGTGATTCAAAAGTACATGGTGAACAGAAGAGGAAAACAAGGTTGAATGACAATTTCATTGTTCGTCTTCAACACACCTTAGATTTAATTCTCAAAGGTGTAACTGACATTCGTATGTCTAGACCAATTGGTTTCAGTACTTACCCTGTGTACCCTACCAGGAAAGTCAGTTCGATGTGTTCCTCAAATGTTCAAATGCGAAACAGTCTTCCCATACCAATTCGTTCAAGAAGAACTAATGGGTCTTCTTTAATCAAAAAGGGAGATAATGTTGTCCATGATGTGAAAAAGGAACCAGAAGAAGACAAAAATTGAGAGATGGAAGACAATCTAAAAAGGATAATCAAAGAATATAAAGAGATTATTAACAGGCTGTCAATTCCCCCTTGTCGAAACTCTTCAGGTAAGAATACATACTATGCACCATACTTTGATGATAGTAAATTTTATGATAAATTTTCGCATCATAACGGTTTTCCGTCAAAAACCAGGAGAAAAAGGTTTAACCGAAAACAACGTTCATTTGATGAGCTCAAGGCTCATACTTGTGCTAATTGATCACAAGGTTGAAACCTCACTCACAAAAAGCCTGGTTGAGTGAGATATAGTCAGGTATACTTGATGGCGAAGTGTGACTTGATTCTCTGGCTATTTTCTTATCATTCCTAGCCAGATAATTTTACAAGCATATTTGCACAAGTATTTTCACCTTGTTTTGGCGAAGTTTTTCTTATTTTGAAATTTTGTTTGTAAAATTTCTACTCTTGGGCTCTAAATTGTTCCTCTCTGGAGATATAAAATTTATGTAGCAAAAAATTCTGTTGAATTGTATTTTTATTTTTGGGTCAAATTGTGTTCGAACAGGTACCCATGTTACTGTCACGAATCAATTTTTGGAAACCCTAAAAATTACCTTCCCTAAGAAACCATTTAAATACCAAACCTTTGAGTCACGTACGCATACTATGGATTATTTTGTGTTTTGACAAGAATGTCTTCATCTTCTCGCTCTGGTGTTTTCGCAAGAGGATTTCTTGATAAAGGTATTGGTTTCGAGTCCAAAGGGAGGAAGAAAAGAACCCTAGTAGAAGATGATCATCCCAATGCCTCATGTTAGTATGCCTATACACATCAGGATATTGAGAATGAGGATATGGTTTTTGCTGAAGTGGTTCATGATTTTCTTAAATACTTTGAGGATGCAAAACTGCAACTCGTTGACACTTTGAAGAGTCTTGATGTGTTAAGAACTGAGTTGAAAAAGGTTACTTCTGACCTTGGTCTCATAAAGACACATGTTAAAGAACTTCTCAATGAGGATATCTTCTCTGAAGATGCAGTGCATGCTGTCAATCACAAGCTCAAAGATCTCAAGGCTCGTGAGGATTTCGAAACGTCTATTTGATTTTAGTTCGTGTTCGGTTTTGGTGGTTTAGGAGTCTATCTTTGTTTATCAGCTTGTTGATCTCTTTTTGTCTAGGAAAGCTTCTTATGAGAATTCTATTCTTGTGTTTTTAAGAAGAATAACTAGAGTTTGGAATAGCCATTATTGTGATTACACATAGCTATGTCCAACGATTTTCATCTTCAATGTTTTTATATTTATTTATTTAAATTCTAAAGTTTGTTTGGAAGATGATTTTGCGGTATTAATCTTTATAGTTTTATATATTGCAATTTGTTATGGGATATGTGTGTTTGCGTCCGTGAACTGTGATTGTCCCATACATGGTCAAAAGTTAAGTCTTTCATCTGTCGATATGCATGTATTGATAAAAGAATGAATGAACTTTTGACAAAAACAAAAGATAAGCCTTTTATGTCATTATGCAATTATTGATGGAAAAAAGGATGAACTTTTATTTACAAAGATTAAGTCTATTATATGTCATTGTGCAAATAGTGATGAAAGATAGAATGAATCTTTGTTTATTCCGCAGTATTGATCTTCCCTGATTCATATTTTTATGTGTATACTGTGCGGCTCCGTAAGTTTTCTTATGTTGAGCATTTTACAATTAGATTAATCATGGGTTCTCTCGTGGTTAATTTAGTTGAATATTCCAGTTGAATTAATCATGGGTTCACTTGTGGTTAATTCAATTGAGTATTTTGAATAAAAATTCATATTTTTATGAGATTTGTTAATGTCCAAAGAAATCCTTCTTTTCTTGTGAAAGTAAGGTCGCTCTTGTTGTTCTTTCGGGAATGACATTATATGGGGGAGAGTTCTTAATTGAACTTGTGCTTAATTGCCAAATCTTTGTGGGGAGTGAGGCTGTGGAATATTATAGGGGTTATCTTGTATCTTTATAAACTCCTTGATGAATGCATTTAGTTTCGGCTATATGATTACATCTAAAAAGTTGATATGTGCTTTATTTTGGTCATGAAGTGTCTCTATGGAAATTTCATGAGGATCCCACTAGTTTTCGTACCTATGCCAATTTTATTGAATAAAAGGGGAGGAATTAATGTGTAGTTAACACTACAAATACATATGGTTTTCGGATCATTATGTAAGAGGGAGTGGTTTTCATGTGAGATGAAGTATTGACTAAGGGGGAGTGATACATATCACCATAGTATTGTTGTCAAAGTTGTTATACAATTGAACTTTGATGTTGTGTAATAATACTATGAAACTGTGTTACAATGATTGAGAGCTTTTGTTTTCTCATTGTTATGGCTACGGATCTTCAACAACGGTGATGCTGATTTGAATATCTTTGGAATCATTGGAGTACTTGGAAGTGACGAAGATTTCGAGTAAACTTGAAGAACCAAGGATATCATGCATGTGGAAGAGAAGCTGCAAAGTTTATTTATTTTGTATTCCATATGTATTGATAGTTTTGTCGCTAAAATTGAAAAAGGGGAGATTGTTAGAGCATTGCTCGATCAAACTCGCATGCGTTGCTATCTCAAGCTTGTTGTCAAGTTTAGTTGCCAAAACTATGAGTCTTGATTTCTAGTCTACTTATAGCTAAGTATCGGACTAGGATAAAAAGTGTAGTTGAGCTCTAGACTCCACGACGTTCATCATGCAAAGACGAAGAACTACTCAAGGAACTGGTGGATCTTCATTGACAAAAAGGTATGTGGAGAATTGAACTTATCTATCACTCAAAAGTCTATCTACTCTATCTCCTATCTTGAGACAAAAGTCGTATTGCTATATAGACTTCGATTATACACATTTGCTATTTCGATCCGAGTTTATCTCGCCTATCTATTTCTCGAAATATGTGTTGGTAAGCTTTTGCATTGGCCAAGTTCATCTTTACAACTGACGAAAGTCATGTTGATTAGTTCAATATCTTGAAAACTGCTTTGATGAAAAATAGTGTGCGAATAACCTCTATTTAACATCCTCTAAGAATGTTTCAATGATTGAAATAAAGAGTTTAGAACATGTAACCATCTTTGGAAATAAGCATATAATGTGTTCGCGAATTAGTGTATAAGTCCAAAACCGGGAACCAAATGTATGCATACTTGTGTGTGTACTAAATGGTTGATGGAGACTGGGTAAGTATGCGTACCCATATACATACTGGCGGAAGTTCACGTCCGTGAATTTCTGCTGTGTTTGGAAATAAAAACAAACTCAATCCGGTTACCTAAGTATGAGTACCGCATACTGGAAAAAAGTTCGTGTCCGTGAATTTCTGCTGAGTTAGGAAACCAAAACAAACTCAAATCCAGTTACTTAAGTACGCATACCCGTACGCATACTTAAGTGTGTTACTTTCTAAAATTGGTTTGTTCATGAACTAAAACATTTATATATTAAGGAATACAATTTGCAAACCGTGGCTATAATGTTCATGAATCGATTCGAGTGAATCAAAACCGATTTTGCTTCGATTGTGTCTTGTATACTTCTATAAGATCTAAGCAATTGAACAACTCTCTAACTAGTTCATTTGAGTCATTTGGACTAGTTATGGTGAAGATGAATAAGGTGGATATGAAAGTGCTCATATGGCTAACCATTGGTTACCTACTGTTGAACCAACTAGGTGTACACGTTTAGGTACGGTTACTAAAACCTAAATGACGTATATTTCATTTGTGTATAACAAGTTAAGTTCGATCTAACGGTTGAAAGATATTAGCTTGAATCTAATCAGGTTTTCATCTAACGGTGAATATTGAATGCTTTGTTACCAAGGTAACTTAGATTGCAAACCCTAATTTGGAGACTATATAAAGGAGAACTCTTGCAACTGGGAAACCTAATCCCCACACCTCCTGTGTGATACTAGTTGTATAAGCTAGAGTCGATTCTCCTATAACCTTAGGTTTTTACCGAGACCCTGTAGGTTAACGACTTAAAGACTTCAATGGGATTGTGAAGTCAGACCCAACTATTTTCTCTGTAATTGCGTGATCTGATCTTGCTTTTTCTATCGTGATTGAGTGCAATCGTAAGATTGGATTGAGATTAATTTCTCTGATAGGCAAGATAGAAAAGTAGTCACAAACATCTTCGTCTCATCGTTTGTGATTCCGCAATATCTTGTTTCGCTAGTCAATAAAGATTATTGTGAGGTGATTTATAATTCTAGGATGTTCTTCGAGAATATAAGTCCGGGTTATCGATTGGTTCATGTTCACCTTGATTTATCAAAAGACGAAACAAAACTCGTAGGTATTTCTGTGAGAGACAGATTTATCTATTACTGTAGACTTTTCTGTGTGATACAGATTTGTTTATTAAAGTCTTCGACTTTGGGTCGTAGCAACTCTTAGTTGTGGGTGAGATCAGCTAAGGGAATCAATTGCGTAGTATCCTGCTGGGATCAGAGACGTAAGGAGCACAACTGTACCTTGAATCAGTATGGGATTGATTAGGGTTCAACTACAGTCCAGACCGAAGTTAGTTTGTAATAGGCTAGTGTATGTAGCGGCTTAATACAGTGTGGTGTTCAATCTGGACTAGGTCCCGGGTTTTTTTCGCATTTGCAGTTTTCTCGTTAACAAATCTTCTGGTGTCTGTCTGCATTATTTTTTGTTATATAATTGAAATATCACAGGTTGTGCGTTGAATCGATCAATTGGTAAATCCAACCTTTGGTCGTTGATTGAAATTGATTGATCCTTGAACATTGGTCTTTGGTACCGTTCAAGTTTATTTCTCTTGTATTCAATCAGACTCGCGGATTTCTATTTGTTTGAGTTGGGATTGAATCGACAAATTGAGATATAACTCTTTGATATACTTTTTATTAAGATTGAGTCTGACTGTCTAGTTGATTCTCTTAAAAGTATATTGGAGTTAGTCCATACAGATTGTTAAGTAAAATATTGGGTGAGGTTGTTAGACCCCCGCTTTTTCATAAACAAGTTGGTATGTTGTTCTCTCTTGGTCATGAAGTATCTCTATAAAAGGCTTATATTGACAAAAATGGGGAGAATTAATGTGTAGTTCACGCTACAAATACATATGGTTTACGGATCATTATGTAAGGGGGAGTGGTTTTCATGTTGAGATTAAGTATTGACTAAGGGGGGGTGATACATATCACCATAATATTGTTGTCAAAGTTGTGATACAATTGGACTTTGATGTTGTATTATTATACTATTACACTATATAAAATTGATTGAGAGCAACTGTTTTCTCATTGTTATAGCTACGGATCTTCAACAACAATGATGCGGAATTGAACACCTTTGGAATCATTGGAGTACTTGAAAGTGACGAAGATTTCGAGTAATGTTGAAGAACCAAGAAGATCAATCATTTGGATGAAAAGCTACAAAGTTTATTTATTTTGTAATCAATATGTATTGATAGTTTTTTCACTAAAATTTACAAAGTGGGAGTTTGTTAGAGCACTGTTCGGACAAAATCGCAAGCGTTGCTATCTCAAGCTTGTTTGTCAATGTTAGTGATCAAAACTATAAGTCTTGATTTCTAGTCTACTTATAGTAATGTCTCGGACTAGGATAGATTGTGTAGTTGAGCATTAGACTTCACGACGTTCATCAATTGAAGATGAAGAACTACTAAGGAGAGCTTGTGGAACTTCATCAACAAAAGGTATGTGGAGACTAAAACTCATCTATAACTTGGAAAGTCTATTTCTACTCTATCTCCTATATTGAGACAAAAGTCGTATTACTATATAGTTGTCGATTATACATATTTGAGATTTCGAGCTGAATTTAACTCACTTATATATTTCTCGGAATATGTGTTGGTAAGCTTTCGCTTCAACCAAGTTCATCTTATATTCTTGACGAAAGTCAAAAGATGATCATGTGAAAATTTCCGAGTAATATCTTACATGGTTTGTGTGATACAATCATTTGGTGTAGACTTGGAATGTTTCGTCATGATTATTTCAATAACTTGAAAATTGCTTTGATGCTAATAGTGTGTGAAAACGACTATTATCATCCTCTAAGAAAGTTTCAATGATTGAAATAAGAGTTTAGAATACTTAACCATCATTGGATTATAAATATAGTGTACTTTCTTGCATGTATGCGATCTATGACCGGAACTAAAGTATGCATACCCGTATGCATATTTGTAGTTGTGAAATTCCGTGTACCATGTACACATACCGGTACGCATACTTGCGTAAGGTATAGGTCCGGGAATTTATGCTGGGTTTTGGAAGTGTACTAAGTATGCATACCCATTTGCATACTGGCGAACCCAAACTCAGACCGGCTACTTAAGTATGCATACCCGTTTGCATACTTGAGTGGTTAAAGTTCTAAAATCGGTTGGCTCATGAACTAATACATTTATATATTAAGGAATGCATTCTTTGCAAATCGTGGCTATAATGTTCATGAATTGATTCGAGTGAATCAAACCGATTTTGCTTCAATTGTGTTCTTGTATACTTCTATTAGAATATAGAAATTGAAAAACTCTTTAACTAGTTTCATTTGAGTCATTTTAACTAGTTATGGTTAAGATGAATAAGGTTGATATGAGAGTGTTCATATAGCTAACCTCGGTTAACTACGGTTGAGCCAACATGGTGTACACGTTTAGGTACGGTTACTAAACCTAAATGAGGGTACATTTCATTTGTGTATAACAAGCTAAGTTCGATCAAACGGTTGAAAGATATTAGCTTGAATCTAATCAGGTTTTCATCTAACGGTGAATATTGAATGCTTTGTTACCAAGGTAACTTAGATTGCAAACCCTAATTTGAAAACTATATAAAGGAGAACTCTAGCAACTAGGAAACCTAATCCCCACACCTCCTGTGTGATATTAGTTGTATAAGCTAGAGTCAATTCTCCTTTAACCTTAGGTTTTTCATGAAACCCTTTAGGTTAACGACTTAAAGACTTCATTGGGATTGTGAAGCCAGACCCAACTTTTTTCTCTGTAGTTGCGTGATCTTATCTTGATGTTTCTATCGTATTTGAGTACTATCTTCTCTAAGATTGGCTTGAGATTTAATCTCCGATAGGCAAGATAAAAAGTAGTCACAAACATCTTCGTCTCATCGTTTTCGATTTCACAATATCTTGTTTCGCTACCATACGATTAAGATTATTGTGAGGTGATTGATATTTCTAGGCTGTTCTTCAGGAATATAAATCCGGTATATCAATTAGTTCCTGTTCACCTTGATTATAAAAAAACGGAACAAAACTCGTAGGTATTTATGTGGGAGACAGATTTATCTATTCCTATAGACTTTTCTGTGTGAGACAGATTTGTTTATCAAGTCTTCGACTTTGGGTCGTAATAACTCTTGGTTGTGGGTGAGATCAGCTAAGGGAATCAAGTGCGTAGTATCCTGCTGGGATCAAAGACGTAAGAAGCACAACTATACCTTGAATCAGTATGAGATTGATTAGGGTTCAACTACAGTCCAATCCGAAGTTCATTGGTAGTAGGCTAGTGTCTGTAGCGGCTTAATACAGTGTGGTGTTCAAATCTGGACTAGGTCCCGGGGTTTTTCTGCATTTGCGATTTTCCTCGTTAACAAAATTCTGGTGTCTGTGTTATTTCTTTTCCACATTATATTTTGTTATATAATTGAAATATCACAGGTTGTGCGTTGAATTGATCAATTAGGAAATCCAACCTTTGGTTGTTGATTGAAATTGATTGATCCTTGAACATTAGTCTTTGGTACCATTCAAGTTATTTCTCTTATATTCAATCGGGCTCGCAAATTCCTATTTGCTGATTGCGGATTGAATTGAGAGATAGAGATATAAAACTCTTTGATATGCTTTTCCCTAGATTGAATCTAACTGTCTAGTTGATTCTCTTGAAAGTATATTGGAGTTTGTCTATTCAGATTGCCAAACGAAATATTGGGTGTGGTTGTTAGACCCTCTCTTTTTTAGTAGGATCGGTAACTGGCCTTGTTGTTGATGCCGCCAGTGTGATTGCTTTAGTTGATGTTGTTGCTATTGTTGTCATGAAATCTTTTGTTGTTGAGAAGAAGTTACTTTGTGAAGAAACATACAAAAAAATACTTCACCACAGTAATAACCAAGCAAAGGAACGAACCTGATCACAAATCATGTAAAACCCCAAGCTAAACCTGATTATACTTAAATTGGAACTGAGTAGATTTTAAAAAACAAAACTAACTACTAAAACAGAAACTAAACTAAGAGATTATTAATGTAGAAGAAGTGAAAGTACAAATTTAAGTGTTGTTTAATGCTCAGATCCACTCCCAAAGGAGCAAATCTGAGCAGTGGAGGCTCAAGCGACGAAAATTTTCGTTGAGGAGAGAGGGAGGAGCGCTAGGGTTTTTCAGGAGGATACCAAAATTCATATAAAATATATTGATAAATACTTTGTTTTATGTGGATTTTGGTAGTCTCCCCAGTGAACTCCAACGACTATTAGTCGTTTTTTTAGGACTGTATAGCCTAATCAATATGACCCAATCACTAGTCAAAAAATCTCATAAAAATCCATGGTATGGGTCATAACCTAAACAAAATTATGAGAACGGCATATGGTGTTAAGGATTCATCAGGAGAAGCAATTTATGCGAAGGAAATTAGAAAGGAATCATCAAAACATAAGTTCAAATACAGTAATGAAAGAGCACTGTTGCTAGAATATTCTAACTAAGGAAACAAATTTTACTTGGGCCAAAAGTAAAGAGCTATTCTAAGCATTTTTTGAGATTAAAGTAAATCACAAATATAGAAACTAGTTCATGAACTAACTTCGAATGTAAACAATAGTTCCTTGAACTTTAAGAAACCTAACCTTATTTATCATTATAAATACAGTAGAACCTCTCTATATTAATATTCTTGGGCATCCACAAAATTATTAATATAGGGAGGTTATTAATATAGAGAGGTACCCATAGAAAATGTAAAAATTTAAGTTCAATGTATGGGCAATGTATTTGTAGTTGTATTTAGATGATGTATATACATTTTTATAGTTCCAATATACAAGTGCATGTATATATCTTGGAATTTGTAGTTCCAAGAAGTTTTAAACATGCTCGACAAATTGGAAATATTTTGGCTTTAACAAGAAGGTGTCTATGTTGATGAGATATTATGCATCCCCAAGTTAAAAGAAGATGTTATAGTAATCCAATTTTTTTTTTTCTCAAATAACTATAGATAAGTATTTTGTTTAATCATAAATTTAATGTAACTAGATATATATTTTTTAATATAATATTGATTATTACTATTTGGAGGTAAATTCTTTAAGGCGGAACTGAAAAAAATCGTTAATATTAAGCCGGAGAGGTTATTACTATTTCTCACTGGCTCAAGTTGGGACCATAATTTTTTTATTAATATGTAGAGGTTATTAATATATGGGGTATCAATATATGGAGGTTCTACTGTAGAGGACTCTCTACAACTAACTTCTAATACTTGCACGTTGTACTAGTTGCTGCAGGAGTCGTCCTCCATAAACCTAGGTTTCCCTGAGAAACATAATTAGGCTACCACTTCCAAAACTTCACTTTGGATTTGTGAAACCCGGTTAGACTATATTTTGTATGATAGATCTTTGTTATCCAAAATCTTATCATGGTCATCATAGTTCTTGTCTATTTTAAAGGTCTATATCTTCTGTTATACGACCCTTCACGAACTACCAATCGAGGAATAAGATTGGTAGAAAATATAGGGAATTCTTCTTCTCTAACCTTATTAATTCCCCACTGATGGGATGATTCGATTATATCGTTGATTTTGAAGATCTTAGAACTAATCTTACCATCTTAATTCGGATCAGCATTGGTTGAAGGAAAAAATTGAGGAGATTGTTGCCGAACTTGCACTAATGAAAGATTGTAACAACTTCGCATATCTCTAGTTACTATATTAGTAAAGTATATGGATGTATGTTAGCTAATATTAGTTGTCAACTAAGAGTTCGGTTTACGAGTTGGAATACAGTTAGTATTTGTTAATTTCAGAAATAATATTCTTTTTATATCTATGGAAATTTATGGAATTGATTATACCTTGTCTTCCACTCAAGCCTTGCTCATAACATTATAAATATTGGAGCTTGTATTTTTATAAACTCATCCCTTGAAGTTGAACAGACTACTTGATTGTTTGTGTGGGAAGCCAACTCGTCGATAGAGGAGAGTAATCTTATTAGGTGAAATCTCTTGTGTTGCCTTCGTTTGTAGTATTATTTGGGATCAAAAAGTTTTTCGTAGTACCATTGATGGGAAACCAAATCGTATTGTTATTCTAGTTTAATAGGAAAGGGAAATTTAATTTATAAAATCAATTGTTTACATCAAGCTTCTATCTATAATAAAAAGAAAGATTGTAACCAATTAGGAAAATTTTGAAATCTAAAGTCTCTTTATCGAATAAGAACTGCTCAAGTTCTCATTCGATTTAGAATCAAATGGTTACAATAAATCAAATTCTGAAATCTAAAGTCTCATTCTACTAGCCAAAGAAACTAAATTCATCCAACACTTTGTTTACAATTCTAAAACCCCTTCCTCACATTATATCGATAAAGAGACTTTACGAGGGTTTACTCAATAAATACTTTTTGTGATTTCCAGAGACTTTAATTGATTTCTAAAGTATTGTATTACTGGTTGTATACTTTAGAAAACTCCTTGTAAGTATATGTTACTCGTTATATACTTGTAAAATCTCGTTCAAAGTTTGTGTTACTCGTTATAAACAAGAAAATTTAAAGACTTTGCATACTTACCAATTTTTAAGACTTTGAATGACATTTATGTGTATTTTTGCCTTAAAGAAAGTCTTGCAAAATATGAAAGATTTTGGGAGACTTCTACAAAAATTTAAGACTTCATTTATTATCTTTTATTTTTTTGATATTATTTTATTTCAAGTTGATGCTAACGCTTGCACGTATACTGTAGATCCATTTCTCCCTCTCTCTTTTTAAAAAATAAAAATATCCTAAATGCATATATACATTATCATATGATACGATCAAACTTTTTTGATTTTGCTATTTTTTGAAATAAAAATCTCCATTGATGGCTAAAGTTTTTCAGATTATGATTGGTACTCAATTTAATTTGCAATCAACAATTTTTAAGGAATTGTTTTTGATAGGATAAATTTTATAAAACTCTAGAAATCTCTAGATTTGTCATGTTTGGTTATTATACAATTTCTAGAAATCCTGTTTTCACAACTTTTTCGAACTCTACAAATCTCTACAATACTTAGGCCAACTCTACAAAACTCTGCAAGTATTTTTCCAACTCTGTAGAACTCTCCGAAAGTTGTTATTTTTCATGACTCTTTTTAAATCTATACAAATCTACAAAAGTATTTATTGAGTAAACCCCCGTAAGATTTCAAAATTTGCCTAATTGATTACAAAAGCAGTTTGATAATTGCAAACGAGCAGATTGCCTACAAGGGATTTACTTCTTAGAAGGAACATTGATGTACCAGCAAATTATGCTACATGCTTGGGGTTTAATTCAAAGTGACAATGCTACAACTGCAATTTGGAATTTAATTCCTGCAGCCATTATGTGGTGCATTTGGAAGGAAAGGGATGCCATAGCTTTCTATGACAAAAGTTGCAATGCTAGAGCTGTTATCAACAAAGCAGTTTACTGCTTATTCTCTTGGTCTTTGGCCATTAAAGATTTTGAAGCCGTGAACTCAGCTGAAGTGATGAAACATTGGGTTAATGTTTATTTTTCTCATTAAGATTGGTAGCCTGTTACCATCTTTTTCCTTTCCTTTGCTTTCTTTTTCTTTCTTTCTTTCTTTTAACTAGGGTGGTATAATCCTTTTATACCTTCTGTTTTTTGATCAATAAATCTCTTATTTACCGATCAAAAAAAAATAATCAGCTATATCATTTGTTTTTCTCGGTACATACTGACATTAACCTTTTATTTAAAGTTTTAAGCAACTCCATACAATCACAAATCATGTTATTAATAGCTAATTTAACAGCTTTTAGATTGGCATTAATGACATTTACTATATTTAGACAATCCACTTGCAGCTGCAAGTTGATAACTAGAGTCTCTTTATCCCATTTGATTCTCTCTACTCTAGCAATTGCCCCAACCTTGCTGGAGTAGAGAATAGCTATTAATAACATGAGACGGTTATGGATAAATGGGTATATAAGCCCAAGAACAAGTCAAGGTCCGACCCAGACTCGACCGTTGCAGATTCAAATTTAAACGAGAAGGTTATTGATTCTCAACCAAATACATTGGGACAGGTGGAGATTAGTGGTTGTGGGACAGATGGATTACCGTTAATAATTCCTGAGGAAGTGGTGGAAATGAATATGCTCTCTGATATCGAAAATAGAGTAGTATAGAAACTGGGTGATGTACAGTTATCACATACAGAGAGTATGGAGAAGGTAATGGAAGCAGCAGAATTGATGTTGATGCACTATTGTATGTATGGTGGAGTCTGTGAGAGCAAAAAAAAGTTCTTAAAGAAGTGGTTATGAAACAAGTTCTAAAGTATAAAGAAAGGTTTAAAAAGGCAAATGCGGAGAAGAATGTAGTTGCAGCTTAGAAGATCGATGAGAGATGGATGAAGGAATTGGAGTTGGTTGAAGTAGACAATTCTAATTCAATTCATTTGTTGAATGGTACCCAAAATCATTTGGATGTTATTAACGGATGTCAAAATTATCAATTGGAATGTTAGAGGGTTGAATGCGTTTGATAAGATGATAGCATTGAAGGAGTTGATTAGGAATCAAAAATGTGATTTATGTTTGGTGCAGGAAACAAAAATTATGAAGATGAACAGGTGGTTGGTAAAGCAGTTGTGGTTTGATGATGATTTTGATTGGCTTTTTATTCCTTCAGTGGGTAGTAATGGCAATAGTGGGGGTTTACTTTCAATTTGGAATACAAATAAGATTGTGAAGGTGGAGGATAGAATTGGGGTTAACAACATTGCTATAGGATTTTTCTCAAAGGTGAATGGATCTAAATGAGAAGTGTGTAATCTTTATTCTCCTTGTGGTTATACTGAAAGGGAGGGTTTTGGAATGATCTTAATGAAGTTAGGAGTTGGTGGAGAGGTCCAATTTGTTTTGCTGGTGATATGAATGTTGTGAGAGGTGAAGAAGAGAGAAATAGAGGAGAAGGTGATAATAGAAATAATGCTTTTCTTAACAACTTTATTCTGGAGCAAGAAATGGTTGATTTGCCTTTGGTGGTTGGAGCTTTCACTTGGTCTGATTTGCATGAGGACCCTCTTCTATGCAGGTTAGATAGATTTCTTCTGAGTGTAGATTTTGATTTATTGTTTCCTGAATCAATTCAAATTGCTCTTACTAGAGTAATTTCTGATCACAAACCTCTGTTGCTAATGACAAAGCCTAATATCATGAGTAAACCTTATTTCAAGTTTGAGAAAGGTTGGCTTTTGCATAATGATTTTTTGAAGAAGATTAAAGAGTGGTGGGAGTTTATGGAGTTTTCTGGCCAACCAAGTTTTGTATTTTTTTAAAAATTACAGAACTTAAAATATTTTCTGAAGGAGTGGAGTAGAATGGAGTTTGGTGGTGTGGGACAAGAAAATATAGATCTTACTGAAAAGATTGATATGTTGGATCAGATGGAAGAGACTCATAAGCTGACTAAAGAGCAATTTAAAGATAGAATGAACAGTTTATTGAAATTGAGTAATATTAAGGCTATGGAAGCAAGAAAATGGCATGTGAGAGGTAAGCAGAATGACTTTAAATTTGGGGACTCTAATACATCTTATTTTCATAGGATTGCTAATGCAAGGAAGAAGAGGAATACTATGGCTAAATTGGAAGTAGAAGGAGTTGAATGTTTTGATCAAGAAGGAATTAAGGCAGAAATGAGAAGCTACTTTGAATCTCTTTTTTCAGAAAAGAATGAGGTTTCTTTTTTTTTTGGATAATCTTCATTTTCCTAGATTAGCAGATGAGGAGAAGAATGATATGGAGAAGGAATTTACAGAAGTTGAAGTTTATGATGTTGTGAAGAAATTTGGTTCTAACAAATCTCCAGAGCCTGATGGTTTTTCTATGGAGTTTTACAAGGCATGTTGGCCTATTATTAAGGATGATTTTATGAAATTAATGGATGAATTCTTTAGGTTTGGCTCTTGGGATTGGAGGTTGAATTGCTCATTCATATCCTTGGTTCCAAAAAAAAAAAGACTCTTGTTCTCCAAAGGATTATAGGCCTTTGAGCCTATTAGGGAGTGCTTATAAGATTTTGTCAAAGTTTTTGGCTAACAGGTTGAAGACTGTGATGTAAAAATTGGTTTCAGATTATCAGGGGGCTTTCATTAAAGGGAAACAAATTTTAGATGGTGTTTTAATTGCAGGAGAATGTGTGGATAACAGATTGAAGGAAGAAAAAACTAGGGATTCTTTGGAAGTTAGATATGGAGAAGGCTTTTGATAATGTTAGATGGTGTTCTTTGTTGAGAATTTTGTATAAGCATGGCTTTGGGAGGAAGTGGATTTCTTGGATGAGATGGTGTGTGTCTACTTCTCATATATCAATTTTGGTTAATGGGGCTTCTACTGAGAAGTTTAAGCCATCAAAAGGCTTAAGACAAGGAGACTCTCTTTCTACTTGAAAATGCGGGGGTACAACAACCACACCCAACAATTCGCTTGGCAATCTGAGAGGACTTACTCCAATATACTTTCTAGAGAATCAACTAGATAGTCAGACTCAATCTAGAGAAAAGTATATACAAGAGTTTATATCTCTATTTCTCAATTCAATCTGCAATCAGCAAATAGAAATTTGCGAGCCCGATTGAATATAAGAGAAGTAACTTGAACGGTACCAAAGACCAATGTTCAAGGATCAATCAATTTCAATCAACAACCAAAGGTTGGATTTCCTAATTGATCGATACAACGCACAACCTGTGATATTTCAATTATATAACAAAATATAATACGGAAAATAAATAACACAGACACTAGAATTTTGTTAACAAGGAAAACCGCAAATGCGGAAAAACCCCAAGACCTAGTCCAGCTTTGAACACCACACTGTATTAAGCCGCTACATACACTATCCTACTACCAATGAACTTCGGACTGGACTGTAGTTGAACCCTAATCAATCTCACACTGATTCAAGGTACAGTTGCGTTCCTTACGTCTCTGATCCCAGCAGGATACTACACACTTGATTCCATTAGCTGATCTCACCCAAAACCAAGAGTTGCTTCGACCCAAATTCGAAGACTTGATAAACAAATCTGTCTCACACATAAAAGTCTATTGGAATATGATAAGTGCATAATTCATATGATTTTAGTGTCCATTCCATACTTGTTTAAGCTATTATTCTTGCATATTTTCGTATTATTACTCTTGTTTTCTATTATTTGCCTCTATTAGGTGAATCATCCAAAAAGGAGCTACAAAGTGATGAAAATAGCTAGGAAGAGAATTATTCCAAGTATCCAAGTGCCCAAGTCTAAGAGAAGTGGAAGAAGTGCGACGAAAAGGAGCAAAACGCGCAAAATCAAGAGAAGGGCCAAAGACCGATATTAACTCATTCAAATTAAGGATTTCTCATCACCATCTTGAATATAATTGAAATATAAAAAGAATGCAAAAAGAATGAGGTCATTCCGAGTTCGGACGAAGAAGTTGTGGCCAAAACAAGTTTTTTATCGAATACCGAAGACAGTAAAGTATGCAAACGAGTACGCATACCTTAGTTCCGAAAATTTCTGCTGGAATTTGAGGTACGCATACCGGTACGCATACTTAACAAGTATACAAACGGGTATGCATACTTGTGAAGGCCTAAGGTCACGTTTGGGGTCGTTATTTCGTTATTTCGGGTCGGGTTCTTGAACCGAACTAAATACGTGAAGACCAAGCAATGTAAACCTATAAAAGAAGGTATTAGGTCATGAATGAAGGATCATCAAGGGATCACAAAATTATAAGTCTTGGAGAGGAGAAATATCACATGGAGCGAAAGCTAGGGTTTCAGAGCGGTTCTTCAATCGTAACGATATCTCTAAACTTTCTTATATGTATACCATGGATGTTTCTACATCCATGAGTGGCTAAACACCTATTGATTGAGGATGAATTCTAAGTTGTAAACAAGATTTGAGTTATTATATTAATCTACTTTGAAGTTCTTCATATGATTATCGTTTGTTTATATTATAACGAATATTTATGATTGACTGATAGATTGTTTAGGTGGCCAACTAAATTGATTTGTTGATTTAATCTATTGCTAGTATTAAGTTAGGAGATAAATAATCGTCGAATAACTTGTACACAAGTAGAGAACACAAAACCTTGCATAGGGATTATGTGGAGCGATTCTGGGTATAAACAACACTAAAAAGTGGACCTTGAGCTAAGAGTCTAACTATTAGGATCAACCTATAAATTCACAAAAGATAAAGCATTTGACCAAATTACACCTTGAGTGAGCTACTACTAGGTGGTTTAGACGAATAGAATCTGGTATTGGAGAGCTTCCGTACTCAGTGATAAAAGGAATTTAGGGAACAACACTGGGCTAGCTGTTATTCCACGGTTGGTGATAATCTATGATTAGCGACGAGTAGGAAAGTATAATAAATCATTGACGGTTTATTAACAAAGAAGGATTCCTCGATCATATCTCTCTCTATTGATTACAATACAACATTTATTTGCTTTGATTATTTATTTTGTTCACAATCTAAAACAAAAAACCCCTTTGTGACACTTTGACAACTAAAACTCACTGCTCTTCGTGGGAACGATCCTTACTTCCATTATATTACCAGTTAATTGTGTGGAAATAAGATTATTAATTTGTTGAGCCTACGACACCCATCAGAATAGATAAATCTGTCTCCCACAGAAATACCTATGAGTTTTTGTTCCGTCTTTTGATAAATCAAAGTGAACAGGAACCAATTGATAAACCGGTCTTATATTCCCGAAGAACAGCCTAGTATTATCAAACACCTCACAATAATCTTAATCGATTAACGAAACAAGATATTTTGGAATCACAAACGATGAGACAAAGGTGTTTGTGATTACTTTTCTATCTTAACTATCGGAGATATAAATCTCGAGCCAATTCTTACAATTTTACTCAACACGATAGAAACAGCAAGATTAGATCACGCAACTACAGAGAAAATAGTTGGGTCTGGTCACAATCCCAATGAATTCTTCAAGTCGTAAAACTACAGGGTCTCGTGAGAAACCTAAGGTTAAAGGAGAATCGACTCTAGTTTATGCAACTAGTAACACACAGATGTGTGGGGATTAGGTTTCTCAGTTGCTAGAGTTCTCCTTTATATAGTTTTCAAATCAGGGTTTGCAATCTAAGTTACCTTGGTAACAAAGCATTCAATATTCACCGTTAGATGAAAAACCTGATTCAACCAAGCTAATATCTTTCAACCGTTAGATCGAACTTAGCTTGTTACACACAAATGAAATGTACCCTCATTTAGGTTTATGTAACCGTACCTAAACGTGTACACCATGTTGACTCAACAATAGTTAACCGAGGTTAGCCATATGATCACTCTCATACCAACCTTGTTCCTCTTAACCATAACTAGTTCAAATGACTCAAATGAAACTAGTTAAAGAGTTGTTCAATTGCTATATTCTCATAGATGTATACAAGAACACAATTGAAGCAAAATCGGTTTGATTCACTCGAATCAATTCATGAACATTATAGCCACGGTTTTCAAAAATTGCATTCCTTATTATATAAATGTTTAAGTTCATGTACACAACCGATTTTAGAACTTTAATCTTCAAGTATGCAAACGGGTACGCATACTTGAAATACCCGTACCAAGATTGGGTTTCGCAAGTACGCAAATGGGTACGCGTACTTCCAATTCCAGCAGAAATATTCGTACATGAACCTTACGCCAGTACGCGAACGGGTGTGCATACTTAGGTTCCCGGATTTCTCAAGCCAACAGGTACGTGTACGGGTACGCATACTATGGTTCCCTGACATGGATTACATATGTGCAAGAGTACACAACATGTCATATCCAATAATGGTTAAGTGTTCTAAACTCTTATTTCAATCATTGAAACTTTCTTAGAGGATGACAATAGCCGTTTTCACACACTATTAGCATCAAAGCAATTTTCAAGTTATTGAAATAATCATAACGAAACATTCCAAGTCTACACCAAATGATTGTATCACACAAACCATGTAAGATGTTACTCGGTAATTTTCACATGATCATCTTTTGACTTGCGTCAAGAATATAAGATGAACTTGGTCGAAGCGAAAGCTTGCCAACACATATTCCGAGAAATATGTAAGCGAGTTAAACTCAGCTCGAAATCTTAAATGTGTATAATAGAAAACTATATCGTAATACGACTTATGTCTCAATATAGGAGATAGAGTAGAAATAGACTTTCCAAGTGATAGATGAGTTTCAGTCTCCACATACCTTTTGTTGATGAAGTTCCACAAGCTCTCCTTAGTAGTTCTTCGTCTTCAAATGATGAACGTCGTGAAGTCTAAGGCTCAACTACACAATCTATGTCCTAGTCCGAGACATTTATAAGTAGACTGGAAATCAAGACTTATAATTTTGATCACTAATATTGACAAACATGCTTGAGATAGCAACGCATGCGAGTTCGACCGAGCAGTGCTCTAACACTTCTTCTTTTTTCTTGTTGGTTGTAGAGATTTTATCAAAGCTAGTTGATGATGCAGTTATGAGGAAACAAATCAATGGCTTTCAGGTGGTGGAAGATGGTTTAATGATTTCTCATTTTCAATTTGCAGATGATACATTATTACTTATGGATGCCAGGGAGGAAGAAATCAGAAGATTATTTCTTATTCTTATTTCTTTTGAGATGTTAACAAGTATGAAGTTGAACTTGGAGAAAAGTACACTAATTAGTGTAGGTGTAGATGAGGTGGTGGATTCTCTTGCATTGGAGTTGGGGTGTAAGGTGGAAAAAATGCCAATCAAGTATTTGGGATTACCTATTGGTGCTACTATGAGGTGTTCTACAGTTTGGGAGGAGGTTATTAAAAGAATGGAAGTGAAGCTGGCTACTTGGAAAAAGAGATTTCTGTCAAAAGCTAGGAGATTGGTTCTAATTAGAAGCTGTTTAGCTAGTTTGCCAATTTATTTCCTCTCTCTCATTCATATGCCAGTGAGTGTGGAGGAGAAGCTGACAAAACTGATGGGGAACTTTTTATGGGATTCTTCTGAAGAGAAAAGAAAAATGTGTTGGGTGTCTCGGCTCAAAATCTGTAAACCAAAGCATTTAGGAGGTTTGGGAGTGGAGAATTTAAGATGTACAAGTAAAGCTTTAAAAGATAAATGGATATGGAGATATGCAAAGGAGAAGAAAGCTCCATGGAGGAAAATTGTTCAACAGAAGTTTAAGAACAGTGTAGATGTTTGTTTGCCTTTAGATGATGACTCTGCTCAAGGGAGAAGCTTTTGGAAGGGTATTATGAATTCTATAGCTTTTCTAGAAGAACATGTGAAGTTTAAGGTGAAAAATGGGAAGGCAATTAGGTTCTGGTTGGACAATTGGACTGATGCTGGTACTTTGAAGTCTAGATACCCTACTGCTTTTAAAGTTTGTAGTATCAAAAATGCATCCATTGCTGATATGGTGGAGAATGGTAGGTTGCAGTGTCATTTCGGAAGAAGATTGTATCTAAATGAACAGTTAGAATGGGATCTATTGTGTAATGAGTTGGGGCCAATTCATGGTCTTGTTGTGAGGAAGACAATGTGGATATTATGGGGGATTTTTCTGTCAAGAAATGCTATGATTTGTTGGTGCAGGAAGATAGTAGCTCTGATTTCAGTAAGTTCTTATGGAGACAAGGCATCCCTCATAAGGTGAGTTTTATGTTATGGGCTACTTTCCATGATTCTTTGCCTACTTTAACAATGCTGAAACACATAACGGTAGATGTACAAAATGAGAAGTGTCCATTCTGTAAAAGAGATGAGGAAACAGCAAACCACATTTTTCTTGTGTTGTTCTTATGCTTGTGCAGTATGGTCCTATTTTATCAAGGCTTTTAAAATTGCTTGGGTTTTTCCTAGTTCAGTGAAGGGGAATTTTGAATCTTGAAAATTAAACAATTTGAAAGGTAGAGGCAGAGAAGTTTGGTGGAAATTGATTTATGTTGTTCATTGGCCCCTGTGGAACGAAAGAAACAGAAGAGTTTTTGGAGGGAGAGCTATGGAAGCAGATGAGGTTATTATGCTGATTAAGCAATCTATTGCTCTTTAGTTTTTTGATAAGATGTTTCTGTAACTCGGATTTTGTATCATTGGGAATCAGTCTTGCATCTGTGATGCTATTAAGCTATTCCTTTTCCTATAAATTCTTTTTCTTTTAATTTAACTTTCCTTTTTCAAAATAAAATAAAATTGCCCCAACCTTGCGTTACTATTCGAATAAGAACTGCTCAAGTTCTCATTCCTAACAAACTAGTCTGATGAGTGCTGGACTGATTGTTGTTGATGATACATGTATTTGTAAAGAAGTGGGATGCATTCCTAAACCAAATTATAGCTGATTTATTAGCCAAAAAAGTTAAATTCAATCAAAATTTTGTATTTTGATTTTAAAGTTTGCCTAATCGGTCACAATCCTTCCCTTTTTTTTCAAACTAAAGTCGATGTAAACAATCGATTTTATCAATTAAATTTTCCTTTCCTATTCTTTTTTCTAAAAAATGCAGGCAAAGAGATTTCTCATTACCAAACTTAGACTAGTTATTATTTTTTGTTTTTCTTTTCTTTTCCCTATTATTCAAGACAGTTTTACCTACAATTTCGCTTCTAGTGCCTCATTTTGTCTTTTTTATTGTTCGTCATTTCCTGCTTTTGTTCTTGTAACATCGAGAATTTATATGTCAAAGGGCTAGAATACAAAGTAAACAGGTGAGAATTGAGGAACGTGCATGTTGCTTTGGAATCGATAATTGAATTAACAAAAAGCAGCCATGTACGTTTTAATACCTTTTCTGCTGATATCCGTCGTTTCAATATGAAATGTGGTCCTGTTTTAAATATCTTATCTTCTCTTTGATCGTTATGTTCACGACATTAGGTGTTACTCGTGTTAGGACAGGACTCCTTGAAACATATGGTAGGCTCCCAACAGTAATGACTTGAGCTGGCACATGTTGCCCACTTCATTTGACCCAATAAATCTTGAACATTGACTAGATTACGTCCTATATAAATCCCGTACCTCCCCACTTCTTATACATTCCACTCCTGGTTATTACAATCGAACACAAACAACAAATCCCATGGCTTCTTATTCTTCCTTTTTCGCACTTCTTTTTCTCAGCTTCTTCTTTCTCTCTGTCTCCAATGCTCAACCTTCTTCTTCTTCCAGGCCTGGCGGGCTCTTTTTCTCTGTTTACAGGGATCAGTCCACTCTCCAATATGTCACCACGCCAGTAGGAAAAGTCCCTAGAAACGTAGTCATCGATATCGGCCGTAAATTCTCCTGGATCTATTCTAATGCTGGTTGTGCATCTCCGACAATTTCAGCTGTCATAACAGCTCAATCAAACGATTTGAAAAACGGGGAATGGGTCTCAGGTACAAATGTTACTGCTACTGGGATTTCACTCGGTTGTGAAAAGAATTCT